>CM076570.1:556776630-557376630 GCA_034641835.2 Pinus albicaulis | reverse complement strand
TAGTTGTAGGAGTAGTAGTTTGAGTACTAAAACTAGTTAAACTAACACTGATTGTTGGAATAGAAGTTGTTGAAGTGAGTGGAGGTAATGGAGGTGAATGGGGTGGATTATTGGATAAGACCTTACTGGTAGTTGACTCTGATTTAGTCTTCTCTATTTTCCTTCGAGAAGTATCAATAGGAAATTCAAAAGGAGCAATTCATGTCTTTTGATTTTCTTACCGAGTTAATATTTGTCTAGGTTGTAAAGAAGATGAAACACTAATTTTATATGTTTGAGAAGATGAAACACTAGTTTCAGGCTTTTCAGCAGAAATGGATACTCTATCTAACTCTTCTATCAAAGACTGAACTTCTGGGGAATTTTGGTGAAAATCAGGAGATAGTATGGGTTGAGTTTCACTAGGAGACTTAGGAGAGGGATGTTCAACTTCAGATATTAAGGATTTATATCTAGATAATTTTCTAGAAGTTGAAGGGGATCTAGAGGGAGAGAGACTATTATATTCGCTTCTAGATTGATCATAACTTCATGCCATTCACAATTCTCCCTCCTTCTAGCACCAAAATGTTGAAGCCTCGAAATTCCGTTGCAACAACATGGGGGGGAACCACCCAGTCCGGACCTTAGAGAAAGTTCTTTTCTATTTGGTATGGTGGCTCCGACTGGGCATAAAGGGACCAATTTCTCAATAAAGATTATAAGGGTGTGTTTTTTTTATAACATGAAAATGGGAAATGATTTAATATAACATATTCCTTTAACTTAAATATATATTCTACTATATACCCAGGAGTGTTAATTCCCTTATGCGATCTAAAAATATATCTTTCAAAAATTGGTAATGAAGATTATTCAAAAGTTGAAAGAGATGAAAATTATGTAAAAATTATTCTTCTGAAAAAATCGTTTAATCAAAAGAATTATGAAATATATATCACATTCATATGTTTGTTTATATATGAGATAAGTAATCATAAACAAATATCAGTACAAAAGTGCATTTAACATTCACTTATGATAACAGCTTTCATATATAATATAGATAAAAAGATAATTGTCAATTCAAGAAGAAAAACTTAATATAATGTGTAAAAGTACCATATATACGAGGTTATACTCATTCAAACCAACAATATTTTTCTGCTCCTATTCACTTTAAAGCAATTCAATGAGTAAAATAATGCAACTTCAGTTAAATAGCTTTAATGTCAAAAGATAACAGATTTCGTTCCATTAATTCATCAAGGCATTCACAAAATTACAGAAGTGCATTCTTTGCAAATGCTTTTGAAAAATTTATGGACCCTTCTTTAAATGCATGATAATTGTTTAAATACTAAACTAAATATGTTTAAAATAGATTATTACATAAAAATTAGAGGAGGTTTCAAACAACCTTCCTCATAATGAGTAAACTTAAACTACAATATAGGAAATAAAATAACAACATGCTTAGGTGGGTTGATCCTCTTTGTGCATTTGATCTCTGAGGTGACAAATATCTCCAATTGGATTTAGATAAGATAGTTGTGTAATCCTAGATTTGACCTGGCCTTTAAACATTGCATTTTAAAGTGCTGGTAGCGATTTCTTAGTAGAATTAGTTAATGACTGTAGGTTCTGGCACTGATGATATGGTTTGATTAGAAAATTCCAATAATTTTCCTGATCAAACTTTGTTCTCCTTTTAATAGTTATTTCTTGTATTTCTATTCTTTCCTTCCACTGTTCTTTGAATAGTTTAAGCTCTGGGAGTACTTTGGATGTAGCTTCTTTGATAAGTTCCACTTTTAGAAGCTGTCCATTAACAGAGTCGATGATTTCATTGGTCAAATTTTTTTCCTTTGATGTTTCCTTCCCTACTTGTCTTAATTTCATCTCCCAATATTTGAATATGATATCTTTGTGAAATCTATCAATCTTCAGGAGATCAGCTTTCTTTCCTTCATCAGACTCTTGCCATTGGATGAACTCATTAACCTTATTTTGGATATTTTTTCATTCTAGCCTCCTATTAGCCACTTTTTGGATCAAAATATTTCTTTTATCACAATATGAACTTGTAATTGACTTTTGATGACAAAACTATTCTTGTTGTTGCATTATTTTTGTGTTCCATTCAAGTTCCTCTTTAATAAATTGCTCTATTTGAGGATGAATTTTCAATTTATCCATAGTTTCTTCTATTTGAGTTTCCTTTTTCGAAATTTGTACTTGTTGCTGCATATTTAATCTATAAAAGTCCTTTTCGAATTGTGACATCTTCATTTCAATCTTCTTACTAGAATTAAACTTTTCTTGTTCTAGTAGTTTCTCCAACTCCTGAACTTTGTCATCTTTTTGTTTGAGAAGAAGCTTGACTTATTCCTCTTTGTCAATGGTAGCAGTTTCATATGATCCAAGAAACTCTGATATTCTAGTGAGATGTTCATTAAGATTAGCACGAGAGTCCTTCCATACAACATCCAGTGATTTGTTATCAAGGGCAGTTACTGATTCATCAATTATTCTTAATTTTCTTCTCTTAACTACAGATTCAGGGCATCGGCTATAGAAAAAATCTAATGGAGGAATTTCCTCAATCTTCAAAAGAATTTCTTGCCTTGAGTAGGCCGGGATAATCTCTTGATCTTGATATTTTGGTACCTGTTGTAGTGGCATTGCAGTTTCCACTAAATTCTGGGTCTACTCTAGAGTTTCGAAATTTGTTGATTCATTAGCATTAGTTTTTTTGGTGGTGGTGTTTCCAGTTCTTTAGAAAAATTCTCCCATTCTTTATTTAAAACCTTTGTTTGAGGTTTCTTTGTCTGCTTAGGTGTATTTTGGATATGCTGAACTACTTTAGAAGATGATTCAACTCCATTAGTTTCTCTTTCAGTTTGCATCTCAATTCCTTTAATCACTTTTTAAAGTATTTTCTCAAGAATTTCATTCCTACTTTCAGATTCATTGTCACAGTGACCTGAATTCTGAGAGTGGTGTTGTGATTTTTCTGACCCTTGGTTTGATTTTTTTCTAAGAATCATCTTCTGACATGTCCTTAGCCTCATCATCTAGACTAATTTTTGGAGTTGGCCTTTTGACATGTTCAATAAATAACAGGTCCAAAGGAACTATTTATAGTCTCTTGCTTCTATATTCTCGAAAAGCTTCAAAGTTTTCTTTACTAAGTTTATTAGATGCAATTTTCAACACATCTGTAAACTTCTCTACACCTTCAAATAAATCATCGAACATGTCCTTCTCATTCATGAAAGGTTTTAGTTTAAGATTATTGGTAAACTTATGAACCACATCATTAGGATCATACGGTATCTTTGGTTGCATGACCAATGTCAAAAAGGGAAAAAGTGCCATACTGTACTGGGAAAGTAGGCCAGATAGATTTTTTTGGATCTCTGAGTTTTTTGGTCACGCCGCTGACTAAATTTTGATAAGAAATATCTTTGGCTAAAATATTATCAGGAAAATAGTAAGGAAAAACATTGGTGGAAGAATAACTCCCAAGAACTCTAATATAAGTGAAATTTTCTTTGGCAGCCAATCTAGCAACTGGTAGAATATCTGTACTAGCTTCCTTAGAAATCCTAGGGGCTCTATCATTAAAGATGATCTGATGGATGGCCAACATAACTCCATTACAAAGTTTATAGAAATGCAGATGAAACTAAGATTCCCACAGTTATTTATGGTGAATATGGATTAGAGTGGGGTTATGGCTTTTCCATTTCCATCCCATGATAGGAAAACTTGAACAAAAATAAATTGCATCCATGATATAATCTCTCATCTAGAAGGTAGGTATTGTCCTAGTGGAGTAGACTCTATTTTTCTTATAATCCATAATGGTTTTAGCCATATTATTAGACAAAATGGTTTCCCAATTCATAATAAATGAATTGACGATTTTCTCAATCAAAGGAACCCATTCTATGGAAAATATAGTGGTATCTGGTTTAGCAAATAACCTACATAGCATTCCAATTGCATAACAATAAGGGGAGGTTAACTATGCTATCATGTACATACCAAGTTTATCTCACTTTAACTTGCATTGGTCTTCCTTCCATCCCTTTATCACTTTCATGAGGTCTGTGTTCTTATTCGTAAATATTTGGACAAAAGATTTATCACAATTCTTCTACGGCATAGGCATGTGATACATTATCCATAAATCCTCTGCAATGAACGAACCAATATTCTCCACCTTAGAATTTTTGAATGATATATATGTTATGTTAAGTTTTTCAATGACCCAATTTACCATATATGTGTATGGTAAAATCTTCGGCCTTGTCGCTATTCTGTGAAGAAACTAACATGCAACTTCAAAATAAGAAGGATCTGATGAAACTACCCCATATGTTGTTATCGTTTTCACTAATTCTCGTGGTTGTTCTCCCTCAAACAAGTTGTACATTTCATTCCATGAAGAACTCCCACAATCCTTGTTGCATGTTGTGTTTGAGAACAATGGAGGCATATATGTGTCTTCTGCAACGGACATTTGCGAAATTGCCTTGCCTTTCTTTGTCATTCCAATTATTCTTACTTCGTTAGGTGGTTTCCTAAATTTAGGTGAAACAAGTAAATTCAGATCTAAGATGAATAGAGAGAAGGATAGAGAATAGATTTAAAACATCATAATCAAAATATGGCGCTCTAAATTTAAAACACTTTTCAAGTAGATATTAATCTTTTGAACTTTGCACCCATTAAATGTCGTTAATAACCCTTAACTCTTTCTATCAAATCTCTTACACATTACACAATATGTCTAATATAATGATATAAGTCATTAGATGTTATAGCAGATTGATTAAATAAGAATCATTTCACACACTTGAATACTAACTGTTTATATCGCACATCGCAACTTTTAATAGATACCAATAGTTATGTTTTCGTTGCTGATGAATCTTGAGAAATGTGATCTGCACAAATCAAACATCACAACTTATTACAGCATATACAAATTCTCATTTGGTTTCTCGTCGCAAAACACGAAATGTGCTAAAAATTCATGTTGTTTTTCTTTATCATACTTGTGGATACTTTTAATTTTTCTTTTATTGTTTCTTCAGTCTGACTTATCACAACTTTTTTGAAATGTTACAAGTTTGTTTTTTTTAAAAGGAGAGACTTGATTTCTCTTTTAAAGGGATTTTTAATCTTTTTCAACAGGGATTTTATATAATTCCAAAAAGGTTGAAGCACATATCATAATTTAAAATATTATATGTGTTTTAACTTAATTGTCTTATAATTTATGCGATTTGCTATGAGTGCTTTGAAATCAAAGAGGAAAGGAAAAAACCTTTATTCCTAAAGTTTTAAGACTTATGCTAAAATGAAATAATGTTCATAAATTTCTATTTATTTTTTAGAAGGTCTCTATTTATTATTGAAATAAATGGAGGGTGTTGTATAGTACAACACTAGGATAATGATGATACTTACTAGATACATAAATATATACTGTTACATACAATGAATATGATGTGAAGAATGAACCTAGTTGTTATGCGGAATTATGGATTACGAATAAAACACATTCCATAAATATGGTACTATGCATTTAGAATAACAAATCAAAGACTTTGCAAATAATTTTCCTAACAGTAACTAGACACATAGAATAGATTAAGAAACTTACTTGGAGTTCAAGCGCTTCTTATTCTCCTTCTATTGCTCTTGTTGTAGCTTCCAATCCAAGCTAGATCGCCAAAATATTCCCTACAAGTATGAACACTAAACAAAAAAGAGATTGCAATATACAGATGACTATTCACGTTAATTAGTTAAATCAATGAAACATGAAACATATACATCAGATGAGAATCCATAATATGAAAGATAGAAGTTTATATAGATACATATGTGGGAAAGTAAGAAGCAATATTTATTAATGGATAGAAGGGGAGGTTACAACCAGCGATTGATTTGATGTCACCAACTCCAGAATCATCCCAGACTCATCATAATGAATATCTCTCTAGCAGCATATCTCTCAACTCAAACCCTCAATTGAGATTTTAATAGCATTTCTCTACTAAATTTCTTCCTTCCAAGCACTAGGATCTGTGCTCAGTTTATATATGAGCTGAAGGTATTTTCAAAATCAATGACTTTCTAATAATAGGAAAGACATGTTACCAAGCTTAGAGGTGTTGAATGGACACATGGATTTGAAGTTTGATACATAGGCACTCTTCTATAAGGCATTGGCCATGTGGAGATTCAAAAAGAATGAGAATTAGCTCCCAATTGACCAACACACCCTTGAGTGTCGGGAAGTGCTTTGCATAGCACCCTTGAATGGAGGTGACTGCATATGCAAAGCATTTAGTCCCTTGAGAGACTGTGGCAGTGAGCTCATACATGATATAACATGTACCTCAAATCTTGGAAACCTTGCAATAGAAGTCATGGATTATTTGTTCTTGTTATTTTTCTTAGGGCATGTAGCAACTGAAATGATAGGGGATGATAGACCCTATTCATTGGTTCTAGGGATGATATCTAGTTAACCAGGTCATTGGGAATGGTGCCCAAATTGACCTATAACAATTTCCCCCTAAAGCATGAAGTCAGAATAATAATAATAATATTTTTTGGATGAGATGCTTTACATTGTGATGGGCTGGAGCTGAAGTAGAGTGGCGACCTGAATCAATATTACAATACATTACATCACGATATATCCTTTTAATCACGAATTTCTGAGGGAAGGCATTCCCATGCCCAGCACATAAACTAACTAATAACATGTACATAGTGCATAAATTCGTCTACATTGGAATGTTTCCGAATACAGACATGCCCACAGATATAGTCCCATGTTCGGATGACGATATGTATGTAAGGTCATCGTACAGATGATGTGTACAAAATCCTGAAATCGCAGCCCAGATGGCTAAAACTAGATCTAGGGTCTTCTTATCTCGTTCACTCGATCATTCAAGTGAAAGTCTAGCCATGCAAATATATGATTTGTAGTCGAACATGGTAAGACATCATTTTATTAACAACCAATGATGTGAGTTGTTAACAAACGTGAGAGAACCACCATTAATGTCAATGGCCCTCAAGGTAGTGCATTAAATTTCGTAAGGCATGAAGAGATGATTTTATGTCGAACGCCAAACAAAATCTTTTGGTCGAAAGTCCAAAAGCGAAGATCTTGTCGATGTTGTAACAAGCCTCATGGTACTAGAATATGATGTTTCTAAGTGAACTTCCTGGATAATTATTTTTCGTCGACAGGATAATACTTTATTTTGAAATGTGAGTTACTGATTTCGGAGACAAATTATGACTCGATATAGCAATTTTCAGGGACGATTGTCATGAGAATGAAGGTTTATGAGTATTGCAGGAGGATGAGTATTCGCTGGATGACTTCTCTTGGACATATCAATGACACTTAGACTAGTTGGAAGCATTGACCCAAAACCAAAGTGAAGGTATGACGAACCATAGGTATGAATGAACCATCAAGAATATTACCCAACCCAAACAGTCACGAAGATGGAGTGAAGTTTCATTTTCAAGAGCGACCTGCTACCGTAAAAAGTTCTGTTCACTTTCCCAAATTTTCCCCGGTCATTTGTCGACCAATACTTATTTATTTTTTAACAAGCTTGAGGAGGATAACATATGATTAATCTGTAATTGAACCCTTCAAGCAAATAATATATCACTATTTAATAATTTAATGATTCTAGCGATGAATGAAACTCAATTCTTGCCATGATCGACAAGATCGTCACTATTTTATGTTTTAACAAGCCTAACAACAGTGATAGCTCAGTCCTTTTTCATATTTAGAGAATTTGAAAAAGAGGACGAAAGGAAACTCCATAACTACTTTTTTCGTAAATTTGTTGCTCAGACCTGAAAAAGTGTAAAATAATATCTGAGAGAACCTCCTAGCCATGTTCAACTAAGGCATTCATTTTTCATAAATAATCTATCTGTGTCCGGAAAAGGGTTAAACTTGTACTGAGTGGATATAAATTTATTTACTTTTACGATCTCAAAAAGACAAGTGCTTGACAATCTTTTCACATTATCGGAGTCTAATAAGAGGTAAAAGAAGACTCCAAGGGTTCCTTTTTCATTGTTATTGAAGCTCGAAAAAGAGATAAAAGTGCGCTTCAAGTCCTTTTTAATTTTTAACGAAGCTCGAAAAATAAGGATAAAAGTATGCTTTGTGGTGAAATAACTCTTGAAATAAATATGCACGACTAATCTTCTCATCAGTTGTAAAACCTGTTCAGAACAACATCAAATGGATTAAAAATAATTGTTTCATGATAAAAATAGAATAAAACCATAGTCACATCAATAAATATAATTTTCAAATAATCAAATGACTAATAAAAATATTTTTACTATTCATTTTTACTATTTGAAATTTACCATTTTCATCTTGGAGCTTTGAACCTGTTTTTTCCCCTGAACTTCAGTCATTGATTGCGATTGATTCTATGGATGGTTTTCATCATCGTTTGATATATTTTGGTGCCATGAACCCTCTATTTATTTCAGTAGTCAAATCATTTGCTTTCATTGCAAATGTTTAGGGGTTTGGGATCCTTAGGGTATTATTTTTCCAAAGAAGGCAATGCACCCTTGAGCATCAAAAACTGCATTGTGGAGCACCTAAATTGAAGCCTAGGTGCATATGAAATTCATTGTCCCTTGTTCAATACTGTGTTGGGCGCAATTCTCATTTTTTACTCTTGCAATGTACCCAAAATTTTCCTAATTTTTTGCATGAAAAGGAGTCTAATGGGTCTTATGGTTATGTTTCAGGATTCCATCGGACTAGAATGACGATTACTTGGAGAGAAAGAGATCATGAAGAACAAAATATGATTGCCCTAAATGATCTGGGTACAGTAAGAGCCGTAAGAGATTGTGGGTTGTTAAAGTAATTCCGCTTGTTAGGGATGAGGCAACAAATAGAACTCTTGGAGTTCTTAGTTCGAGTATGGGATCCAGCTATTGAGGAATTTCACATTAGGAAAAAATTCGTTCCTATTATAGTGGAGGATGTATACTTTCTTATAGGCTTGTCAAGGAGAGGCTTGCCTATTTCCCTCTCAGGGTCTGCTCTCAGAGGAGAGACCGTGAGAGATTATGTTTTGCAATACTGCTATCCAAGGGTAGAGCCAAGCAAGGATGGGAAAATAAACATCTGTGACGTTCGAGACTTACCTTTGAGAACCATTCTTTTCATGATCGCAAAAATTTCTGACACCATTACACTACATGTAGCGAATAGTTCATATATGCAATATGCGCTAGAGTGTATGGAGCCAACAATCTTCAACTGGTCTAAAGTTGTACTTTCTCAGATAAAATACCAGCTAAACAAGGCAAAGGGAGGAAGGAAAAAAAACTTGAGTTATGGTTCGATCCTCATTTCATTTTCCTTAGAGCAGATTCCACTGATTCAGCCTCAGCATGTGTCACTGGGTGTGTCTAACCCTAGAGATCTGAGGATGCATAGATCGGTAGAACCAATGGTTATGCATGAAGGCCAATCGTCCATTGTGTTCTCGACTACATTCTTCACTTGGTTCAAGTGACAGGTTTTCGCCATCGATGAGTATGCATACATAGGCATAGATTTCTAAGGAGATCCAGACTTAGCTTTACCAAAAGGCACTTAGTGGAGTGCAATAGGTAAGATTTTTTTGACCATGTTTTTTATTTTTCTAAGGTTTATACAATTTTTTTTTTATTTTGACATTTTCCCAAGACTAAAATAAAGTTTTAATGTAATTCATATGTTGGTCGAGTTCAACTGGTGGAGGAACGATAGCATGGAGTGGATGAGCCAGTAGAGAGGGCTATCAGGAGAGCAGTCCTTCGGGATTTATACATTGCTGAGACTCTGTCTGAGCTTCAGCAACACATAGATGGGTTGACCTTCGTGATTCTATATTTCTGGATCAAAGAGTTACCCATGCGACTGCAGCGCCACACTATACGTGTTCCTAACTGTTGGATGCGGTTACTACGTAGGATAGCTAGATCTATAGCATTTTACCATGAGCATCACCAGTTTACTTTTGACATGTTGCATAAATATTAAGGTCAGATGACCAATGTGTCTTGGGAATTTTTTTTGTAAAAACCTATAACTATCTATCTATTTTATTCTAGTCTTTTCCTATGTTTATTGCGCAATCCTATTCAATTATGTGAATTTCTCTTTACATGTGTTGCAAATATCTATCTAAAATTTGATTAGCCAAAGAATCAATCAATGTGTTCATATTTTTGGAAATTTTGATATTGAATAAAATCAAAGTGTATTTAAAAAAGTCAAACTCTTAGGAACAAACGATGTAGCGTTGGATTTCTAACATTATAAACACTAATAAGTTGTAATACCACAAGTTGTGAGTCTAACCTTATAATGATGCGGTTAATACCAAATGAAATGGCATCAGAGAGAAGTTCGATCAATGTGCTATACTCAGAAATATTATTTGTCGATCTACCAATAAAAATCCCTTGAAAACTAAGCAACTTGTCGTTCGGAGAAAAAATGGCCCACGTTGTAGAGGATAGATTTTGTGTACTACGACTAGCATCATCAGCATATCCAAAAAATTGTTCCAAAGGTTCATACATCTACGATGAAATGTAAATCAGATTACTAACGTTAAGAAAACTCTAAAAAGCAAACTAAGATAGTGAATGCAAATCAACATCATATATATACAATATAATACAAAAAATTACTACGCTCATGATTAAGCATAGTAACGTTTCAGATACAACCCATTTTGGGGTTGCGCCAATGGAATCCCATCGTAATCAACCAACCCATAGGCACCCTTAGCAAGAAATATTTTGAAAATATAGGGGTCATGCCATAATGGCTCAAATTTCCCTGTACCTATTACATCAGCTTCTTGATCAAAAAGAAGGACCAAGTCGTCCTCTGAGAAAATTTGAGGCTAGACATTTTTGTCGTATTCCGCCTTTATACGTCTCTTATGTGCTTCGTTGGCCAATTGGGCTTCATGATGCATCTCATCAATATGGATGAGGTTAAAAAGACGCGCTTATTCTTCTTAACTGTCAGGTAACAAGTTGATTATGGGTTTTAATGACGATATTTCACATTGGATTGGTAAGATAGCTTCCAGACCATACACCAATTGAAAGGTGGTAAATCTAGTTGCGTTTCTCACTAAGGTTCAGTAAGCCCACAAGGCCGAGTATAGGATCAAATTCCAGTTCCTTTTATGAACTCTTATCATTCATTGAAGCATACATTTAAGAATCTTGTTGATAGCCTCAACTTGTCCATTTGATTGTGGATAATAAGAAGTAGAATTATTATGTGACAATCCTAACTTGGCAGTCAATTCAGTCATCATGTGGTTGTGAAAATGTTTCCCATGATCTGTAACTATAGCCTGTGGGACCCCAAACCATGTAAAATCATGATTAAAGAAAAATAATGCAATTTTTTGTCCTGTGTTGTTGAATCTAGGCATCGCTTCGACCCACTTGGTAAATTAGTCTACTGCGACAATAATATAACCATGCCCCCCGGACAAACAAGGGTTACAAGTCATGAATTCAATGACCCATTTCGAAAATGGTCCCACAGAGACAATGGGATGCCTTGGCGCTGGCAATTTGTGGATTTTATGATCAAATATCTGGCATGCATGACAACTTCTGACTGTGAGAATGCAGCCACGAAATATGTTAGGCAAAAAGTAACCGACTCGGAGTATCTTCTATGTAGTAGCTTATCTATACAAGTGTCCACCACAAAGCCCCAGCATGAAAATCATTTAAAACCTTTTTAGCCTCCTCATGAGTGAGGCGCCTTCTTAAAATTGTATCGAAATCATGACGATAAAGTGTATCGCCGACGATCAGATAATCTTCGGCTTGGTATCAAATACGTTGCTGGTTAGAGCGAGAAGTATCAGGCTGAAAAGTTTGGGTCTGGAGATAAATGATAAAATCCTCATACCAAGGATCAAATGATCTGATCAGAAAGAGAGCCTCGTCAGGAATAGATGGTTCTGACGTAGTAGATGTAACATCAAAGGGAAGGTCACATAGAAGCTCAGCCAAAACTAAAGACTTATTTGACTTGGATTTGATGAATTCCAAATCTAATTCCTGCAAAATGACAATCCATTTTGAATACTTTCCCCCCAGAAATTGCATGATAAGATATAAGCATTGGGGTTTCAATCTGGAATGAAAATGGTCTTCCGGAAGAGGATATAGTGGCGAAATATTTGGACATATTGAATAGCTACCAATTCAAGCTTTTCTATGTATGAATACTTCACTTCCGTATCATTGAGATTACAACTCAAATAATATATCTGATGTTCTATCCCATTTTCTACTTGGACCAGCACCATAGCAATGGTCGTATCAGCCACGGCGATAGATAAGAAATAATCACTCTGATAATTGGGAGGATACATTAATGAATCCAAGACAAGAGTATCCTTGACAAAATCAAAAGAAGCTTGTGCAACTTGATCCCAATGGAATGGAATCCCATTTTTCAAGAGGCGACTAAATCCTTTATCCATTTCAATGTAGTTGGGTATGAACCTCGTTAAGAAGTTAGCCTTTCCTTGAAGTTTCTGTATCTAAAGTAAGTTTTATGGCGCAGGAAAATAAATAATGGCCTGAGCCTTCAATGGGTCGATTCTAATTCCTTATTTTGAGACGACGAATCCAAGAAAATGACCAGAACCAACAAAAAACAAACATTTATGTGGATTGAGGTGTAGATTCAGAAGTGTCCTCAGACACATACTTTTATTGATCATGAAAAGAGATTACATAACAAATTGTAGGAGTTTACAAACATAAACTCTCTCTACAATCAAATTAGGAAACTAACCTATTTATAAGCTCTATGGTCTAACTTAATTTAGTTATGGATCACTTGGAAAAACAACAAGTGTCCATTTACAATAAATGACCTTCTAACCATTCTACTAGCTTTATTCCTATTTTAGAGCCTAGGAAACGACTCTATTCTAGAGTCTTATTTTTACTAACAAAATTCTAATTCTAAGTATCTCTGTGGCTCCTTGGATGAACTACTAGTGTAGACTTCCTTGGCTGGTTGTACTGAAGGAATAGGAGTGATGAATGGTGTAGAAGTAGTGGTTTTAACTCTAGCTTTTCTGGCTGAGTTCCTATCCAGTCTACTACATGATATTGAATATGGACTAGCTTTTGAAGGATTTAATGTAGGTGTAGGGCTTAACCATTGTTCCTAATATTTTAGCTTTCTAGGCCTTCCTAATTTTCTCCTTGAATGAATACTACTAAATCCCTCATCTGCTAAAGACTTCTACCATGTGGTTATTTTATTTTTCAAATGATAAACTACCAGTATTTTAATCAAACTTCTGTGATAGAGATTATAAAGAGAATAGCCTCGAGTCTTCTGTATCTTTCGAGACATTGACAACATAGATATATGAAGGTAAAATGGTAGATTCATAGGTTTTGAGCCAGAGATATGAGCTATAAACCTCATCTGGTATTTATGGATAGTAGAAAACCTACCCTCACAGGTTATTTAACACTGTACAGTGGTAATGACATGTTGCTACTCAGGTCTAAAATATGAAATATGAGTGGTAGGGGTCCAACCAATATGTTCATGTTCAGGATTTAAATATATATTTAAACCATATTTATGCATAATTTTGTTATTCTTGTGCCAGGACTCACCTGTAGCTGATGTTTGAGTTGCCCTTGTAATGATAGTTTCGGTGATCTTGAATGTCTGAGAACCAATCCTGACCTTTTCTCCATCAAATGTCTCAGCAAATTTTTGAGACATTGCCACATTTTCACCTGAAAATTTCCTTGAAAACTTATACCACCCTAATTCTTTGAACTCGTACTTATCATGATGGTCAACAAAATAGGCATTAGTTGGATCTGAATGGTTCACATTACCTCCCTTACCCATCTTGTTAACAGTTAATCTAACCACCAATGCAGAGTTATAAAATGAGGAACAACTACCCTCCAAGAAACCCTAACTACTGGAACTTGGTAACAGATTGTTTTGTTGGAGGATAGAAATGTTTTTTTGTAGCTGTCACAAGAGTAAATGCAGGCAGAGCTCTGCATGCCCTAAAACTCGGTGAGAGGGAATGATACAAAAACAAAAATTATTTAAAACTGATTCCATCTCATTTCACCGAACTCCATCACATTTTTTAATAATTTCTACTCGTACTGCACTTTAATAAATTTACCCTTTAATAAGTAGCAATATATTTGTGTAACCTTAACAAATAAATAACCAACCTTTTTGATATATCCTCCAATGAGAAATAACCACATTTCAAGTGAGTAACACCTTTTTTTTTAGCAGACCTTCACTCCTCAAAGAGCAGTGTTTGTTTCACGTGAGTAATGCTTCTTTTGTCTCCTTTTACCAATTTTAGAGGTAATAACTATTTTTTTGAAAAAGGCAGTTATTCCTGTGTTGCTTGTAAAACAAGAACTTCTAAAGAAAATAGTTGTTTCTCTAGGAAAGGGTAGTTATTCTTTTGTTATTCCTAACAAAACTTATGACTTTGACATTTTGTCTTTAACCTTGGATAGAAAAATCATGGTGAATAAGTAAGACTTCTTAAGACAAACCCATGACCTTAAATACTAAAAACAGTTAAAAGACTTATTAAAATAGACTTTACCCTAATGACTCTATGACACAAACAAACTATTGGACTTAGAATTATTTTTGGATTTTGTTAAAAAAATGATAAAACCCATACATTTTAACACTCCATGGCTCTCCACCATAGATTAAGAGACAAGAGAGAGTCAAAGACACAACTTACATTGATGACTAGACCTTGATTTTTTTTTGAAAAATTGTAGTGATAACATTATACATCTAATAAAATTCCATAAGCAGTGAACCAGAGATGAGATATCAACAACTGATAGAGGGATAATGAGCTCTCACTTCCATGAGGAAACTGCATCAGAGGTTGCAGAGAAAACCTATCAAAGAGAAGGGAAAATGAGCCATGAATGTGGCATTCGGGGTAGGGTTAGTTGCCTAAACCCCCTCATGTTTGATGACCACCATCAGATCTAGGTCTTGAATGATCGACGGTCAGCATAATTACCCAAAGAACTGACAACCAACAGTGTACTGGATGAGTCCAAAATCAAAGGATTTCTATGATTACAATTAAAACATTAGAATTTAAATGAAATTCCAAAGTACAGATCTTACGCACGAGAAGGATCAAAAAATAAATCCAAACCTTATGATATAAAGTATAAGCTATAATCAAAGTCCCAATCATTCAACCATTATCAATAAGTAAATGTGCATAGTTTTAATATAATGCATGAAATGGTAATGGTTATATTTTTAAGACATGGTTAGTAAATTTTTTTTATAATAATGTATAAATGTATGTGACACCTATTTCCTATGGTGGATGTAACACCCCATTTCATGATTAATTATGATAAATAGACTTTATGATACATTAATATTTTATTTTAATAGAACTGACTAACAAATATGGTATTCGTTAGTAGGATTTGAATTTATTTATAATAAAAGAAAATATGGATAATTATCTTGAGTAAAAAGGAATTAATTGAACGGTGAATGTTTCCAAGATTCCACAGTAAAGGTAGAGACAATTCTGACAGTTACTTTCCAAAAAAGGATATAAGGAAAATCCCGAGGAAAGGAAGGGGTTCTGTTCAGAAAGATGCTAAGGGTTAACAATTGCAAGTTGATTGAGACTTGTCCAGAGCTGGTAGGATGTCAGTGGAGCTATAGACCTAGAGAAGAATAGACTATATTGGAAAACCTCAGGCCTATCTTCTCAATAAAAATGTCTACTGAATAAGGCTTTGGAGAGGAGCATGGGGGGGGTGGGCGCAGAGGACATGATTTCGTCTCTCATGGTTGGGCAGACCATCATCTAATAGGAAGAGGAATTGAGATAAGTATAAAATAAATGTTTGATTCATGTTTTACTGTGTACGACAAACTAGGATTGATGCATGTTTAGAAACTAGATTTACTATTTTGATAAATGATCTTGATATTTTGTTGGAAGATTACTTTCTTAAAAGAGGCAAAGTAGAAACTGTGTTTTATTTTGCGAGAATTAATCTATATGGATGAATATATTTAAAATCATTCATGGGAATGTTTATTTAGCCAAACTAATAAAAAGGAACAACCATAACATATAATATGGCTTGTAAACTCCATCTATATTTTACCAAATAGGAGAATCATTATATTCTTCCTAAAAAATTTCATCACAAAGGAATTTCATACAGCAAAATCAACCAAATGAAGGGGTTTCCTATACATGTAAAGGCACCAAGGTTTAGCACCAAGCCCCGTAGAGATAGAGAAATGGTCATGATCCCTGGGACGAAATATATATATATACACTATATACTAAATAATAAATTATAGAAGCAAATAACAGTACAGGAGGATTCCTATAAAATTAATCATTAGTGATTCCCTATAATCAACCAAGAAATAAAAATCATAAACATTGTAATACAATTTTAGAAGAAATCTATATTCAGTAGAAACCTAGACTAAAGCATCTATATATCAAACTCTCATGGAGAGTAACTATGCATATAAATGAAATCTGCAAGAAAACATAGAATTAATTCTTGAACCAGGACTGCACGATTAAAATGAAAAATACCCACTAAGGGGTTTCAAACATAATTTTTATAATTCTCTGAATATAAAGTAAATCATAGTCTGAAACAATGAACAAGATTCCATTCAGTAGAGCAAACATAACGACTTATGACTCTAAATGTATATAACCCTCTTAACAGAAAAACTTAGAGACAAGCCATCACAAGAAGGATGGATTTATAGTAAACTAACAAGAAAATCATTCAACTTGGTAGCTCAAACACCAAACATCGTGCATGCAGGCACTGCCAAAATATGAGGCACCCTATACACACAGGGGTTTTACCCTTATTCGACAAAAAACAACTTACATTCAGAGGCACAAAAACACTGGGAAGATAACCACGACTTACTGGTGAATTTGTTGAAGGAGCTTGGAGTTGAACCGAGCTACCCTCCATTCGATGGCAAACCCATACCTATAGAATAATAGGAGAATGCACAACGGAAAGTCAAAAGAAATAATTCTAAGAAGGACATACATTAAATCAGATAATAACTTAAAACTAAAAACCACAAAAGAATATTGCTACAACACGCAGTTACCTATAGTTTAGGCATGTGGATCTTTGTTCCATCCTCACACCACCATATGAATAAAAACGAACACCATTTCAGTAAGATTATGCGCAAGGCATCCTAGAGGAAGAGGAGATTTGAGCACATTGACAGAGGTGGGATAAACCCTTTTCAAATTAAAAAAGGAATAAAATAGACTAAAAAACCAGTTTGCAAGCATGTAAACAAGTAAGAGAACAAGTAAATAAAACAGTAGAGAAGAATTCCAACTAGACCTCCATTCAATGAGACGTCACAACCCAAGAGATAACAGTGGCATAAGGGAAGAATGGGTTTACCTGAGAAGGGTATCCGTGGTTGCATCATGGAGAAATAATAAGGTTCCTTCACTCTACATCAACAAGAGTGACCATATACCAGCAGAAGGTTCACGGAAAAATTGGAACATTGCAAAGCTACTAAGAGTGAGGCATGACAGAAAAATGAGATGAATGACTGAGCGAGGGTGTGATGGTTACCCTAACCACCCTAGACAATCTCATATCTGTTGGATCTAGGGTTAAGTCAATCGATAGTCTAGATTGAGCCACCCATAACACTAACAATTGTAAGGATCTCAACTCTTAAATGAGCCAGGTGTCCATGAATTAAATGAGATCCGATCTCAAACCCAAACTCTATAAATATTAATTGATTGAAATCCTTTGCGAGCCATATGCTCAATTAACAACATATTCAATTAAACTGTCAGAGCAATTACATCCAACTAATTTGTACCGAGATACGATGATACATCATAATATAGCCGGATCCATAATTCATATGGTAAAATTGTATAAAGTTATCACCTTTTTACTTTACAATTCAAATGGTGTTGAAAAGATTGAATATCGAAATCAGCTAAAATATATATTTATAATTTCAAGCTCTATTTTATGTATGTAGGAAGTATGCCAGATGGGAATTTATATATTTATAGATAGGTTGTTAGACAAGCCATGTTTTTTAAGGGTAAGACTTTAGGAGTAAGAGTTTTAAATCTTAACATGTTTATAAATTTATTACTATGGTAACATATAGTATTATGTGGTGTGTCAAGTTAACTTAGGTAATTTTTTTGTATGGTGAATTTTGTTTATGTAAATGGTTATGACAAGTGGTATCAAATCATGGTTACACACCGGGGCCATATGGGCCAATGCAATAACATGGATTTTTTCATTTTTCTCTTGTGTTGAAAATTATGCATAGTGACACGAAGGCTAACAAGAAGCTACAATGAGGATAGGCACCAGTCATCAAACGCCCAAAAATATAAGGGTAACCCATCCCTTGCCCAATCTTGAAGTCAGCCCAGAAATGTGGGTGCAGTTAAGTGTAGACCAACACCAACAAACCAGTAGAATATTGGAGGAGGAGCAACGCCATATGAATAAACTATTGGATATGGTACATCAGCTTCAAATAGAGATGACTCAAGTCCGAAGTGATAATGAGAAGTTAGTGAGAGGGAAAGAGAAGATACTGAAGAGCCTCTCGAATAAGCAGAACCATCACATTACACAACTTAGTCCGGAAATGGATACCCACGGAGAAGGTGAGCAACAAAAACAAGTACATGATAACCTAGAGGGGGGTCGTACTCAATGGACTAACAAGAGTAGAACGTATAATGAAGCTGAATCTGGAAATATCTTAGATCAACAAGAACTAAAGTAAAAAAAAATGGAATTACAAGGGGAATTTTGAAAAATCAAACCTCCTATATTTGATGGAGAGGCAGAGGAGATCGTGGAAGCTTGGATAATAAATATGAACAATTATTTCCAAGTTTAAGAATACAACAACAAACTCAAAGCTCGCCTAAATATCTATCAATTGCGGGAAAATTCTACATTATGTTGGGAGGAGGTGAAACATGTGCGTGGAATCTAAGATCAAAACATGACATGGGATGAGTTCCAACAGTATTTTAAAGATAAGTACTTGACTTGAACTACTTTATGATGAAAAATCACGACATTTTCAGGATATGAAGTTAGGACAAATGTTTATGGATAAATTTGTTACAAAATTTACCTCCTTATTAAGATATGTACCATATTTAAGAGATGAAAAGGAGAAGGTAAAATGGTTCTTGAGCAACTTACCTACTCACATGAAAGAAAGAATCAAGTTTTTGAACCCAAAAACAATGGATAAGGTGATAAGAAAAGCCAAAATGTGATACCAGCATTCCAAGGCTAAGGGAAAAATTGGTAGAAGCTGGCCACATATGAAAGGGCAAAAAGGCCCCTCAAGTTTTAAAAACAATATATCAGGATATTATAAAAACACTATGAAAAATCCATAAAAGAACCAAAGTGGGAGTAATCGGCAAAAACCCAAATGAGTAGTTGAGGAGTGACATATAGAGGCTTCTAGTAGGCATGACCTTGGGTAGTCACAAAAACCCCATTGCAATGCTAGGGATGTGGTGAAGTTCATTATTTCAATAATTTCCCTCATTGAGGGAGAAATTAAGTGGCAGCCAACCTACATGAGGCATCTACAGTGGGAGATGTTGTGCGCAACATACCCGGGATCAATATTTCTCTGGAAGATACGCAAGAGGATTTTCAACCAACCATGATTGAACTGGAAGGTAAGCTATAATCCCAATATGTTTCCATTTTGGTTTACCCTATAGCTAGATTGAGCTATATAAGCCCCCGCATAGTTGAAAATTGTAAATTGCAAATCATAAATTTAAGAAACCATGGCAGGTTCAATTGGCTACAAGGGCCAAAATGAGGGTCAATGCCAAATTCCTAAATTGTGAGCTGGACATCATAGATCAGCACATAACTATAGATTTGAACATATTACCTTTAGGTTCTCATGATATTTTGTTGGGAATGGGCTGGTTAGAAAAACATTGGTCATTAGTGGATTGTAAAGATAAATTTATCTACTTTAAATTTGAATATGGTACATGGAAAGAATTGTAGGGAATTAAGAAGCCACTTCGATTACGTCCCATTAGAGCATCACAACTGAATAAATACAGCATCACAACTGAATAAATGCATTAGAAAGGGGTGCCAGCTCTATGCAATTCAAGTGGGTTTCTCAAATTCCAAGGATAAAACCCTCATGCTAGAAAATATCCTTGTTATACAATAATTCATGGATGTATTTCCTGAGAGTATTCTGGGATTACCACCAAGATGATATATTGATTTCACAATAGAATTAGTACTCGGGGCCCCACCTATGTCAAGGGCACCCTACAGAATGAGTTTTCTTGAGTTAAAAGAATTAATAATGTAGCTGCAAGAGTTAATGGATAAAATTTATATTCGGCCAAGTGTATCCCCTTGGGGAGCACCGGTGTTGTTTGTTAAGAAGACGAATGGGACTATGTGAATGTGCATGGACTACCGACAGCTTAATAAGTTGACAGTCAAAAAAAAGTATCCATTGCCACACATAGATTACTTATTTGACCAAGTGAAGGGGGCAACAATATTTTCAAAGATTGATTTAAGATCGGGGTATGACCAAATTGGGATTAAGGATGAAGATATATCGAAAACAAAATTTTGTGCACGATATGGGCATTATGAATTTGTGGTGTTACCAT
Organism: Pinus albicaulis; assembly: GCA_034641835.2. Taxonomy (NCBI): domain Eukaryota; kingdom Viridiplantae; phylum Streptophyta; class Pinopsida; order Pinales; family Pinaceae; genus Pinus; species Pinus albicaulis. The sequence goes on along the minus strand of CM076570.1, from coordinate 557,355,727 downwards.
CTGGGTTAACCAATGCACCAGCAACTTTCATGAGTTTGATGCATGGCATATTTCACCAATTTTTGAATAAATTTGTTTTGATTTTTATAGATGACATACTGATCTACTATAAAAATATGGAGGAACACAAGGAGAATTTACGTACAGTGTTCAAGATGTTGTGAGAACATCAACTCTACCTCAAATTTAGCAAATGTGATTTTTACAAAGAGAAGATTCTGTATCCGGGACATATGATATCAGCTGAAGGGATTTTTGTAGACCCATAAAAGATAAAGATGATCACAGAGTGGAAAGTTCCTAAGAATGTGGTAGAAATACATTCATTTAAGGGTTTGGCTGGTTATTATCGATGTTTCATCAATAATTTCTCTAAAATAGCTTTCCATGTTACCTCCCTACAGTGGAAAGGAAAATTATTTAAATAGACCCAAGAATACCAAAACAGTTTTGATAAATTTAAAGAACTATTAACCACTGCCCCGATACTAAAAGTGGCAGATCCAAGCAAGGAATTTGAATTATGCACTAATGCCTGCAAAGAAAGGGTTGGAGTTGTTTTTACCCCAGAAGGTAAAATCATTGCATAAAAATCCAGAAAGTTAAAGTATCATGAGCATAGGTATTATGCGTATGATTTAGTGCTAACTGTAGTACTACACGCTTTGCGAGTATGGAGGTATTACTTGTTGGGGAAAATATTTGTGATAAGAGCATATCATAGCAATTTAACTAGCTACTTTAGCAATCTGATTGAAATTCTCACCAGGAAAGATGGAATGCATTCCTAAGTGAGATTGAATTTGATATTCAACATGTAAAAGTAAAGGAGAATTATGTTTCTAATTCTTTGAGAAGAAAATTGCATGGCATATATGAACTCTATTTTAACCAGGTGAAATCTAAGTTCCAGGAGAAGATTATGGAAGCAACAAGAATGGACCTTGAGTATCAATTCTTATAGCAGAAAAAAAAGAGAAGACAAAAGTGAGGAAAAGAAATCAAAATATGAGATTAATGAATAACATCTCCGAGTATACGGGAAAAATATATTTATTCCAAATCAAATGAGCTTGAAAGAGCTGATTCTGGATTAATATCATAAGATTTCTTTTGTAGGACACCCCATATATCAGAAAATGTTAACAACAATTAGAAAGGACAATTTCTAGCCAAGAATTCGTAAGGACATTGCTGAATACTTGAACATATTTTTGGAGTGCCAACAAGTCAAGGTAGAACATCAACACCCAATAGGATTGCTTCAGCCTATTCCCATGCCTGACTAGAAATGGGAAGTCATATCCCTTGATTTTATTACTGGGCTTCCAAAAAACAAAAGGCATAATGACTTAATCGTGGTGGTAGTAGAAAAACTCAGCAAGGTGGCACATTTCATACATGTTTAGTCCACATACAAAAAGTACATATTACAGACATCTTCATGAGAGAAAATTTTCGACTACATGGTATTCCAAGAGTCGTTATCTCAGATCAAGATGTAAAATTTACATCTGCCTTTTGGAAAGAATTATTTACCGGACTGGGAACGCAAATTAAATTTAGTACTGCATATCACACTTGGAAAAATATCATCACCACTGAGGGTGCATTCACTTTATCATCTTTTAGTGTCATTATTTTGATAGCAAAACCAAAAAGCATCTTTTTCTCCTCCCTATACATCAAAAAATAATAGCTACTTTTTTTGAAAAGGGTAGATATATCTGAACATACTGTGTATAAGAAAAAAATGAATTTTTTCTTCATATTTTCAAGGTTTTGTATATTCAATAATCTGATATCTAATATAGAAACAAAAATCTTGATAGCTTCAACCTTAGTTACACTTTTGTTTGACCTTATCTTCTGTGCTCACTTTTTCTGCTGAATCTTTTTCTTCCTTGGTTCATTCTCTGGGTTTTCATCCATGTTTATTATTTCATCCCTAAGGGCATGGTTGGATATGATTTTACCTATTAATATGAGATTTTTCTTTGGCCTGGTGTGAGGCCTTTGAATGTATGGGTTTGGAATATATCAAGGCCTCTTTCTCCCATGTATAACTCTGCTTGATTGTCCTTCTTCAAACTCCGACTCACTGAACTCTGTCTCACTGTTATCCTACTCAAAAGATGAATATGAATGAATTATAGTTTTCTTCTTCCCCTTGGATGAAGAACTAATAGATGATTAAATCTTAGCTATGGTAGGTTCTTTTACTGTAATAGTCTTTGAAATGTTTCTTTTGCCCTTTTTGAGTGAGGAGAAGACTTGTGCAAGTGTAGGCTCCTCTCGTGCTGAAGTGGAATTGTTTTCTTGATTCTCTCGTCTAGACTCTAGAAAAAGGCTTCATGTCAAGGTTTCAGGGATGAATTTCACTGAAGGTATCTCTATCATAATGATTTTTCTCTTGCATTTAGCCTTTGAAGAGGAGTTTTCCTCTTCCTTGTTCTTATACATAGTGTTTTTGTGAGGCAGGGTAGATTTTTGCTTGAGTTTCATTAGGGGAATTTTCAGGTCTAAAATGGGCCTCCTAAGGAAATAATAAAATAATAGCAAAGTAATTAAATAATATTTATGAATTTTCAATTCACTTTTTTCACCACAATCCATGTAACCATAGTTAAACCCATTTAAAATGTTGTACCAAAATAAAATTAATAATTTTTTTTTATTGATGTGACTATAAATAAGAATGAGCTTTTCAAGAAAAAGTCATTATCATTGAACAACTAATGCATTTTTCCTTTGTACTTAAATAACTTAAAATAAAATATAAATATAAATATATAAATTCTTAATTATATTATATGCTATTAATTAAAATTATATTATTAAAATTGTATAATAACATGTAATTAATATACTAAATAAAAATAATATAATATAATATAATAAATGTATGGGGATATGTATTGTCTTTCAAGAAATATGAAATGACAATAATATATTTTTATTCAAAAAGTGTGAAATGACATTTATTATGAGTACTTTACTTTGACTTTAAAAGTACAGAGAGCACTACCATGGTTAACCATGAGTTTTTATCCACCATTGAGAATGTGACAAGTATGTACCTTTAACTCAAACAATGCTACCTCAACCATTAGGGATGATGTCATCCCTTAAAATGTGATTGGTTCTCATAAAGTGAATTTTGATTGTACATTTTCCTTAAGAGGCCCATTTTAGACCTCAAAATTCCCCTAATGGTTTCTATACTCCTGCATAAAAGACCTCAAGGTCTGTGGCTCCTTGGATGAACTGCTAGTGTAGACCTCCTTGGCTGGTTGTACTGAAGGAATAGGAGTGATGAATGGTGTAGAAGTAATGGTTTTAACTCTAGCTTTTCTGGCTGAGTTCCTATCCTGTCTACTACATGATATTGAATATGGACCAGCTTGTGAAGGAGTTAATGTAGGTGTAGGGCTTAACCATTGTTCCTAAGATTTTAGCTTTCTAGGCCTTTCTAATTTTCTCCTTGAATGAATACTGTTGAATGCCTCATCTGCTAAAGAATTCTGCCATGTGGTTATTTTATTTTTCAAATGATAAACTACCAGTATTTTAATCAAACTTCTGTGATAGAGATTATAAAGAGAATAGCCTCGGGTCTTCTGTATCTTTCGAGACATTGACAACATAGATATATGAAGCTAAAATGGTAGATTAATAGGTTTGGAGCAAGATATATGAGCTATAAACCTCATCTGGTATTTATGGATAGTAGAAAACCTACCCTCACAGGTTATTTAACATTGTACAGTGGTAATGACATGTTGCCACTCAGGTCTAGAATATGAAATATGAGTGGTAGGGGTCCAACCAATATGTTCATGTTCAGGCTTTAAATATATATTTAAATCATATTTATGCATAATTTTGTTATTCTTGTGCCAGGACTCACCTGTAGCTGATGTTTGAGTTGCCCTTGTAATGATAGTTTCGGTGATATTGAATGTCTGAGAACCAATCCCGACCCTTTCTCCATCAAATGTCTCAGCAAATTTTTGAGACATTGCCACATTTTCACCTGAAATTTTCGTTAAAAACTTATACCACCCTAATTCTTTGAACTCAGACTTATCATGATGGTCAACAAAATAGGTGTTAGTCGGATCTGAATGGTGCACATTAACTCCCTTGCCCATCTTGTTAACAGTTAACCTAACCACCAATGCACAGTTATAAAATGAGGAACAACTACCCTCCATGAAACCCTAACTTTTGGAACTTGGTAACAGATTGTTTTGTTGGAGGATAAAAATGTTTTGTTGTAGCTGGCACAAGAGTAAACAGAGGCAGAGTTCTGCATGCCCTAAAACTCGGTGAGAGGGAATGATACAAAAACAAAAATGATTTAAAACTGATTCCAACTCATTTCACCGAACTCCATCACATTTTTTAATAATTTCTACTCGTACTGCACTTTAATAAATTTACCCTTTAATGAGTAGCAATATATTTGTGTAACCTTAGCAAATAAATAACCAACCTTTTTGATATATCCTCCAATGATAAATAACCACATTTCAAGTGAGTAACACCTTTTGTTTTAGCAAACCTTCACTCCTCAAAGAGCAGTGTTTGTTTCACCTGAGTAATGCTTCTTTTGTCTCCTTTTACCAATTTTACAGGTAATAGCTATTTTTTTGAAAAAGGCAGTTATTCCCGTGTTGCTTGTAAAACAAGAACTTATGAAGAAAGTAATTGTTTCTCTAGGAAAGGGTAGTTATTCTTGACTGATGACTTTGACATTTTGTCTTTAACCTTGGATAGAAAAATCATGGTGAATAAATAAGACTTCTTAAGACAAACCCATGACCTTAAATACTAAAAACAGTTAAAAGACTTATTAAAATAGACTTTACCCTAATGACTCTATGACACAAACAAACTATTGGACTTAGAATCATTTTTGGATTTTGTTAAAAAAATGATAAAAACCCATACATTTTAACCCTCCAAGGCTCTCCACCATAGATTAGGAGAAAAGAGAGAGTCAAAGACACAACTTACATTGATGACTAGAACTTGATTTTTTTTTGAAAAATTGTAGTGCTAACATTATACATCTAATAAAATTCCGTAAGTAGTGAACTAGAGATGAGATATCAACAACTGACAGAGGGAGAATGATCTCTCACTTCCAGGAGGAAACTGCATCAGAGGTTGCAGGGCAAACCTATCGAAGAGAAGGGAAAATGAGCCACGAATGTGGCATTCGGGGTAGGGTTAGTTGCCTAAACCCCCTCATGTTTGATGACCACCATCAGATCTAGGTCTTGAATGATCGACGATCAGCATAATTAACTAGATAAATGACAACCAACAGTGTACTGGATGAGACCAAAATCAAAGGGTTTCTATGATTACAATTAAAACATTAGAATTTAAATGAAATTCCAAAGTACAGATCTTACGCACGAGAAGGATCAAAAAATAAATCCAAACCTTATGATATAAAGTATAAGTTATAATCAAAGTCCCAACAATTCAACCATTATCAATAAGTAAATGTGCATAGTTTTAATATAATGCATGAAATGGTAATGGTAATATTTTTAAGACATGATTAGTAAATTTTTTTTATAGTAATGTATAAATGTATGTGACACCTATTTCCTATGGTGGATGTAACACTCCATTTCATGATTAATTATGATAAATAGACTTTATGATACATTAATATTTTATTTTAATAGAACTGACTAACGAATATGGTATTCGTTAGTAGGATTTGAATTTATTTATAATAAAAGAAAATATGGATAATTATCTTGAGTAAAAAGGAATTAACTGAATGGTGAATGTTTCCTAGATTCCACAGTAAAAGTAGAGGCAATTCTGACAGTTACTTCCCAGAAAAGGATATAAGGAAAATCTCGAGGAAGGGAAGGGGTTCTGTTCAAAAATATGCTAAGGGTTAACAATTGCAAGTTGATTGAGACTTGTCCAGAGCTAGTAGGATGTCAGTGGAGCTATAGACCCAGAGAAGAATAGATTGGATTGGAAAACCCCAGGCCTATCTTCTTAATAAAAATGTCTACTGAATAAGGCTTTGGAGAGGAGCATGGGGGGGGGGGGGGGGGGGCCGGGGGGGACATTATTTCCTCTCTCATGGTTGGGCAGACCATCAGCTAACAGGAAGAGGAATTGAGATAAGTATAAAATAAATGTCTGATTCATGTTTTATTATGCACGAAAAACTAGGAATGGTTCATGTTTAGAAACTAGATTTACTATTTTGATAAATGATCTTGATATTTTGTTGGAATATTACTTTCTTAAAAGAGGCAAAGTAGAAACTGTGTTTTATTTTGCGAGAATTAATCTATATGGATGAATATATTAAAAATCCTTCATGGGAATGTTTATTTAGCCAAACTAATAAAAAGGAACAACCATAACATATAATATGGCCTGTAAAATCCATCTATATTTTACCAAATAGGAGAATCATTATATTCTTCCTAAAAAAAATTATCACAAAGGAATTTCATACAAAAAAATCAACCAAATGAAGGGGTTTCCTATACATGTAAAGGAACCAAGGTTTAGCACCAAGCCCTGTAGAGACAGATAAAGGGTCATGATCCATTGGCCAATATATATATATACACTATATACTAAATAATAAATTATAGAAGCAAATAATAGTATAGGAGGATTCCTATAAAATTATTCATTAGTGATCCCCTGTAATCAACCAAGAAATAAAAATCATAAACATTGTAATACAATTTTAGAATAAATCTATATTCAGTAGAAACCTATACTAAAGCATCTATATATCAAACTCTCATGGAGAGTAAATGTGCATATAAATGAAATCTGCAAGAAAACATAGAATTAAATCTTGAACCAGGACTGCACGATTAAAATGAAAAATACCCACGAAGGGGTTTCAAACAGAATTTTTATAATTATCTGAATATAAAGTAAATCATAGTCCGAAACAATGAACAAGATTCCATTCAGTAGAGCAGACATAAGGACTTATGAGTTTGAATGTATATAACCCTCTTAACAGAAAAACTTAGAGACAAGCCATCACAAGAAGGATGGATTTACAGTAAACTAACAAGAAAATCGTTCAACTTGGTAGCTCGAACACCAAACATTGTGCATGCAGGCACTGCCGAAATATGAGGCACCCTGTACACACAGGGGTTTTACCCTTAGTTGACAGAAAACAACTTACATTCAGAGGTGCGAAAACACTGGGAAGATAACCATGACTTACTGGTGAATTCGTTGAAGGAGCTTGGAGTTGAACCGAGATACCCTCCATTCGATGGCAAACCCATACCTGTAGAATAATAGGAGAATGCACAACAGAAATTCAAAAGAAATAATTCTAATAAGGACATACATTAAATCAGATAATAACTTAAAACTAAAAACCACAAAAGAATACCTCTACAAAACGCAGTTACCTATAGTTTAGGCATGCGGAGCTCTGTTCCATCCTCACACCACCATATGAATAAAAACAAACACCATTTCAGTAAGACTGTATGCAAGGCATCCTAGAGGAAGACGAGATTCGATTACATTGACAGAGGTGGGATAAACCCTTTTCAAATTAAAAACGGAATAACATAGACTAAAAAACCAGTTTGCAAGCATGTAAACAAGTAAGAGGACAAGTAAATAAAATAGTAGAGAAGAATTCCAACTAGACTTCCATTCAACGAGACATCACAACCAAAAAGATAACAGTGGCATAAGGGAAGAATGGGTTTACCTGAGAAGGGTATCCGTGGTTGCATCATGGTGAAACAATAAGGTCCCTTCACTCTACATCAACAAGAGTGACCATATACCAGCAGAAGGTTCACGGAAAAATTGAGAACGTTGCAAATCTACTAAGAGTGAGGCATGACAGAAAAATGAGAATGAATGACTGAGCGAGGGTGTGATGGTTACCCTAACCACCCTAGACAATCTCATAGCTGTTGGATCTAGCGTTAAGTCGATCTATATTCTAGATCGAGCCACCCATAACATTAGCAGTTGTAAGGATCTCAACTCTTAAATGAGCCAGGTGTCCATGAATTAAATGAGATCCGATCTCAAACCCAAACTCGATAAATATTAATTGATTGAAATCCCTTGCGAGCTGTATGCTCAATTAACAACATATTCAATTGATTTGTCAGAGAAATTACATCCAACTAATTTTTACCGAGATACGCTGATACATCATAATATAGCCGGATCCATAATTCATATGGTAAAATTGTATAAAGTTATCACCTTTTTACTTTACAAGTCAAATGGTGTTGAAAAGATTGAATATCGAAATCAGCTGAAATATATATTTATAATGTCAAGTTCTATTTTATGTATGTAGGAAGTATGACAGATGGGAATTTATATATTTATATATAGGTTGTTAGACAAGCCATGTTTTCTTAAGGTTAAGACTTTAGGAGTAAGAGTTTTAAATCTTAACATGTTTATAAATTTATTACTATGGTAACATATAGTATTATGTGGTGTGTCAAGTTAACTTAGGTAATTTTTTTGTATGGTGAATTTTGTTTATGTAAATGGTTATGACAAGTGGTATCAAAGCATGGTTACATGCCGGGGCCATATGCGCCAATGCAATAATATGGATTTTTTCATTTTTCTCTTGTGTTGAAAACTATGCACAGTGACACGAAGACTAACAAGAAGCTACAATGAGGAGAGGTACCAATCATCAAACACCCAAAAATACAAGGGAAACCCATCCCTTTCCCAATCGTGAAGTCAGCCTAGAAATGTGCGTGCAGTTAAGTGTAGACCAACACCAACAAACCAGTAGAATATTGGAGGAGGAGCAACGCCATATGAATAGACTGTTGGATATGGTACATCAGCTTCAAATAGAGATGACTCGAGTCTGAAGTGATAATGAGAAGTTAGTTAGAGAGCAAGAAAAGATACTGAAGAGCCTCTCGAATAAGCAGAACCATCACATTACACAGCCTAGTTCGGAAATGGATACCCACAAAGAAGGTGAGCAACAAAAACAAGTACATGATAACCCAGAGTGGGGTCGTACTCAATGGACTAACAAGAGTAGGACGTATAATGAAGCCGAATCTAGAAATATCTCAGATCAGTAAGAACTGAAGTAACAAAAATTGGAATTACAAGGGGAATTTTGAAAAATCAAACCTCTTATATTTGATGGAGAGGCAGAGGAGATCGTGGAAGCTTGGATAATAAATATGAACAATTATTTCAAAGTTTACGAATACAACAACAAACTCAAAGCTCGCCTAACTATCTAACAATTGCGGGAAAATGCTACATTATGTTGGGAGGAGGAGAAACATGTGCGTGGAATCGAAGATTAGAACATGACATGGGATGAGTTCCAGTAGTATTTTAAAGATAAGTACTTGACTGAAATACTTTATGATGAAAAATCATGACATTTTCATGATCTGAAGTTAGGACAAATGCTTATGGATAAATTTGTTACAAAATTTACCTCCTTATTAAGATATGTACCATATTTAAGAGATGAAAAGGAGAAGGTAAAATGATTCTTGAGCAGCTTACCTGCTCACATGAAAGAAAGAATCAAGTTTTTGAACCCAAAAACAATGGATGAGATGATAAGAAAAGCCAAAATGTGATACCAGCATTCCAAGGCTAAGGGAAAAATTGGTAGAAGTTGGCCACCTAAGAAAGGGCTGAAAGGCCCCTCAATTTTTAAAAACAATAGATCAGGATATTATAAAAACACTATGAAAAATCCATAAAAGAGCTGAAGTGGGAGAAATCGGCAAAAACCCAAATGAGCAGTTGAGGAGCGACATATAGAGGCTTCTAGTAGGCATGACTTTGGGCAGTCACAAAAACCCCCATTGCAATGCTGGGGATGTGGTGAAGTGCATTATTTCAATAATTTCCCTCATCGAGGGAGAAATTAAGTGGCAACCAACCTACATGAGGCATCTACAGTGGGAGATGTTGTGCGCAACATACTCGGGATCAATGTTGCTCTGGAAGATAGGTAAGAGGATTTTGAACCAACCATGATTGAACTGGAAGGTAAGCTATAATCCCAATATGTTTCCATTTTGGTTGACCCTACAGCTAGTTTGAGATACATAAGCCCCCGCATACTTGAAAATTCTAAATTGCAAACCATAAATTTAAAATCTCATTGCTGGTTCAATTGGCTACACAGGCCAAAATGAGGGTCAATGCCAAATTCCTAAATTGTGAACTGGACATCAGAGATCAGCACATAACTATAGATTTGAACATATTACCTTTAGGTTCTCATGATATTTTGTTTGGAATGGACTGGTTAGAAAAACATTGGTCATTAGTGGATTGTAAAGATAAAGTTATCTACTTTAAATTTGAATATGGTACATGGTAATAATTGCAGGGAATTAAGAAGCCACTTCAATTACATCCCATTACAACATCACAACTGAATAAATGCATTAGAAAGGGGTGCCATCTCTATGCAATTCAAGTGGGTTTCTCAAATTCCAAGGATAAAACCCTCATGCTAGAAAATATCCTTGTTATACAATAATTCATGGATGTATTTCCTGAGAGTATTCCAGGATTACCACCAAGATGATATATTGATTTCACAATAGAATTAGTACTTGGGGCCCCACTTGTGTCAAGGGCACCCTACAGAATGAGTGTGTCTGAGTTAACAGAATTAAGAATGCAGCTGCAAGAGTTAATGGATAAAAGTTATATTCGGCCAAGTGTATCCCCTTGGGGAGCACCGGTGTTGTTTGTTAAGAAGATGAATGGGACTATGCGAATGTGCATGGACTACCAACAGCTTAATAAGTTAACAGTCAAAAACAAGTATCCATTGCCATGCATAGATTACTTATTTGACCAAGTGAAGGGGGAAACAATATTTTCAAAGATTGATTTAAGATCGGGGTATCACCAAATTGGTATTAAGGATGAATATATATAGAAAACAAAATTTCTTTCACGATATGGGCATTATGAATTTGTGGTGTTACCATCTGGGTTAACCAATGCACCAGCAACTTTCATGAGCTTGATGCATGGCATATTTCACCAATTTTTGGATAAAATTGTTTTGATTTTTATAGATGACATACTGATCTACTATAAAAATATGGAGGAACACAAGGAGAATTTACGTACAGTGTTCAAGATGTTGTGAGAACATCAAATCCACGTCAAATTTAGCAAATGTGATTTTTACAAAGAGAATATTCTGTATCCAGGACATATGATATCAGCTGAAGGGATTTTTGTAGACCCATAAAAGATAAAGATGATCACAGAGTGGAAAGTCCCTAAGAATGTGGCAGTAATACATTCATTTAAGGGATTGGATGGTTATTATCGATGTTTCATCAATAATTTCTCTAAAATATCTTTCCATGTTACCTCCCTACAGCGGAAAGGAGAAGTATTTAAATGGACCCAAGAATACCAAAACAGTTTTGATAAATTGAAAGAACTATTAACCACTTCCCCGATACTGAAAGTGGAAGATCCAAGCAAGTAATTTGAAGTATGCACTAATGCCTGCAAAGAAGGGTTTGGAACTGTTTTTACCCCAGAAGGTAAAGTCATTGCATACAAATCCAGAAAGTTAAAGTATCATGAGCATAGGTATTATGTGTATGATTTAGTGCTAACTGCAGTACTGCACGCTTTGCGAGTATGGAGGTATTACTTGTTGGGGAAAATATTTGTGATAAGAACATATTATAGCAATTTAACTAGCTACTTTAGCAATTTGATTGAAATGCTCACCGGGAAATATGGAATGCGTTCCTAAGTGAGATTGAATTTGATATTCAACATGTAAAAGGAAAGGAGTATTATGTTTCTAATTCTTTGAGAAGAAAATTGCATGGCATATATCAACTCTATTTTAACCAGGTGAAATCTAAGTTCCAGGAGTAGATTATGGAAGCAACAAGAATGGACCTTGAGTATCAATTCTTATGGCAGCAAAAAAGAGAAGACAAAAGTGATGAAAAGAAATCAAAATATGAGATTAATGAATAACATCTCCCAGTATACGGGAAAAATATATTTATTCCAAATCAAATGAGCTTGAAAGAGCTTATTCTGGATCAATATCATAGGATTTCTTATGTAGGACACCCCAGATATCAGAAAATGTTAACAAAAATTATAAAGGACAATTTATGGCCAAGAATTCGTAAGGACATTGCTGAATACTTGACCATATTTTTGGAGTGTCAACAAGTCACGGTAGAACATGAGCACCCAATAAGATTGCTTCAGCCTATTCCCATGCCTGACTAGAAATGGGAAGTCATATCCCTTGATTTTATTACTGGTCTTCCAAGAAACAAAAGGAATAATGACTTAATCATGGTGGTAGTAGAAAAACTCAGCAAGGTGGCACATTTCATACATGTTTAGTCCACATACAAAAAGTACAGATTACAGACATCTTCATGAGAGAAAATTTTCGACTACATGGTATTCCAAGAGTCGTTATCTCAAATCAAGATGTAAAATTTACATCTGCCTTTTGGAAAGAATTATTTACTGGACTGGGAACGCAAATTAAATTTAGTACTGCATATCACCCTCAAACAGATGGGAAAACGGAAGGGGTGAACCAGGTTCTGGAGGATATGATGTGCATGTATGTAATGCAACAACCTGCAAAGTGGGAAGAGTACCTACAATTAGTGGAATTTTCTTATAATAATGGGTATCAAGAATCCCTCAAGATGAGTCCTTTCGAAGCATTGTACGTAAGCCAATGTTGGACCCCCATCAATTGGAGCAGTCTGAAAACCAAGATGATGCTTGAACCCAACATGCTTGAATAAATGGAGCATGAGGTGAGGAAAATTAGACAGAACTTGAAGGAATGTCAAGACCGAGAAAAAGTATATGTATGTAAGAATTAAACCTAAAAAGAGCACCTTAAGGTGGAGAACTTGTACCAAATTGGCTCCCCGATATTGTGGACCATTAAAAATTTTGGAATGGATTGGGCCAAAAGCTTATCGATTGGCTCTACCTAGTCATATAATGGTACATAATGTATTCCATGTATCACTATTGAAACGATACATACATGACCCTACGCATATGATACATTGGAAAAATATACATGTAAGTCCCAATTACATTATGATTTGCTAATATTAAGGGTTCTTGTTGAAACTAATTAAAATTCTTTTGTGCTAATGCAAGTAGAACCAGATGACGAGTTTCTGGTAGAGCCTCAATGTATTCTCGATCAGAGAGAAATAAAGCTCTGGAGGAAAATTCATCCCACAGGTTAAGGTGTAGTGGAAGCACTTTAGCCCATAGGAGGCTACCTGGGAGGATGAAATTTTCATGCAAGAGGCATATCCTAAATTGTTTCTGATAATTTAAGTAACATCGGGGACGGTGTTTACCTTAGAGGGGGAAGATGTAACACCTCGTTTCATGATTAATTATGATAAAAAGACTTTATGATACATTAATATTTTATTTTAATATAACTGACTAACGAATATGGTATTCATTAGTAGGATTTGAATTTATTTATAATAATAGAAAATATGGATAATTATCTTGAGTAAAAAGGAATTAACTCAATGGTGAGTTTCCAAGGTTCTAGAGTAAAAGGAGAGACAATTCTAACGATTAATTCCCAAAATAAATATATAAGGAAAATCCTGAGGAAGGGAAGGGGTTATGTTCAGAAAGATGGTAAGGGTTAACAACTGCAAGTTGATTGAGAGTTTTCCAGAGTTAATAGGATTCTAGTGGAGCTCTAGACTCGAAGAAGTATAGACTGGATTGGAAATACTGAGGCCTATCTTCTCAATAAAATGGTCTACTGCATAAGGCTATGGAGAGGAGCACAGGGGGAGCAGAGGAAGTGATTTCCTCTCTCATGGTAGGGCGACCATCAGTTAACAGGAAGAGTAATTGAGATAAATATAAAAAGAATGTATGATTCATGTTTTACTATGCATGACAGACTGGGAATGATCCATGTTTAGAAACTACATTTACTGTTTTGATAAATGATCTTGATATTTTGTTGGAATATTGATTTCTTAAAAGAGGAAAAGTCAAAAGTGTGTTTTATTATGCGAGAATGAATTAATATGGATGAATAGATTTAAATTCCTGCACAGGAAATTTTATTTATCAGAATGAATAAAAATGAACAACTAGAACATATAGGATGGCCTCTAAACTCCAGCTATATTTTACCAAATAGGAGAATCATTATATTCTGCCTAAAAAATTTTATCACAAAGGAATTTCATACAGTAGAATCAACCAAATGAAGGGGTTTCCTGTACATGTAAAGGCACCAGGATTTAGCGTCGAGCCCTTTAGAGATAGAGAAAGGATCATGGTCCCTAGGCTAGAATAGATACATACACTATCTACTAAACAATAAATTACAGAAGAAAATAACAGTACATGAGGATTCCTATAAAATTATTAATTAGTGATTCCTTATAATCAGCCAAGAAATAAAAATCATAAACACTATAATACAATTTTGGAAGGAATTTGTATTCGGTAGAAAACCTATACTGAAGAATCTATATATCAAACTCTCATGGAGAGTAACTGTGCATATAAATGAAATCTGCAAGGAAACATATAATTAAATCTTGAACCAGGACTGCATAATTAAAATGCAAAATACCCTCGAAGGGGTTTCAAACAGAATTTTTATAATTCTCTGAATATAAAGTAAATCCTAGTCCAAAACAATGAACACGATTCCATTCAGTAGAGCTGACATAAGGAATTATTATTCTAAATGTATATAACCCTCTTAACATAAAAACTCTCAAACAAGTCATCACAAGAAGGATGGATTTACAGTAAACCAACAAGCAAATCATTCACCTTGGGAGCCTGAACACCAAACACCATGCATGCAGGCGTTGCCGAAATATGAGGTACCCTGTTCACACAGGGGTTTTACCCTCAATCGATAGAAAAAAACTTACATTCATAGCAGCAATATTGGGAAGATAACCACAACTTATCGGTGAATTCACTGAAGGAGCTTGGAGCTGAATTGAGCTACCCTCCGTTCGATGGAAAACCCATACATGTATAATAATAGGATAATGCACAACAAAAATTCAAAATATATAATTATAAGAAGGACATACATTAAATCAGAGAAGAACTTAAAACCAGAAACCACAAAAGAAGACTGCTACAACACGGAGTTACCTATATTTTGGGTGTGTAGAGCTCTGTTCCATCCTCACACCACCAAATGAATCTACCCAAACACCCTTTCAGTAATACTGTGCGCAAGGCATCCTTGAGGAAGATGAGATTCGAGCATATTGATAGATGTGCGATAAACCCTTTTCAAATTAAAAAATGAAACAACATAGACTAAAAAACTAGTTTGCAAGCATGTAAATAGGTAAGAGAACAAGTAAATAAAACAATAGAGAAGAATTCCAACGGAACCTCCATTCAATGAGACATCGTAACCAAAGAGCTAACAGTGGCATAAGGGAACACAGTGTTTACCTATGCAGGGTAGTCGTGGTTGCAACATGGCGAAAGAAGAAGGTCCCTTAACTCTACATCAACAAAAGTGACCATATACCAGCAGAAGGTTCACAGAAAAATCAAGAAAGTTGCAGAGCTACCGAGAGTGAGGTGCGATGGAAAAATGAGACGAATGACTGAGAAAGGGTGTGGTGGTTACCATAACCACCCCAGACAATCTCAGATCCCTCAAATTTAGGGTTATGTCTATCAACGGTCTAGACCGAGCCACCCAAAACACTAACAACTATAAGGACCTCAACTCTTGAATAAGGCAGGTGTCCATCAACTGTATGAGATCCGATCTCAAACCCAAAACTCGATAAATATTAATTGATTTCAATCCCTTGTGATTCGTATGCTCAATTAAAAACATATTCAATTAAAATGTCAAAGCAATTACATCCAACTCATTTGTACTGAGATACGGTGATACATCGTAGTACAGCCAAATCCTTAATTCATATGGTAAAATTGTATAAAGTTATCACCTTTTTACTTTACAAGTCTAATGGCGTTGAAAAGATTGAATATCTAAATCAGTCGAAATATATATTTATAATGTCAAGTTCTATTTTATTTATGTAGGAAGTATGCCATATGGGCATTTATATATTTATATATAGGATTTTCGATAATTCATGATTTTTTTAGGGTAAGAAATTTGGAGTAAGAGGTTTAAATCTTAACATGATTGTAAATTTATTACTATGGTAACATATGGTATTATGTGGTGTGTCAAGTTAGGTAATTTTTTTTTATGGTGAATTTTGTTTATATCAATGGTTGTGACAATGGAGGAGACATGAGATCTAGTCAATGGGAGCCTAAGGTAACCGATCACACTTGAGATCGAGTCAATGGGATTTCCATTATACTCATGAGCCTAAGGTAACCGCCCACACCTGAGATTGAGTCAATGGGATTTCCATTATACTCATGAGCCTAACGTAACTGCCCACAGGCCTTGCTAGATAAATAAACGAATTTTAAAACCTAGATAAGTCCCTATGTTAGTTGGAAAACACTTTCTAATACAAGATGTCCACCATTCAATCTAACCTATTTCCTATCTATCTTAATCTAAAATATTAAAATTTAAAAATAATTGCAATGGTTTAAAAAGGGAAAAAAAAACTTTAAAATTGCATTCATTCAATTAAATTAAAAATGTTTCATTTTTAAAATATATAAATATTTTTAATTGAAAAATAATTTGATAGTAGAGACTTTTGTGGTCCATATCTATTACATCAAAGAATCTTCTGGAGAATTCACATTATAATTTTAAGAACACATGTTTCTAACTACTCAGTGTAGTTCATCATTAGGAGAATAATGATTGTGCTGATAAAAAAACTTCAATATATACTGCTAAGATGTACAAAGTTCAATCAAAAACAACAAAATTAATATTAGGATAATAATAAATATAGATAATAAAATAATAATAAATTTAGATAAAATAAAAATGAATGTTAAGAAAATAATAACCATATATAATAAAAATATGAATAGACCTAGATTATTTAAAATCCAAAGTAAAAACAATAAAAACGAAAAATAGACAAACTAATGAATATAACCCAACTATAAAATTATTACCAAACAAAATTAAAATAAAATCAAGGATCAAATAGAATAATAAATATATTTATTATTCTATTTGATCCTTGCTTTTATTTTAATTTTGTTTGGTAATAATTGTATAGTTGGCTTATATTCATTAGTTTGTATAGTTTTTGTTTTTATTATATTTACCTTGGATTTTAAATAATCTAGGTCTATTCCTATTTTTATTATATATAGTTATTATTTTAACATTCATTTTATTTTATCTATGTTGTTTATTATATATATATATATATATATATATATATATATATATATATATATATATATATATAATTGTCCTAAGGTTCATTTGTCTGGCTCTGATTGACCGTTATGCATCTTAGAAGTATATATAGAATTTTGTTGATCAACACAATCATTATTATTCTAAAGATGAATTACAATATAATGTGATTTTTCTGAATTAATTTCTTAAACTATTTTTAAATTATACATTTAACTTTTTAAGTAAAAATAAGAATAACGAGTAAGTTAATCCTGTAATGAACATGATTTATTTTCTTTTGAATAAAGAACTATTTATGGTGTGGCTTCCATAAATTGTTGGTAGAGATTTCCAATATTCCAGAGTAGTTATACAAAAGCACTTATAGACGTATACCTTTCCTCTGAGGATAAAAGGGAAATCCCAGAGAGGAAAATACCTTTTCCTCTGACAATAAATGAGAAATACCAGAGAGGAAAATGGGTTTTGCGTGATGAGAAGTGAAAATACACAAGGCTAGAAGGTGAGAGTGATCCAGAGCTGGTTGGAGCTAGTGGAACTATGCAACATGACACTGGAGAAAAGGCTCGACAGAAGTCTTGAGGTTTACTCCAGTAATACTATTAACAATCCTACTCTAGTGAGGAGCACCGGGGAAGATGAGAATGTAATTTCATCTCTCATGGTTGGGAGGATATGAGATAAGTATTATAACCTAGAGCAAGGAGAAAGGAAGAGGTTTAAGAAAAGACTAGATAGAAGTCTTGAGGTTTACTCTAGTAAAATTGTTAACAATCCTATTCTAGTGAGGAGCACGGGGGGAGATGAGAACATAATTGCCTCTCTCATAGTTGGAGGATATGAGCTAAGTATTATAACCCATAGCAAGGAGAATGGAAGAGGTTTAACATGATTTTATTAAAATTATTGTATATCTTTTTAAACTGTAAAATTAATTGCAGTAGAATTAGAAATTGTATTTTTCTTCTAAAAAGAATTGAATATGGCATAGATATGTTTTTAAATTAATTATTGTATGAATGTAATTTTCCTAGAATGCCTTAAGTTGATTATAAAAATAAATAAAAATAAATATATGTGTAGAGAAAATTCTATGAAGGTATAGAATTCATTTATGACAGAAAGAAAACTACAGGTCTAAATTTGAATGTGTAGGAAAAAATGAATTCACTAGAAGATTTAAGGCTGAAGAATGGAAGGGACAATTAGTCCATCGGGGGAGAGAAACCCCAAATTAAAAAATTTGTCCTTAAAGTTATAGTATAATATGTACATGGACTATGGGTTAAGGAATTAGAACCCATTTTAAATGATGATACAGAAATCTGTAGTTCCAATATTTGAAGGAATAATAATATTATTTAAAAAGGAGCTAAACTCTATAATAGTTATTATAGTGTTGTGTATACATTAGAAGAGGAACAGTATATATAGTAGATACCAAGCCAATACAATGGAAAACTTATAAACATAGAATAACCTATAGAAAGAAGTAACCATATGGGCAATGTTATATATATATATATATATATATATATATATATATAATACATTGACAAGGGAGTATTCCTGAGTGCAAGTGCACTTCCTGTGTGAATGTAGCAAGCCTAAATGAGTAAACCGAAATAATATTAAACAATAATAGAAATAAAAATCCATATACGAGTTAGATAAATATTGAAATTTAACCCTGCATGAATACAAAGGAAACTGAAGGGGATAATTTTGAATTGAATGTTTAATAACAATAAGAAGTGAGTGAATGCATGTAGTTACTTAAAAAAGAAACTTCTTTGACAAAAACCCAAAATCTAGAAAGAAATCATTATAAAGATATTAATTTACATTACGAACTTGTACAACTCTGAGAAAAATGGAAGGAGGTGCTGAAATAACACTATACTATAATTAAAAAATATATATAAACAGTACAGAGACTCATAGTCTCAATCATACAATATCAAAGAGAAGACTTAACTTTCACTACAATATATTTACACTGTTACGACTGACAGTATGCCCAACCAGTGGACAGAAATTATCATTCATGGTGTAAGAGACTTAGTGGCTTCATGGAAGTACTTAGGAAAAATAATTACATTTTAAACCCTCATGCAAAGAGAAGATTCTTATCTAGAACTGGAAAATGAAACATCGAAGATCACTAAATAATTTCCAGAAGTACCTGGAAGAGGAAAAATGTAGAATATCCATTAACCATGTTGGGTTTGAAAACCTTAACAATCCTCATTGACTAAATTTGGGGTTTCATAGTTACCTGTAGATACAAGCACAAAAAGGGTTAGAAGACTTGGTAATTCCAGACTAAATAAGAGACCAAACATTTAACTGTAATTATGGAAGATTATTATATATTATACCTCATAGTTGCAACCAGATTCAATTTCAAATACCTAAGCCATAAATTCATCACACAATCAATGAGGAGCAATCTATAGGCTAAAACAAAACGATGAAAAAATTAATATCCTGAGAGGTGAGGGAGAAATCCCTATTTCACCTTTACCTTGCTTATTCGTTCCATTGATGGACAGTTGAACTCCCCAGCAGAAAAGATGAAAAACCCCTTGGTGATGTGAGGCATTGAACCTAAAAGTGAAAACTTGGTGCCAAAGTCACAATACTGCGAAAGAGATGCACAATATAGTGTTAACCCAGCAAACATAATTCCACAGCAGGAAGGGAAAATATTTAAACCGTAAGCCTGCGGTAGAAATGCAAAGATGCGTGTTAGCCCAGAAAAATCATCCACAACAGAGAGCACATAAGCTGTGAACAACAATATTTCTTACATCATATCGTCTGAGACGAGGGGTGGAGGAATCACCAGTATGCACAATTGTAGAGCTCGAGCTTCTCTCGCAGTGGCATGTGAATGATTAAACGATTATGGTTTTCAGGGTAAGGGATCTCCCTATCTTTCCAAGAATGAATCACAACCATAGATCAAGGATGGTTTAAATAGTGTAGATCATCCAAAGTTTCATACCAAATCTGAAGGACGACATCAATCAGCGCCACGGAGATATGCGAAGTAATACACCATGTACTATGTTTTAAATAATATGTCATTCATTCCAATATGGAGATAATCAACGTAGAATCCATGAAAAACTAATAATTCTGCCATATAAAAGGTTTTATGACTTATGTATAAGTCACATTAAAACATGTTTCAATAATCAAGGAATAGATATGACATGTCTTCATAATTTTGTAATCTATGATATATATTATTAAAGAACTTAGTTAAATATTACTATTATGATACCAATGTTTTTACATGGCATTATAAGTAAAAAAAAAATTACCTTGTTCATGTTAGATGTTACAGGTGGTATCAAAGCAGCATTCACACACTGGGACACAAATGGGCCATGTTAGTGTCAGTATGTCAGTGATCAAACATAACTCTTTTAGTTGTTTTCCCAAAAAGTCATAGGTCAAAATTTTTTACTTTTTCAAACAAGTTTTTAGAAGCTAATTTTTGTCACTAAAAAGATCTAGTCAAGTGTGCTGCTCCTTCATCTCATTCATCACCACCATCATTTTCAAGGTCATCTCCATCATAATATTTAAATGTCCATGGGTTATGTCATTCCACCTCATATAGGTCATTGTCTAAGGTTTATAATATTCCTTTGAAAATGTTCATTTTTTCACCTTAAACAAGTCTCTAACACTTCATCCCACTTATAAAACTCTAAATATAGAGTTAGCATGCTTAGGAATAACATAAAGACAATATGTCTTGTTTCAAATGGTTCAATCATCAAAGGTTTATTAAATAAGTCAATTTTGTCTTATTATCTTATTCAAGGACAAAAGGTCATTTCAAATGTAAAAGGGTAAAAAATATTATTTCAATCTCATAAAAGGAAAAAAGATAAAGGAGAAATTCATTAGCACTCATTTATCCTTCTACAATCAAGCTCCCCTCTCCCATTGGCAAGAAAAACTGGTATTCTAGCCCTCATTGGAAAAAATTTGCAATCACTATGCATAGAAACACAACACTGCACATAGAAGCTCTTCGCTGCAAAAAAAATCTCTTTGCTACACGTAGGAACACAATATTTCACATCAACGCTGCACATAGAAGCTCTTCACTGCACATCTGGGAAGCTTTGTTACGCTTCTGTAGGAGAGGAATTTTTCGGGTATGGGACGCAAAAACCTTCAAACCAACTTAGTTCTTGGCTCCATTACCTTGTGACATCCTCATAAAGGGTAAATATCATCTCTCATGCCCACTTTTGGTAAAAAATTTTAGTGTTCAAATATTTTTATGCTCATTCTATTTTTCTCCATATCATCACTTATCCATTATATAAAAAGATTTCATTTTAAAAACCCTAACATACTCTAAACTTCCTAAACCGTAACCCTAGTACCTAAACCCTAACTCATACATCTCATATACATCATTCCCACCTTTCCTATCATCCACACCATCCCTAACATGTCAAATTCAACTAAATCCTAGATTCTAGCTAATTCACAGTAAAAAAATCTTGAAATTTCTTGCGTTTGCTAGATTTAGCCACGCACCACACCTCCATTTCCCCTCATTCCACTTACAGTATGGAGCTAAGATACTACTCTATGCATTGAATTTTTTCGAAAAATTTTCTCAGATTCATGACCCTCATTTCACCTCATAAACTTACCCCACCTCTACTCTAGCTATTCTCATAGTCAAACATTGGGAATTTCCTGTGTTTTCATCATTTTTCTACCTTCCTCACACTCACTTTCCCTCATTCCACCTGAAAATTGGAGCTAACATACAACTCAATTCACCCAATTTTTTCCAGAATTTTTCTCAACTCTATGATCCTTCATCTCATGCTCTAAACTTACACTTTCCTACACTTTGTTTTTCCATATTTCCATACATTCACTCATCTCATCAACACTCTGGGGTTTTCATTATTCCAGAGACAAAAAAAATGGAAAGTGGCAAAAAGATATTCAAGGGAGGGTGCCACCTTAGGCTATAATAGTTCACCATGCATGAACTCAATGCCTCGCCATTGGCCAAAATATGCTTTGAGAGGGCTCAATGTTTGAGATTTTGTGAAAGGCTCATGGAAGGGGGGTATCATCTTCCATTTACTAACCTATTTGCTACAAGCTTTAGCATGGGAAAGGTCACTATTGCCGGAATGGAATATTTACCAAGTCAAGAAGGGCATAATTCACTTGAAGAAGCTCTAAAACCCAAAGATGATCAAATCCAACAAATTAAATATGATTTGGCCAAAGCTAACCATAGGATATCTCTCTTGTAGCAAGAGAAAGGAGAGATGATGAAAACCTTAGCTTGGCAAAGCAAAGCTTACAAATAATATCAGGTTTCCACTCAAGCTCTAAATTTTAAAGGTAAAGAAATCGTGTTTGAAACAGATCAAGGCATGGATTTTCAAGGGAAGACATTCTTAGCACAGTAGGAATCCCCTATTAGGTCACTTGGAAAACTTCATGAGAGTAGCGAAGAAGCTCAAATGTTGGAAAAGATGATGAAAAGTGTTGAGATTGCAACAAGATGATGATCTTAGTGTAAAGAAGTCGCCTTCACTAAGTGGGCATGTAGGCTATTTTTGGCGCAAAGTCTATTTTTAGACTATGTCTATTTTTAGACATATGGATCATGTTCTATGAGTTGCAGGATGCTATTTGTGGATGGTTGGTCAAGTCAGAAAAAATAGATGGACTTCTATTTTTAGACATATTGGTGGTTTCTATTTTTAGATCAGTTACCTAAAAATAGATATGTCAAATATTATTAGCTCTAATAATATTTGGACTTAAACATTATCTTATCCTCTTGAGCACTTCGCTTAAGTGTACGATGCAAAGACATGAGCCGATGTATGAATTACGCTATTCCTAAGGGTTAAGTGGAGCTATTGCATGGAGACTTCAGTTAGAACTCATGTGACAGAGTTTGGTGGAGTTGATTGAGGAAGTTAGTGGATTTGTATTCAGTTTAACTCAGTTAAACATAGTTGAGCTAGTTGTATCTAGTCTAACTGATTGATACACTAGTGAGAGTGGTGTGAATTAATTATTAATTAATTCACTAATTATTAACTCATAAATCAACTAAAGAATACATCAGTTAACTTCAGTGCATGGACAGTTTCAGTGGAGACCAGTGAAGAGTTAGGTGAAAGAGCAAGTGTGACTATCAGTTGTGACCATACTGGTGCATGATTTTGCACCACACATTAATGGAGATGCCAATGAGGATTGCGCAGTGCATACCAGGTGGATTCGAACTCAGATTGGGAAATTATTCATCTTGGATTGCGCAGTAGAGGCAGGCTAACAGGTGGAGCAGATTGGAGCATGTGTTTTGTTAGATCTGAGTAGTGTGTAACAATTGGATATTGTACTGAGAGCTTGTGAGGAGTTTGTACAATGATTGTTACATGATCTCTATCATTATAATATATAGATAGTTGGGGGTTTTTAGCTTTAATATTTCCCATAAATACTGTGTTTATATGTGTGATTGTTTATGGTTTTAATGTGTGCATGCGATTGTTCATATTTTTGCAATTAATGATCAATAGTAGAAGAGGTTATGTATTATGCATGAAGCTCAAATAGTGTGTGATCAAGATAATATCGGTGAATAATTTAATACTTATTCAAAAATTTTACATGGTATCAAAGCGTTATTTATCATTGGAGCAATTGCAAGACATTGAAGCAGTTGAGTTTTTTGCTGGTGGAATTCAAATTTGCAGCAGTGTTTTCTTGGTGTCGAAGTTGAGATGTCTTTCAATGGATTGTGATTGGAGTATGCCCTTGAGGGCAGATCGAATTATATTGCATGGAAGGATAGGATGGAATCGATGCTAGATGACAATGGGTTGAAGGAGTTCATAGATGCAGAAATTCCAAAGCCTACTTCTAGTGATGCTGCCGTACTTGACGCATGGCAAAAGAAGACAGCAAAGTGTCGAAGGATTTTGTTGGAGGGTGTGAAGGATCACATAGTGTCCAGCCTTCATGGTAAGGCTTCTCCATTCTTGATGTGGAAAGCCTTGACATATTTATTCCAAAGCAAGAGCGACCAGAGGAAGTTGGCGCTCAAGGACAAACTCAGGAACATAAAGATGGAGAAAGGCGACAGTATGCGCAAGTACCTCACGAAGTTCATCCAATTCAGGGATGAGCTGGGAAGTGTGGGGGTGACTGTTGATGATGAGGACTTGGTGAGCTTGGCTCTCCTTGGGCTTCCGAAGAGTTGGCATTCCTATCAGAACTTTGTCAATGGTCGAGAGAAATTGCCAGGATGGGAGCGACTTTGGTTGGCTCTTGTGCAAGAGGAGATAAGGCAGAGTACCAGGGACAGATCTTCATCGAAGAACTCTGATGAAGAGAATTGCGCTTTGGCTGCCAAAGCAAAGAAGGGGAAGAAAAAGAAAGCTTCTCATTCCAGTGCGAAAGGCAAGAAGCAGGACATGTCCAAGGTGAAGTGCTTTCACTATGACCAACACGGACATTATGCCACAAATTGTCCACAGAAGAAGAAAAATAAGCAGGCTGCTAGATCTGCAGCTGGAGAGGCCTTAGCCTCGCAGTTTGAGCTATATTTTTTGCTGATCACATGATTGGTCTCAAGTGTGATGGGTTCATTATGGTTTCTGGACAGTGGTGCGTCTTTTCACATGACAGGAGATCAAGATTTGTTTACTGATCTGGATGAGAAAGATCTTGGAGTGCACATCGAGATGGGCAATGATGGTAGATACAGTGCGACCGATATCGGTACCATTTCCTTTGAGAGGGAGTCTGGTAAACCCTTCGTATTGAAGGAAGTGATGCATGTTCCAGATTGAAGAAGAATCTTATCTCTGTGGCGATGTTAGAAGACAAGGGATATGATGTTGTCTTTAGCAAGGGAAATGCTTTCCTGCGCAGTAAGGCAACTGGTGAGACCCAGAGGATAGGGGTTCGAGTTAAGAACCTTTATCAATTGCAGGTAGATGGTTGTGCAACAATGGCAGGCAAGGCAGAAGGAGTGGTGAGCCGGGATGATGGCGAGTTGTGGCACCGGAGATTGGGCCACCTTCACCATGGAGCTTTGAAGATACTGCAGCAGATTTCTACTGGGCTTCCTAAAGGCAATCTTGTGCAGTCAGATCAGTGCAAGGGGTGTACCTTGGGAAATTTTGTGAAAGCCACCTTTCACGAGAAGGATAGTCGCGCCACAACGATCCTTGAGAGAATTCACACAGACGTGTGTGGACCTTTCTCAGCAGCTTCGACAGCAAAGCACAGGTATTATGTGATATTTGTTGATGATTTTTCTCGTAAGTGTTGGATCTTCTTCATGCAGAAGAAGAGCGAGACATACTCAAATTTCTATGAGTTCAAGGCACTGGTTGAGAAATAATTGGAGAAGCAGGTAAAGGCTCTTAGGAGTGACAATGGTGGTGAATTCATCTCTGGCGAATTCAAGGACTTTTGCAGTGCAGAAGGAATTCAAAGAGAGCTCATAGCACCTCATAACCCACAGCAGAATGGGGTTGTTGAGCAGAAGAACAGAACTATCGTAGGTGCTGCATGGGCGATGTTGCATGATCAGGGCCTACCCATTCACTTTTGGGTAGAGGCATGCAATACTACAGTATATGTGAAGAACCGTTGTCCTCACAAGATACTTGGCATGAGTACACCTGAGGAGGCATTTTCTGGTAAGAAGCCTGATATTTCCCATTCGAGAATTTTTGCTTCACCTTTTTACATTCATGTGACGAAGGATGCCAGGAAGAAGCTAGAGCTGACCGTAGAGGTTGGGATATTTGTGGGGTACACTGATATGCCCCACAACTATCGTGTGTATTTTCCAGAGAGTCGCAAGACTCTTGTGTGACGGGATATCAAATTTCAGGAGGCGAAAGCCATGAAGTGTTTGCTTGAGAGGGAGCCACACTTGCATGTAGATGAGGAGCTATTAGTTCCTAAGGATGAGCTTCAGGATGTGGATCAGCCACAAGAGGAAGTTCATGGATTGGAAGAGACCACTCAAGCAGTGCCAACCATTAGAGGACGGAAGCGCACTACAGAAGCTGAGCGACTAGCTCAGGATGCAGAGAAGGTTGTAGGAGCACCTACATCACAGCGCAGACAGAGACAGTCACCTGATCGGTATACTAGATACATGGCTCTTGTGAGCAAGTGTATCGTGACAGAGCCATCCTCTTTTGAGGAAGCTGTGGAGGATCCCGCATGGGTAGATGGCATGGTGGAAGAGTATGATTCGATTGTCAGAAACAGTGCATGGGAGATTGTCCCAAGGCCAGAAGGGAAATTAGTGCTGGGTTTGAGATGGATCTACAAAGTGAAGCAGGCAACTGACGGGATTGTGGAGAAGTACAAGGAAAGATTTGTTGCCCGAGGCTTTTCACAGATTGAGGAGATCGATTATGAGGAGACCTTTGCACCTGTCGCAAGGTATTCTTCCATACGGACGATTCTTTCTCTCTCAGCGCAGATGGGGTGGCACATTCATCAAATGGATGTGAAGAATGTGTTCCTCAACGGAGTGATTGAGGAGGAGGGGTATATAGAGTAGCTCGAAGGTTTTGAGATCTTCAGCAGTGAGTCGCATGTGTGCAGGCTCAAGAGAGCATTGTATGGGTTGAAAAAAGCACCTCGTGCTTGGTACACACAGATAGACAGTTATTTCACCGGACATGGATTCTCCAAGAGTGAGGCAGATCCTAACCTATACCAGATTGTGGTGGAGGGTAAGTTGGTGATCATTGTACTTTATGTAGATGATTCGATTTTGACAGGTGATGAGTTGTTGATACTCTCATGCAAGGAGGATCTTGCAAAAGAGTTTAAGATGAAGGACTTGGGCCTCCTTCATTATTTCCTAGGATTGGAAATTTGGCAGCGCAATGATGGACTGTTTTTTTCTCAGGATAAGTATGCCCGGGAGATACTGGAGAAGTTCAACATGCATGGCTACAAGCCTATTGACACTCCTCTTCCTGGTGGTTGGAGGAAGGAGGATGCTACTACGGCGGAGGTAGTGGATACCACTGTTTATCAACAATTGGTGGGGTCACTTATGTATCTGGTCAATACACGACCTGATATATGCTATGCAGTTAACCAGCTTTCACAAGCTATGGTTGAGCCAACGAAGCTCTTTTGGAAGGCAGGGAAGCATGTATTGAGATATCTTAGAGGCAGATCGGGATATGGATTGTGGTACAGATAGTCGGATGAGGTGAAGCTATGTGGCTTCATGGATGCAGATTGGGCAGGGAGCCCAACGGACAGAAAGAGCACATCTGGAGGGATTTTCAGTATCAGGTCGACAACAGTTTCTTGGTATAGTAGAAGACGAGAGATCGTGGCACTCAATTCAGAAGGCCGAGTATATGCAGCAAGTTTTGGCTGCATGCGAGGCTATATGGATGAGGAAGATCCTGGTCAGGTTGTTCGGTTCACACTTGGATCCTACTGTGATTTATTGTGATAATTAGAGTTGCATCAAACTCTCAGTTAATCCAGTATTTCATGATAGATCTAAACACATTGACATCCGGTATCATCATATCAGATATTGCGTGCAGTGTAAGATCATGTTACTTTCATACATTCCTACGGAGGATCAGGATGTTGATATCTTGACGAAGGTGCTCACCGGGAGAAAATTCGAATACCATAGAGACAGGATAGGGGTTGCAGATAATCCATATCTTGTTGAGAGGGAGTGTTGAGATTGCAACAAGATGATGAGCTTAGTGGAAAGAAGTCGCCTTCACTAAGTGGGCCCACATGTTATTTTTGGCGCAAAGTATATTTTTAGACTATGTATATTTTTAGACATATGGATCTGTTCTATGAGTTGCAGGATGCTATTTGTGGATGGTTGGTCAAGTCAGAAAAAATATATGGACTTCTATTTTTAGACATACTGGGCAGAATCTATTTTTAGATTGCCAGTCTAAAGATAGATATGTCGAATATTATTAGCTCTTAATAATATTTCGACTCTAAGCATTATCTTATCCTCTTGGAGCACTTCAGTTAAGTGCATAGATGTGGCACATGCAGCTGACAGAAGGAATTACGCTATTCCTAGGGGTTATGTGGAGCTATTGCGTGGATACTTCAGTTAGAACTCATGTGACAGATTTTGGTGGAGTTGATTGAGGAAGTTAGTGGAGTTGTATTCAGTTTAACTGAGTTAAACATAGTTGAGCTAGTTGTATCTAGTCTAACTGATTGATACAATAGTGAGAGTGGTGTGAATTAATTATTAATTAATTCACTAATTATTAACTCATAAATCAACTAAAGAATACATCAGTTAACTTCAGTGCATGGACAGTTTCAGTGGAGACCAGTGAAGAGGTAGGTGAAAGAACAAGTGTGACTATCAGTTGTGACCATACTGGTGCATGATTTTGCACCACACATTGATGGAGATGCCAATGAGGATTGCGCAGTGCATACCAGGTGGATTCGAACTCAGATTGGGAAATTATTCATCTTGGATTGCATAGTAGAGGCAGGCTAATAGGTGGAGCAGATTGGAGCATGTGTTTTGTTAGATCTGAGCTTGTGTAGTGTGTAACAATTGGATATTGTACTGAGAGCTTGTGAGGATTTTGTACAATGATTGTTACATGATCTCTATCATTATAATATACAAATAGTTGGGGGTTTTCAGGTTTAATCTTTCCCATAAATACTGTGTTTATATGTGTGATTGTTTATGGTTTTAATGTGCGCATGTGATTGTTCATATTTCCGCAATTAATTATCAATAGTAGAAGAGGTTATGTATTATGCATGAAGCTCAAATAGTGTGTGACCAGGATAATCTCGGTGAATAATTTAATAGTTATTCAAAATTTCTACAAAAAGGTCATAACATACATGAAAAAGAGCTTAAGCAAGGATATTAGGGATATCACTCTTCAAAGGCATATGAAAACACATTATTATGTCAGGAATATGATTGCAAAGATCAATATTAGAAGTTGAACGGAAAAACTCAAAGAATCCCTAAGGATAACAAAGAGGAAAGATAAGTTGGATTTACTGACTATTGCTTCCATTTTTTCTTTACCTCTCATTCTCAAAGCCATCAACACAATTTTTCAACAAAATTTTGAAATTTTGAAGAAATTTGATTTTTGGCATATTTTGGTAAATTTTGCAATTTTGGCTATGCCCAGATGTGCGGCGAACTCACGTTGCACTTCTTCCTAGGGCCTCCAAATGCAAAAAAAATAAAATAAAAAAAATTCAAAAATATGCTGGCCTCCTCTCTAAACCCATTTCCTTATAATTTTGATCCAGGAAACATGCTTTGAGAAAAATGAAAAAAGGGGCCTATAAAACATGTTTCTGCCTATGTTTTCCCCTTCGCTGCACATCTAGAGTCACTTTGGTAGAATGATAATATCTCATGATTAAAAGACTCAAATTTGATGCTTAAATTTGCTAAAGGGAACTAAAATCTTCAAGCTGTCTAGAATAGGTCACAGTTTCAAATTTGGACTTTAGAAAGTCACCAAAAAGTTGCCTCCAAGAGCTTGTTGCACAGCTACCAGTCACTGATAAAATTTCATAAAATTATTCTATGTAAAGTTTGATAATTTATAGTTTTAATTTTATAAAATTAAAAGGATAAAATTAAATGAGGGTAATTAAGCATTTGGAGAAGCTTTTGAAGCTGGCTAAGAGGGATAATAATCTGAAAAGACACATGGAAAACCTTTATCGCACCAAGAACACAATTTCTCAAATAACGCTAAAGCAATTAAAGAAAAGGATAAAAGAGGCACAAATGAAGCTTAAATAGAAGGATAGCTTGGAATTATTTGTTGAAGCTTCTTTAGATTTTTATCCCATATGTCACAGGTGCCATAGAACCAATTTTGAGAATTTTTTATCAATTTTGGTATTTTTATGTAATTTTTGCAAAATTACGGAAATTCCTCATTTCAGAAGGGTAACGAACTTTTGTTACTCTTATTTTGGGGGCATCAAAATGATGATTACTTTACATGGATGGATGTATTTTTATGATTACATCACATATTAGGGACCCCCATGGAATGAAAATCTATAATGTTGGAGAAAAAGCTCAAAATCTACTCATTTTTCATGTTTCTACCACCTTTTTGGACCCTCTGTTATGCTTTTGGAATAACCTTGAGAGAATAGATGTTTGAAGGCCTTCCCTTGGTCCATTTTCAAAAATTCATTATATTATGGAAACTAGACACACATGAATAGTTTACCATTCTTTCAAAATTGGATTCAGACTCTCAAAAGTGCCTCCAAAGTTTTGTTACACTTCTAGAAATTTTTGTTACCCTTCTGTTAAGAATGTCGCAAATAAGCATTGGATTCCTCACGACACTTGTAAAGCCCAGAAATGGTCACAAATTCGAGGCTTTTTTTCCCATGAGTTCGCATTAGAGTTATTGAGTTTTTTTTTGCCTCCTATCATGAGGTTATATGTAATTAATGTAAGGGACAAACACTCTTAGTTCATAGCTAAAATTCAAGGAATGGTTTTTAACCTCCCTAAAAACTAGGAAATGACTCATCCTTTCTATTTCTGATCGATTTTGGATGGGATTTCCACTTGATGATGTGTCATAGTCCATATTTTATATAAATAGACTCTTTTTTTTCTTTGTGGGGTTGAATAGTCTCATATTGCAGCGAAGCTCTTGTAATCAACAATTTGGAATGAAATCAGAGAAATATTTGTAGGAATTGCATTGAGATACTTGTGGTATGCATTGGAGCATATGTTTTTCTTATGTATGCTTATCATTTCATGCTTAATACCATGTATTATTATTCATATATGTTTATCTTGTAAGTTTATGAGCAGAAATCATGTTTATGCATGCTCTATTTTAGACAAGGTTTACATTGCTATGTTTATTTGCTTCTAAACTGAATGAATTCACCTCACTGCTCATTCAAAATCTCTTCTACTTCATCCTATACTAAATGAATTATTAAAATGATTTCAAAATACCTATCTTGCCTCACATATTCTCTACAAAATTCACCTTGGAGTTTATACCTAAAAATCTTATACAGAGTCTACTCACTGACTTTTCTATCTAACAATAAAAACATCAAACAAATCCTAATTATTGAGCTTATATACCTAGCCTAAGTTCATTAGATACTAATTTATTATTTTTACTACAAAAGTGACGAATAGAGAGCCCTCTCTAGTCCTCGTAGGTCTAGATACCTGACCTAAATCTTGGTCTGTGGTACTTTTCTCCAATCCTATTTTCGGCCTTGGGAAGTTGGGGAGAGTGATAACATGCCACACAAATAACATTTGGTGTGTGTAAAATTGTGCACAGAAAATAGGAAGAAGGGGATTGAAGGATACAATGAGGATGGTTTCATTATACCAAGCTCCCATAACTACAGGGGAATCTCATCCCCAACCTAATTAAGAGATGAACTTGGAAATGTGGGTGCAGCTGAGCATGGATCAGCATCAACAAACCAACAGATTACTCAAAGAACAAAAATGGAAAACCAGTAGAATTCTGGATATGATTAAACAATTGTAGAAGAAATTATTTGGGTAAGAAGTGATAATGGGAGGTTAATGCGAGAGTAAGAGAGGATTCTTAAAAGCCTCTCAGATAGGAAAAATCAAGGGACATCTCAACCAAGCCCAAAAATGGATACCCGAGAAGAAAGTGAATAGTGACAACATGCTAATAATAAGCCAGAAGGAAGCCATACTCAGTGAAGCAATAAAAATAGAACTTATAGCAAAGCTTAGTCAGGAAATGTTTTGGATCAACATGAGATGAAAAAATAGAAAGTAGATCTATAAGGTGAATTCCAGAAAATTAAACCTCCTACATTTTATGGAGAGGACAAAGAGGTAGCAGAGGCATGGATAATTAATATGAACAAATATTTTCAAGTTTACAAATATAGCGTCAAAATCAAAGCTCGTTTGGATATTTAACAACTGCAGGACACAACCACATTATGGTGGGAGGAAGTTTAAAATGTGTAAGGAACTGAGGACCAGAATGTGACTTGGGATGAGTTCGAGAAGTATTTCAAATATAAATACCTAACATAGCACTTTTACGATGAAAATTCTCAATAATTTCATGATTTTAAGTTGGGAAAACTGTCTATGGATGAGTTAATAACTAAATTTACCTCCTTATTGAGGTATGTGACATACCTGAGAGATGAAGAGGTGAAAGTGCAGCGATTCTTGAGTAGCTTACCTGATCGCATGAAGGGAAGGATCGAATTTTTGAATCCAAAGACTATGGACGAGGTGATTCGAAAAGCATGAATGTGCTATCAATATTCCAAGGTAAAAGGAGAAGCTGGTAGGAATTAACCGCCAAAGAAAGGATATAAAAACACTTCAAATTTTAAAGGTAGCAGGTCTAGAAATTATAAAAAATGCTATAAGAAACTCAACAAATAGACAAAATGGAAGAAACTAGCAAAAGCTTAAATGTGCAACAAAAGAGCAACCCACTGAAGCATCCAGTGGACTAGATCATGGGCATATCTAGAAACCACCATTGTAGTGTTGGGGATGCGGTGAGGGAAATTATTATTATAAGATTTTTCCTCACTGTGGGAGAAGTGAAACAACAACCAATCTACAAGAGGCCTCTACGGTGGGGGATGATGCACAAAATATACCAAGAATTAATGCGTCATTGGAGGATCGATAAGCAGATAATCATCCGACCATGATAGAACTCGAAGGTACATGATATTCCCAAAATGTTTCTATTTTGGTTGATCCTGGTGCCAGTTTAAGCTATGTAAATCCCCAGATAGTTGAAAAGTGAGACCTGCAGAGCCAGAAATTTACGAGTCCCTGGCTAGTACAATTGACCATTGGGGCAAAGTGAAGAGTTAATGCTAAAGTCTCAAATTGTCCTTTAGAAATTGGAAATAAACATATAAAGGTTGAACTAAATATTCTACCCTTGGGTTCCTATGATATACTATTGGGAAAGGATTGGTTGGAAGGGCATTGATCTCTGATCTACTGTAAAGAGAAAATAATTTATTTCAAGGCTGAAGATGGAACTCGCTAGGAGTTACAATGAATTAAGAAACCACTTCAATTGTGCCCCATCAGAACATCTCAGCTGGGTAAATGCATTAGAAAAGCATGTAAAATTTATGTTATCCAAGTGGGATTTGCCAATTATAAAGGTAAGAACCCATGATGGAAAATATACCATTGGTATAATACTTTATGCATGTGTTTCTGGAAATTATACCGGGATTACCTCCAAAGAGGGATATCGATTCCACCATCAAATTAATGCCCGAGATAGTACCAGTGTCATGACCGCCATACCAAATGAGTGTACCTAAATTAACGGAATTAAAAATGAAACTACAAGAATTATTGGACAAGGGTTATATTCGTCCTAGTGTATATCCCAAGGGGGCACTAGTGTTGTTCGAATGCGTATGGATTATAGGCAGCTTAAAAAATTGATTGTTAAGAACAAGTGCCCACTGGTATGAATAGACGATCTTTTCGATCAAGTAAAAGGGGAGACCCTTTTTTTTAATAGATTTAAGACATGGATATCACCAAATACAGATGAAAGATGAGGACATATATAAAACAAATTTATGTACTTGATATGGGCACTATGATTTCGTGGTTTTACCATTTGGATTAACCAACGCACCAACAAATTTCATGAGTTTGATGCATTTGGATAAGTTTATTCTGGTATTCATTGATGATATATTAATTTTCTCAAACACCGAGGAAGAACATAAGGAAAATTTACGACTGGTATTAAAAATGTTGAGGGAACATCAAATTTATGCCAAATTCAGTAAGTATGATTTTTATAAAAAGTAGATTCAATATTTAGGCCATGTTATTTATGTTGAAGGCATAGCAGTAGATCCTAAAAAAATAAAGACTATAATGGAATGGAGGTTGTTGGGCCCAGATGAAGGTATGATTTTCACCCTGTAAATGCTGCAAATCATATTGTAATTTCAAGAAAATCCCTCTTCATATTAACAATAAGGAATAAAAATCATGAAAATGGGAACAATCAAAATAATGATAAAAATGATGATTAATAATAAGAAATTGACTCTTTTTGTCTTTACCTGCAGGAAACTAGGAATGCCTAAACCAATAGCGAAAGAAAGCCAATCGGCGGACGCAAGCACAAGAAGTCCTGAGGAGTCCCAACGGACGATAGAAGGTGAACAAGTATATTGAGTCTAAGAACTCAAACGACAACCATGCTTAGCGGGCTGTCATTTGAGATACATTCTCGAAATTCTTGAGGATCGCCTTTAAAAGGGAAAATAATAGAATGAGAGGGAAATATGATAATAGAAAAATGCAGAACAGTCTGTCTAATTATATTTTGTAGCATTCCTGGATGTAGCAGAGATTTTTGAATAACCATCTTTTGAAGTTTCCTCAATGTTGAGGTTTCTGTATGTCTGGGCCCAACCTCCAGGAGCTCCACACACGTTTTCATGTTCTGAAAAGTTACAAAATCGACACCTGTGAACTTGGTGCAGTTGTAATACATACTTCCGTTTGATATAATTACAGCTCTTCTTCTTTAATGAATCATTCGCAATTGCGTTCTTAGAATAAGACAAGTGCAATCTCGTTCTGATATTTTTTTGTTAATTCTGGTTCCCCTGTTATCATGATAATTAATTTCTAGGCCGTAGGAAGATTGATTTCAGCATTATGCATCTACATGCATTGTGTTCTCCTTCTAGAATAATAAAGAAATTAACCAATTGATTAGTGTTTCTTAATTAAGTCTCATAGAGAACTCCATTGAAAAATTACTTAATTATAGCTTTATGAGTTATTTGACCCATTTTGGATATATTGTTGTTCATTACTATCAGCTTAGTTCTACTGCTGCTTCGTTATTGCACAGCTAGTCATATTGTTCAGTTATACTGTTGTTTCATTAGTGCACAACCATTCATATTGTTCAGATATACTGCTATTTCATTAGTGCACAACTTTTTGTATTACTCAGTTATATTGTTGTTTCATTATCACACAACTAGGCATAATTCTTGTTATACTACTATCCATATAGCTGCTTCATTACTGCTTAGATCACTAGGGCGTTGATTCAATTCAATTCCATTCATGAAACAATTTAGTTAGACTATTGTTCTACTTAATTTCATTACTGTCATTTCAATTCTCACTTGATTTATTTAGACTATTTTTCAGTTTAACAGAACTGTTGTTTTATCCCAGTAGATAAACATCAAATCCCATTACTCAACTTTAGGCTAAAAAGAGCCATCTAAGGCACTTTCTATAAGATCAATAGGTTGCAGTAGTTATTAATTCCTTCTTTACATTGACAAAGAGCATCCGTAGACAAGTTAACTTGCATATACTATGTTGACACTCTTGAAATAAAAATACTTACCCTGGGTTGATAATTAAATGAAGGAACACTAGAGTTGTCACAAAAATTCACCTCTATCCGACCCAACATTTTGGCGCCATTTCTGGGGAGAGTGTTGAGAGTTATCTCCTTTAATTCATTCTTTTTCCATTGCTGTGAGGAATTGGGTATTGAAAATTTAAGGTAAGAACTTGCGTACCGGTAAGCAACATGCTTTCCCTTTAGCCCGCCCACCAGCAAACTGTACAAGAACCATAGATAGGTGCTCTTGTTTTATGCCTAAGAAAAAGATAGAAGCGACCCAAAATCAGTCACGACCACAACCCAACGGACCGGTGATCCTTGGGATGACAACATACATAGATGAAATCATTAAGAAGGTTGAATCTCAGGCATCTACAGGACCAAAAACTGTTTACATCCAAAATCCTAACATACCCCCTCGGGCAACAGCCTCACCATCTGTAGCCTACGCCAAGATTCACAGCAAGACAGAAGGGTCTGAGAAAATCCTGCAGACTTCCATTCATCAAAACATTGACCTTTCAAAAGAGGGAGGCTCTTGCAATTTTCAAGAAGGTAGGTTAGAAACTAGTGGAGAAATTCACATAGAGATACCTAAGTCCCCTGAAGAAGTAATCGAAACAGAACTTCTTAGAATCCCCGATCAGGGAAGTGTTGTAAAACTTCCACCACATTAACCTTACAAGCCTATTAAAATCTCCCCTCCAGATCAAGAAATTCCTCAAGATTTTTGGCACCTCTTTGATCAAATGGAAAATAATCAAAATCAAAATCAGAGGCAGACATCAACATTGGAATATCCCATCGTTGATCATGCTGCCAATGTCCCTATGAAATCCATTCCCTTGCATAACATCCCCACCTTTCATGGATTAACCAAAGAAGATCCTGATGCATTCTTATTTGAATTTGATGTTTTATGCAGAGGATATGATTACACCATCGATACCCATAAACTAAAATTATTTCCCTCCACCTTGAAAGGGACGGCTCTCCGCTGGTTCATGGGGTTAGGAGGGGGAACTATAAACAACTAGGACCAAATGAAGAATACCTTTCTTACTAAATACCAAGACTATTGTCGAACCCGAGACCTAAAATATGAAATCTTTAACATGACTGCAAAAGACAATGAAACATTAGAGGAATACGTAGAAAGATTTCAATACAATTTACAAAGATCCCCATATACTACATTGTCCAAGGACATTTTGAAAACCACAATGCTTAAATGGATGAAGGAGGAATGGGTTGAATTACTTAACATAATGGGAAAAGGAGGTATTTATCACGAATAATATGACGATATTATCTCCTTATGTATTAGATGCTCCCGAGGTAGCTCACGTAACAGACCTATTGGGCGCGATCTTAAACAGACCAATGGAAATGTAACTAGGGCAGAATTTGGAAATCTTTTAGAAAAATTCAAAACCAACATCTTGGGCACTTTGACTACAAAACTGGATTCTCTGCAAGACAAACAAAAACAAGCAATAGCTGAACAAAATCTGGCCATCTTCTACCCAAAATGCTGGAAGAAGCATAGCCAAAGGGAGTTTCCTTTAGACATGGTCCAGAAATGTGCTATCTGCACTAAGGATCATGCTATGGACTAGTGTCCTTCACTCCTTAGGCTGAAATCCATCTACAAAGAAGCAGAAGAAGAAACAAAACTAGTCTATTTAATGAATCGACGTTGGCAATGGCAGGCACGACCTGGCATACCGCAAGACCTACCTTAATGCTTTCCATTGCCCCAATACACCCAGAAAAACCCTACAACAACTTGGTAGACTCAAAACCCCTTCCCAACTTGGCCAAACCAAACCTTTCCTATCCCACCCTGGCCTACACAAAATCCATCAAGAAGTAACTGGAAAAACTTCCCTATTTCTCCCCCTTATTGGAAGAATATCCCTTATCAAAACCAATATCCAAACCCTCCTACTCAAAACAACAATTGGAACTGGAAACGACCTACGGGGATGGGAAATTTACCGACAGGAGTAGGAACCCAACAATTACCATCTCCATACCCTATTTAGCATAACCAGCAGCCTGTCATACGACCTCAATTACCATCCCAACCCAATCCCAATCCCAATAATAGACCAGTTCAATTAATTCAGATCATAGAGGATCCAAAACCCAACAACGAACAAAAACAGTGTAATGAATTGAGGTTAATATCGGGACATACCATATTTCCCGTAGAGTCCCCAACTCCACCTCAATCCCAAATTGAAACATCCACGGGGCCTAGCTCAACATAGATAAAAAAAGAAGAAGGTAAAGACGAGGAAACAATTGAAAAACAAAGACCTGAAGATCTTAAAATAGCTCCACCACCATTTCCTAAGAGATTAAACCTACCCAGACCTATAACCAAATCAGAATTTGACATCCTGGGAAAATTAAGAAACCTTTGTGTCAAGATTCCTCTTCTGGAGGCTATCCAGGACATTCCCATCTATGCAAAAACAATCAAGGAGTTATGTGGAAAAAAGCAAGTTAGGAAAACAATGGCTGCACCTACCATTCATGTAGTAGGAACTCTGTCTGACTTACTGTTAGGTAGAGAACCACCTGTGAAATATGAAGACCCAGGAAACCCTATTGTAACCGTACAAATTTCTGGACATTCATTTCCAAACACATTGGTTTACCTTGGGGCAGGCATTAACATCCTAACTACATGAGCTTGTGAAAAACTAGGCATATCAGTCGTCGAACCTACAGCCAGACTCCTGGAATTAGCTGACATATCTATTATTAGACCAGAAGGTATAGTGAAAGGCATTATGGTCTCAGTAGACTCATGGGAATACCCTACTAATATTTTAGTTATTAATCTAAAAAACAAGATGGAAGGGCACCCATTGATTCTTGGGCGACCTTGGCTGGCCATGACAGATGCTTACATAGGTTGTCGACAACCAAAGGCAGAAACTTGTAAAAATCCTTAAGAAATTCCAGGGTGCATTTGCGTGGGATTACCAAGACATTAAGGGCTTGGACCGACAACTGTGCACGCATCATATCTATACTGATAGAGAGACTCGGCTTGTTAGACAACCGCATTGAAGACTGAATCCCCATATAAAATAAATCGTAAAAGAAGAACTCCAAAAGCTCCTAGATGTAAATTTTATTTATCCTATCTCAAACAGAAAATGGGTCTCCCTTTTGGTGGTTGTCCCTAAAAAGAATGGGAAGTGGAGGATTTTCATAAACTATAGAGAATTAAATAAAGAAACTCAGAAATATCATTTCCCCCTTCCCTTTATTGACCAAGTCCTTGACACATTAGCTAGAAAACGTTTTTTCTCTTTTCTTGATGGATTCAATGGATACAATCAGATACAAATAGCCCCTGAAGACCAAGATAAGACAACCTTTACCTGCCCATGGGGCACTTTCTCTTATAGAGTGTCACCATTTGGCTCCAACAACATTTCAAAGAGCCATAATTAGCATCTTTTCTGATTTAATAAATGAAGGAGCTGAAATTTATATGGATGGTTTTACACCCTATGGGGAAGATTTTGATCAATCTCTAGAAACATTAGACAAGGTATTAGAATGATGTATTGATACTAGATTGTGTCTAAGCAACGAAAAATTCCACATGATGATGATTGAAGGGGTAATCCTAGGCCACTACATTTCTGTAGCAAGAATACAAGTAGACCTGGCTAAAATAAAGGTAATCCTTATGTTGGCCACCCCCTATACACAAACAGAAGTACGCAGTTTCCTGGGGTATGCAGGATATTATCGCAGATTTATAAAACAATTCTCACAGATAGTTGCACCTTTGTATGCTTTAACTGGAAATGTTGAATTTCAGTGGACTGAAAAATGTGACACTGCTTTTACAGAATTAAAGAAGTTGGTCTCAATAGCACCAATCTTGTGAGGTCCTGAATAGAAACTCCCCTTTCATATCTCTTCCGATGCATTTGATACAGTAATAGGAGCAGTCCTCGGCCAAGAAGAAGACCGAAAACCATATGTTATTTATTATATTAGCAAAAATCTTACTCTCGTCGAGCTAAACTACACAGTAACCAAGAAAGAGTTCCTGCCTGTAATTTATGCTATCAATAAATTCAAGCACTACATAACGGGATATCAAGTATTCCTATACACTGACCACTTTGTTATCAGATATTTAGCGAATAAACCGATCACGAATGGAATAATAACTCGTTGGCTACTATTATTACAGGAATTTGATATAACAATCAGAGACTATCCAGGGAAGGAGAACGTAGTCACAGACTTCCTATCAAGAGTCCCCAAAATAGGTGACACATTAACAATCGACAATCAATTTCCTGACGAGCACCTGTTTGCAGTAGCAGTCAAAACCCCATGGTACGCAGATGTGGAAAATTATCTGGCAGTTAGGAAGCTACCCAAACATTTGACGACAAATGAACGAAAGTTAATTGTACAAAGAAGTTCATGATTCTCCTGGATTGAAGGATACTTATTTCATACAGGGGTTGATATGCATATACACCGATGCATAAGGGAAGACGAAATCCATGAAATCCTACGCGCTTGTCATGATGAACCCTGTGGTGGTCACTTCGCAGACTGACGGACTGGGCATAA
The DNA here is from genome assembly GCA_034641835.2 of Pinus albicaulis. Lineage (NCBI taxonomy): Eukaryota > Viridiplantae > Streptophyta > Pinopsida > Pinales > Pinaceae > Pinus > Pinus albicaulis. The sequence goes on along the minus strand of CM076570.1, from coordinate 557,315,158 downwards.
AGTACTACAATTAGGCTATTTTTGGCCTACAATTTTTAAAGATGCAAAGAAGTACGTTCAATCCTATGATAGCTACCAAAGGATGGGCCGTCCAAGCCAAGCTGTTAAAATACCGCTGCAACTGCAATTGGTGGTGGAACCATTTGAACGATGGGCGTTGGACTTCGTTGGGCCATTTAATCCATCATCAAACCAGAAAGCCCACATATTAGTCTCCATAGATTATGTTACCAAATGGGTGGAAGCAGTAGCTTTACCAAGAAGCACGAAAGAATCAGTAATTAAGTTTCTCTTTGAACTATTTGTACGATACGACCTACCAAGGGAGGTCATAACCGACGGAGGAGCACAATTCACAGGCAATAAGATCATATCTGCCTTAAAAAATCCCCATGTTATTCGTAGAGTTACGTCTCCTTACCACCCGCAGGAAAACGGACAAGTCGAAAGCACTAACAAAGTCCTGGAGGCAATCCTTACGAAGACAGTAGCAACACACCGCCAGGACTGGGCCACTAGACTTCCAGAAGCTTTATGGGATTATCGAACAACCTAGAGAAATACCACTGGATTTTCACAATATTAGCTAGTATTTGTGAGAGAACCTATCTTCCCTATTGAATTCGAAATTAAAACACTGAGAATATCCAAAGAAGTAGGATTGGACTTAACAAATGTTCAAAATAAAAGACTTCAACAAATAAATGAACTGGATGAAATTCGACTACTTGCCTTGCAACATACAATGATCATTCAACAACAACGAGCCAAGTGGCACGGCAACCTAATAAAAAAGAAATAATTTCAAAAAGGATATTGGGCACTCCTATATGATTCTAGATTCCAAGACTTTTTAGGAAAACTGCAAACAAGATGGCTTGGTCCATATGAGATTCAGGAAGTGCATAGCAATGGTACCCTCACTTTGACCACAATAGACAGATTCGGCTTAACATTATGAGTTAACGGACACAGAGTATGCCTCTATCACAAACCTCTCACGAAGCAATCTTTTTGTCAATTGGCACGAGAAGATCCCACCATCCAAGTTGTGGCACCAGGGGGTGATAACCCCACAAACTCAAGTACATGAGAGTTTTTACAACATCACTTGTAAATTATGTATATAATTTTATATTCGTCCGATTTTCAATCCATTTTTCATTATAAGGTTGTTTTGTTTTCAGTTTCTTACTTTGTTGTTCAGTTTATGAACAACTACTATTCAATTTTTGAACAGCAGCAGTTCAATCGAATTGAACAACTTTTTGTTAAGCTTTTATGCTTTACTGTTCAGTTTATGAACAGTTGCTATTAAATTTTTGAACAAAAGCAATACAATTGAATTTAACAGCTTTTTGTTGATTTTTTAATTTCATTATTCAGTTTATGAACAACTGTTGTTCAATTTTTGAACAACAACAGTTCAACCAAATTGAACAACTTGTTTTCGAGTTTTTAATTTTTGTTGTTCAATTCCAGAACATCTGTTGTTCAATTTCTGAACGGCAGTGGTTCAATTGAATTGAACAGCCTTTTGCCACAATTTTAAGTTTTGTTGTTCAATTCCAGAACGGTTATTGTTCAATCTTTGAACATCACCGATTCAACCAAATTGAAAAGCTTTTTGACCATGTTTTTAATTTTTGCTGTTCAGATCTAGAAAAACTTCTGATCAATCCCTGAATGGCAGCAGTTCAATAGAATTGAACAACTTTTTTCCACGTTTTTAAATGTTTCTGTTCAATACCGGAACAACTGATGTTCAATTTCTGAATAACAATAGTTCAATCAAATTTTAAACAATTATTTTGTCGCGCTGCTTGTTTTGCTCCATTTAGAAATAGTTGATGTTCCATCTTTGAACAAGCTAATTGTTCCTTCAACAAAAATACCCATTTTTTAGCGTTTTTTAAAGCATTTTTTAGCATTTTTTTAAAACATTTTAAAGCATTTTTGCCAAGCAATCTTTAAAAAAGCCACTTCTCAATGTCTTAAATAGCCATTCTTTTTATTGAATAACCTTGAGTAGGGAATGGCACTTGAAAGAGAGAAGGAAAATGATAAAATTCCAAATATGATGTCTTGTGATACTACAATTCTCAAACAGGAAGCTGATATTATAACACATCAACATAAAGGCTAAAAACACCCATAGTTTTAATATGATATCAAACAATTCAGGACCTTATAATGATATGTATTTTTCCACTATTCAAGTAATGTGACCTTACAACATGAAGAAATGGAACAAGGGATATTAATGATATTAGTCTTTCTACTTCTTTCACCATCCCTCACTCTTAAGGAGTCAATGAGCCTCCCTTAGCAATCATGGTGTGACATGCAAATCTCAAAAGAGGATAGGGGGTCTCATCACGAGCCAACCTACCATGATCATAGGGATTGAATACGTGACATGCCCATTATGGCCACCACACCAGGGTAATGACCTTCTCATCTATTAGAAGGACAGGAGGTCTCATCACGAGCTGGCCTGATCACCCTGTTACAATTCTAGTGAATGGAACTATAATTATCTGGCTACCACACCAGCACAGTGACCTCTGAGTGGATCAAACTGTTAAAATACAAAATCATATACTACATTTACATATCTTAAGAGAGGATAGGGGGTCTCATCATGAGCCAACCTACCATGTTCATAAGAGCCTAAGCAAATGACATGCCCATTATGGCAACCACACCAGGGTAATGACCTTCTTACTAACTTGAAGGACAGGAGGTCTCCTCACAAGCTTCCCTGATCATTTTGCTACAACTCTAGTGAATGGCACCATGATTACCTGGCCACCATACCAGAATGGCGATCTCTCCATCAATATGATAAAATAACTATTCTCATGTAGGGATCATGGCTCATTTTTCGGGTTAAAAAGAAACCCTGTCGAGGCTATGAACGCCTGCTGGCAATAGTGGCCCTACTTGTGGTATGAAATAATGCTTCTTTAATAACAAAATACTGTTACATACACCTTGTTTTCAATTCTCTTTACTACAAACCTATTACTCGAATTAGTGGCAATCATGACTTACCATAAGAATAAATAACAAAGATTTGATTACATATTTCAAACTTGGGAAGGACAATGCTAATCAATACTTTATTAAATATTGCTTCCATCACAACATTCTAATCATACAAAGACATCATATCATAATAATGACAATACTGTTTTCCCTCACATCTTGGCCTTCTCCGCACAAGATTCAATCATGAAAACTTTTAAATTTGATTGTTTGTTGCACATGAAGTAATTACTTAACCATCAATCCTCCACACGCAAAATTACTAAAGCCTGACATCCCCATGCTCGCATTCATCAATGGTCGAATCTCTCCAGTACCTAAGGGCATGGACTCCCTTTTCTAAAGGGGGAGGGGTGTAACTGGCTTTGATTGGCTTTAATTTGGCAAGCAGATGAAATCCCTGCACAAATCTCATTAGACGCATCGATAAGTGCTGCAATTAAGGCATGGAGACTCTTTATACAGAACCACGATATATTTTTCGGTTACACTTAGCTCCTAGACGAAACAACAAATCCAGGAAGAAAAATAACTAGAGGAGATACCAGTCATGGGCGGAAATACTCTTCGAAATGAGCTGTCGAATTTCCCAATTTCAGAAGCAGGGAGTGCCATTCTCCAATGAGTTGTATGGTTGAAATATGTGCATAGATTAAAATGACACAACACAGAAATTTCAACCGAATTCCTACAAAATTTACAGGACGGGAAAACCAAAGTAAATGACCAAGCCATACCTGTGACAGAAGAGATCATATCAACAATTTTTGGAATACCAGCACAAGGGGAGAGATGGGCAGAAAAGCATCTACTCCTACGGGAAGCAATAGCGCTATACCAGGACCCATAAAAACCACTGGAACAAAGGGCTATAGGGATTGCCCCCACTTCCTTACACCAGGCATGACAAGAGTTGGAAATATTCATCCAAATATTCATAACATGTGAAGGATGTCAGGAAGCGGTAAAACCTCGATAGCTTAAACTCTTAACTGCACTCAAACAAAAAATTTCAATTAATTTTCCTGCCTTTTTAAATTCTGTATTGCATAATATCATTGTTCAACTAAGAAAAGCTAAGAGGCCCCAATCAGTGGTTAGTCACCAAGGCATAATAAAGTTAATCATTATTCATGAGCTAGATAGGCAGCATCTAGCATGGTATAATTTTGTCAACCCATAAGTGCAGGAACAAGAAGTTAAACCAGAAGTGCAGGAACCTGAAGTTAACCCTGAGGGTACTGAAACCGAGCCTCCTAGGGTAAATCCTCCAAAAATAAAAATAATTCAAGCCTCAACATCAGAGTCAAATAGATAAAAAAGGGCCAAAACACCCCAGGGAACTTCGAACACCATAGATGGAGCAGAACACTCCCAGGAACCCTTAAGGGAATTTGAAAAGGAAATGGCCCTAGTCCTAGGGAAAATGAGGACAAGATTTGAATTAAGGAACTCATAAGAAGTAGGGGAGAAAGAATAATTTGCTAATAAAACTACCTCCCCCAGCAGCTCTGGTCACAGTAATATCTTACCCGACCAAGAGGAACTACAAGAGAATGAAGCCTTGTCTCCCACTGATAATTATGAAGTATATGGTGAAAGATAGACAGAAGAAAGATTGGAATCATAGGCTGATTTAGGTGACACGGTCCTCATGGAACAAAGTTCACACATAGAGACAGTCCCCTTGTCACTAGGAGGCAGCATCACTCCTCCCTGTCAAGACCCTCATACTGAGGTCAATTCTGAAGAAGTAATTAGAAACACCATTCTAGACCTTACCCCTGAGCAAGAGAATTCTACTCCCCTGCCACCTATTGAAGTAAAAACAAGGGATGGTTTAGACATGAGAAAAATTGAGAATTTGAGAAATACCTGTAAGAAATTGAAGAAGCTGGTGAAACACCTAAAGAAGCAGTTGAAAAGAGCAAGAAGGGTTAGGAATTCAAAAGCAGAAACTTCCATTATAGGGACCCAAACAGAACCAACAATTACTATGGAAATTGGAACACAAACCAATTTGACAACCACCACCAAAGCTGGAGTATAGACAGAAGCAACAAACAACATCGAAACACCCACCCAAACTGAGCAGAAAGTTCTAGAGGAAAAAGAGATCCAAACAGAGGGAATCCCTGCCTATGCCCATTTAATAGAGATAGCTGCTAAGCAAATATTACAGAATGATTTAGTGCAATTACTACATGAACTGACATAGTACAAGAAGGAGGTAGTGCCATTACAAGAGCATCAGGCGCTGCAAAATAAATTCACTAACCTCTCTCTTACAGAAGATGAGACATTTTCCTAGCTTAGGAGTGAGCAAGCAAAGGTTAAATCAGTACAAAGGCAGGTGGAGCAAGACAAAGAGTAGATCTCTGCAATTTTCTCTCTATATGATGATGCTTTATCATGTAGGTCACCAGCAACTAACTACGCCCTATTCCTAACAAAGCGGTACCTACTTCTGAAAGTTAAAGCTGTAAGAGAAGGAAAATCCACTTCCTTTAAGAATGTAGAGGAATTTTTCCAATGTTGTAATGACCAGGATGAGTAGGTTCAACGCCTCTTATGCAAGCTCTACATGCACAACTTATTTTTGGAAAATGACACTGACAGTAACCCTGGCCCTTTCATAGGAGATGTACAACTACAAGCTTTCCTTTCATTTGCCAAAAACCATATTAGGTGGGCCAAAGCTTATGGCATATTTTAGAAAAGAGAACATAATCTGGAACTATGGGTCAGGGGAGAGCCTATGAAACCCATGAAGTTGATCATCTGACATGAGAATTTCATGAGAAGTCTGGGTGTGAAGTCTAGATTGGGACCTCTCCATAAAGATGTCATTGAAAATGCACTACATTACTTCAAATACATCTTTGAAGCAGCCCTAGTAGTAGCTAAACAACGGTGGATGGCCTCCATAAATAATGTGAAAAATTACAGGAACTTCAAGGCTGCTGCCTCCAGATTCCGTTTATACGACAACTTAGTCTACAGCATGGAGCCTGCCTGGCTGGGTTGAAGATACCAGAATCCCTTCCACTATCTTCCTCCTGAGGAGTATAATCACAACTACGAGTTTCTAGAAGGAGTCACAGGGCCTGCCTTTACACTCATAAAAATAAAGCAAGGCTTTAGAGCACCCAACGAGAGGCCCTACCCTTCCTATTCTTTAACAGAGTTACATCTTAATCATTTGTTTTCATGAGGACATGCAACAAGGTAAGCAGGGGAGCATGTTGGGCCCAGACTAAGGTATGATTTTCACCCTGTAAATATTACAAATCATATTGTATTTTCAAGAAAATCCCTCTTCAAATTAACAATAAGGAATAAAAATCATGAAAATGGGAACAATCAGACTAATGATAAAAAGGACAATTTATAATAAGAAATTGGCTCTTTTTGTCTTTACCTGCAGGAAACTTTGAATGCCTAGACCAATAGCGAAATAAATCCAATCGACGGATGCAAGCACAAGAAGTCCTAAGCAGTCCCAATGGCCGATAGAAGGTGAACAAGAAGATTGAGTCTAAGAACTTAAATTCCCGAGGATCGCCTTTAAAAGGGAAAATAACAGAATGAGAGGGAAATTTAATAATAGAAAAATCCAAAACAGTCTATCTAATTATATTTTGTAGCATTCTTGGTAGTAGAAGAGAGTTTTCAATAACCATATTTTGAAGTTTCCTGAGTGTTGAGGCTTTTGTAGGTCTAGGCCCAACCTACAGAAGCTCCACGCATGTTTTCATGTTCTGAAAAGTTACAGAATCGATACCTGTGAACTTGGTGCAGTTTTAATACATACTTTCATTTGATATAATTACAACTCTTCTTCTTTAATGAATAATTGGCAATTGTGTTCTTAGAATAAGACAAGTGCAATCCCGTTCTGATAATGTTTTGTTAATTCTGGTTCCCTTGTTGTCATGATAATTAATTTATAGGCAGTATGAAGATTGATTTCAGTGTTCTATGTCTCCATGCATTGTGTGCTCATTCTAGAATAATAAAGAAATTAACCAATTGATTAGTTTTACTTAATTAAGTATTATAGAGAACTACATTGCAAAATTACTTAATTGTAGTTGTATGAGTTATTTGACCCATTTCGGTTATATTGTTGTTCATTACTATCGGCTTAGTTCTACTGCTGCTTCTTTATTGCAAAGCTAGTCATATTGTTCAATTATACTATTTTTTTATTAGTGCACAGCCATTCATATGGTTCAGATATACTGTTGTTTCATTAGTGCACAACTATTCATATTACTCAGTTATAATGTTGTTTCATTATCACACAGCTAGGCATAATTCTCATTATATTTCTAACCGTATAGCTGCTTCATTACTTCTTAGATCACTAGGGTGTTGATTCAATTCAGTTCCATTCCCAAAACAATTTAGTTAGACTATTGTTCTGCTTAATTTCATTACTTTCATTTCAATTCTTGCTTGATTTATTTAGACTGTTGTTCAATTTAATGGAACTGTTGTTTTATTCCAGTAGAGAAACATAAATCCCATTACTCAGCTTTAGGCTAAAAAGATCCATCTAAGGCACCTTCTCTAAGATCAATAGGCTGCAGGAGTTAGTAATTCCTTCTTTACATTGACAAAGAGCATCCGTAGACAAGTTAATTCGGATATACTGTGCTGACACTCTTGAAATAAAAAGACTTGCCCCGAGTTGATAATTAAATGAAGGAACGCTAGAGTTGTCACAAAAAGTCACCTCTATCCGACCCAACAGGGGCTACCCAAAAATGTAGGAGAAACATTATTTTATGGGATTGGCTGGTTATTACTGCCATTTTATCGAGTGATTCTCTGAAATTTCTTTTCCTATTACCTTCTTGTAGCAAAAAGGGCGATTTTTTAAATGGAACAACGAATGTCAGACTAGTTTTGAATGGTTAAAACAACTGCTAACTATTGTTCACATATTGAAGGTAGTTGACCCAAACAAGGAGTTTGAGGTTTGCACTAATGCATGCAAAGAAGGAGTGGGAGAAGTGTTGTCACGGGACGGAAAATTCATTGCATATGAATCTAGGAAGTTGAAAGTTCGTGAAAAATGATATTCCTCTTATGATCTAGAGCTACCACAGTAGTGCACACACTGAAGGTATGGAGGCACTACTTGTTGGGAAAATTGTTTGTGTTGAAAACAGATCATAGCAATTTGACTAGCTATTTTATACAAGATTATTTGAATACCCATCAAGCAAGGTGGAATGCATTCCTGAGTGAATTTTATTTTGAGATTCAACATTTTAAAGGTACGGAAAATCGTGTTGCCGATGCCTTAAGTAGTAAATTGCATTATTTGTATGAACTCTACTTTAACCATGTGGAATTTATGTTCCAGGAGCAGGTGAAGGGGGAAATGGAACAAGATCTTGAATATCAATTTTTATGGTAGCAAACATATTAAGCATAAAATCAAAGACAACAATCAGATTATAAGATCAATAGTGAGCAACTCTTAACTCTGTGAGGAGATATATACATCCCAAATAAAATGATCTTAAACGAGTTTATCTTGGATGAGTATCACCAAAGCTCTTATTCTGGACACCCTGGTTACCAATAAATGCTAATAACAATTAGGAAAGTTTATTTTTTCCTAGAATACGTAAAAATATTGTTGAATACTTGACTCAATGTCTAGAATTCCAACAGGTCAAGGTGGATCATCAACACCCAGTAGGTTTTTTGTAGCCTATACCTATACCAGAATGGAAATGGGAGGTCATATCATTGGATTTTATTACAAGCTTACCAAGATTGAAGAAACACAATGAATCTTTAATGGTGGTCATTGATCAGCTAAGCAATGTAGCTCACTTTATTCTATTACAGTCCATATTTGCCAAGTCAAGAAGGGAATAATCCACTTGAAGAAGCTCTAAAACACAAAGATGATCAAATCCAACAAATGAAAGATGATTTGGCCAAAGATAAGCATAGGATAGCTCTCTTGCAGCAAGGGAAATGAGAGATGATACAAACATTAGCTCAGCAAAGCAAATATTACAAAGAATATTAGGTTGCCACTCAAGCTCTAAATGTTAAAGGTAAATAAATCATGTTTGAAACAGATCAAGGCATGGATTTTCAAGGGAAGACAGTCTTTGCAAAGTAGGAATCCTCTATTATATCACTTGGACAACTTCATGAGACTAGCCAAGAAGCTCAAATGTTGGAAAAATATGATGAAAAGGTCATAACATACATGAATAAGAGCTTAAGAAAGGCTATCAAGGATCTCAATCTTCAAAGGCATATGATAAGAAATTATTATGTCAGGAATATGATTGCAAAGATCAATATTATAAGCTTAAGGGGTAAACTCAAAGAAGCCCTAAGGATGAGAAAGAGGAAATATAGGTTGGATTTGTTTACTGATGCTTCCATTTTTTCTTAACCTATCATTCTCAGAGCCATAAACACAAGTTTGCAACAAAATTTTGAAATTTTTGAATAAATTTTATTTTTGGCATATTTTGGTAAATTTTGCAAATCTGGCTATGCCCAGATGTGTAGTGAACTCACATTGCACTTCTTCCTAGAACCTCCAAATGGAAAAAAATATATATTTTTTCATAATGTTGGTGGCCTCCTCTCCAAAACCATTTCCTTATAATTTTGATCCAAGGCACGATATTTGAGAAAAATGCAAAATAGGGCCTAAAAGACATGTTTTTGCCTCTGGTTTTCCCTTCCTTGTACATATGAAGTCACTTTGGGAGAATGATCATATCTCAGGCTTAAAAGACTAAATTTTGATGCTTAAATATGATAAAGTGAACCAAACTCTTCAAGCTATCCATAACATATCACAGTTTCAGATTTGGACTTCAGGAAGATGCCCAAAAGTTGCCTCCATGAGCCTCTGCACCTCTGCTAGTCACTGATAAAATTTCATGAAATTGCCCCCTGTAAATTTTGACAATTGATAGTTTTAATTTGGTAAAATTAAAAGGATAAAATCAAATGAGGTTGAATGATCATTTGGAGAATATTTTGAAGAGGGATAAGAGGGAAAATAATCTGCAAAGACACATGGAAAACCATCATCGAACCAAGAACACAATTTTTCAAATAAGGCTTAAACAATTGAAGAAAAGGCTAAAAGAGGCACAAATGAAGACTAAAAAGAAGGATAGCTTGGAATTATTTGTTGAATCTTCTTTAGATATTGAATGCAACCCCCATGGCATGAAAAGCTATAATATTGGTGAAAAAGCTCAAAATCCACTCATTTTTCATGTTTCTACCACCTTTTTGAACCCTATGTTACGCTTTTGGAGTAACCTTGACAGAATAGATGTTTGAAGGCCTTCCCATGGTCCATTTTGAAAAATTAAAGATGTTCTAAAAACTAGACACACATGGTGTTGGGTGTGGAGCCTGATTATCTTGTTTACTTTGTATCACAGCATTGGACCCCTGTACCTTAAAAGGGGCGGCAATGCTGCCCGTAATTAATCGCTACCGTGGGGGGTCCATGGGGGGGCGCAGGGCTTTTCGAAGCCCCCCCCCTCGTAGGGGTTTTCGGAGGCAGCGCCCCCGAAGATAAAAACAGATGTAAAATTGCCTTGTAAAAGTATAGTAATTTCTATTCAATCTGGGCCGTTCATTAGGCAAATGATCTGACGATAGAAGTTATGTTTAGATTAGGGTTTTTTGCCCTAGAAGGCAACCCCTCGCGTTTATGAGGGCATTGTATTGCGGCTGTGCATTGTATGTGTATTCTCGGACCAAGAAACAGAGAGGGAGACTGTGAGAGAGAACAGAGGATATTACAGCAGATCTGTTGTGGGTTTTGTCTCTTCATTTTTGCTGGATAATAAAAAGGAAGGATTGGCTGTTCGAGGTGGACGTAGCCCAAACTAGGTGAACCACGTATATCTGTGTCTCTCTAGTTTTATGTGTTTTGTGTGCTTTTATTTTCCGCATATTTTTATGTGTTGCATTGCTCTGTAATATTTAATTTTCTAACACATGGTGAGTTGACTGTTCTTTTAGAAGTGTATTTGGACTCTCAAAAGTGCCTTCAAAGTTTTGTTACGCTTCTGCAAATTTTTGTTACCCTTCTGTCAAGAATGTCGCAAATCAACATTGGATTCCTCAGGACACTTGTCAAGCTCAGAAATGGTCACAAATTCGATGCATTGTTTTCCCATGAGTTGGAATAAGAGTTATTGAGGTTTTTTTTTCCTCTTATCATGAGGGATTATGTAATTAATGTAAGGGACAAACATTCCTATTTCATAGCTAAAATTCAATGAATGGTATCTAACCTCCCTAGAAACTAGGAAATGACTCATCTTTTGTATTTATGATCCATTTTGGATGGGATTTCAGCCCGATGAAGTTTCATAGTACATATTTTCTATAAATAGACTCTCTTCTTTCTTTTGTGGGGTTGGATAGTCTCATATTGCAGTGCAGCTCTGGTAATCAGTGATTTGGAATGAAATCAAAGACATATTTGCAGGAATTGTGTTGAGATACTTGTGGTATGCATTTGAGCATATGTTTTCCTTATGTATGTTTATCATTTCATGCTTAATACCATGTATTCTTCTTCATATATGTTTATTGTGTAATTTTATGAGTAGAAATCATGTTTATCCATGCTCTGTTTTAGACAAGGTTTACATTGCTATGTTTATTTGCTTCTAAATTTAATGAATTCACCTCAATGCTCATTTAAAATCTCTTCTAATTCATACTATACTCAATGAATTATTAAAATTCTTTCAAACTACCTATATTGCCTCACATATTCTCTACAAATTCACCTTCGAGTTCAAACCTAAAAATCTTATACACAGTTTACTCACTTAATTTTCTATCTGACACTAAAAAAATCAAAAAATTCCTATTTACTGAGCTTATATACCTAGCCTAATATCATTAGATACTCATTCATTATTTTGAAAGCAAAAGTGACAATGAGAGAGCCCTCACTGGTCCTGGTAGGGCTAGATACCTGACCTAAAGCTTGGTCTATGGTTACTTTTCTCCAATTCTATTTTTAGCCTTGGGAAGTTGGGGAGAGTGATAACAAGACACATAAATAACATTTGGTGTGTGTAAAATTGTGCACAGAAAGTAGGAATAAGGGGATTGACAGATACAATGAGGATGGGGTTAGTATACCAAGCTCTCAAAACTACAGGGGAATCTCACCCCCAACCTAATTCAGAGATGAATCTGGAGATGTGGGTACAAATGAGCGTGGATCAGCATCAAAAAACCAATAGATTACTCAAATAACAACAACGAGAAAAAAGTAGACTTCTTGATACGCTGCAACAATTGCAGGAAGAAATTTTTTGCGTAAGAAGTGATAATTAGAGGTTAATGCGAGAGCAGGAAAGGATTCTTAAAAGCCTCTCAAATAGGCAGAATCAAGGGACAACTCAAAAAAGCCCAGAAAGGGATACTCGAGAAGAAAGTGAACAATGACGGTAGGATAATGATAAGCTGGAAGGAATCCATACTCAGCAAAGTAATAAAAACAGAACTTATAACGAAGCAGAGTTGGGAAATGTTTTGGATCAACAAGATGAAAAACTAGAAAGTAGATATGCAAGTGAATTCTAGAAACCAGAGGTATGGATAATTAACATTAACAAATATTTTCAATTTTATGAATATAGAGACAAACTCAAAGCTCATTTGGCTATTTACCAATTGCGGGAAAAATCCACATTTTGGTGGGAGGAAGTTAAAAATGTGCAAGGAATTGAGGACCATAATGTGACTTGGAATGAGTTCTAGAAATATTTCAAAGATAAATACCTAATATATTGCTTTTACAATGAAACAACTCAATAATTTCAAGATTTGAGGTTGGGACAACTATCTATAGACGAGTTCATAACTAAATTTACCTCCTTGTTAAGGTATGTACTGTACCTGAGAGATGAAAAGGATAAAGTGCAACAATTCTTGAGTAGCTTACCTGCTCACATGAAGAAAAGGATCGAATTTGTGAATCCAAATATTATGGACAATGTGATTTGAAAATCATGAATGTACTATGAGTAGTCCAAGGTAAAATGAGAAGTTGGTAGGAATTAACCGTCAAAGAAAGGATATAAAAACACTTCAAATTTTAAAGGCAGCGGGTCTGGAAATTATAAAAATGCTATAAGAAACTCACGAATGCACAACATAGAAGAAACCAGGAAAATCCTAAACGGCCAACAAAGGAGCGAGCCACTTAAGCATCCAATAGACCAGATCATGGGCATATCTAGAAACCACCATTGCAGTATTGGGGATGTAGTAAGGTACACTATTATAAGAATTTTCCTCACCATGGGAGAAGTGAAACAACAAACAATCAACAAGAGGCCTCTATGGTGAGGTATGATGCTTGAAATATACCAAGAATTAATTCAACAATGGAGGATCGGTAAGCAAATTATCAGCCAACTATGGTAGAACTTGAAGGTAAGTTATATTCCCAAACTGTTTCTATTTTGGTTGATCCTGGTGTCAGTTTAAGCTATGTAAATCCTCGGATAGTTGAAAAGTGTGACCTGCAGAGCCATAAATTTAAGAGTCCCTGGCTGGTACAATTAGCCACTTGTGCAAAGAGAAGAGTTAATGCTAAAGTCTCAAATTGTCCTTTAGAAATTTGAAATCAACATATAAAGGTTGAACTAAATATTATACCCTTGGGTTCCTATGATATACTACTAGGAATGGATTGGTTTGAAGGGAATTTGTCTCTGGTAGAATATAAAGATAAAATCATTTATTTCAAGGCTGATAATGGAACTCGCTAGGAATTGCAAGGAATTAAGAAACCACTTCAATTGCGTCCCATGAGAGCATCTCAGCTGGGTAAAGTCATTAGAAAAGGATGTCAAATTTATGCTATCCAAGTGGGATTCGCCAATTCTAAAGATAAGACCCCCGTGTTGGAAGGAAAATATACCAGTGGTACAAAACTTTATGGATGTGTTTCTGAAAAATATACCGAGACTAGCTCCAAAGAGGGATATCAATTTCACCATTGAAGTAATGCCCAGGATGACACCGCTTTCACGAGCACCATACCCAAAAAGTGTACCTAAATTTACGAAATTAAAAATGCAACTAAAATAATGACTGGACAAGGGTTATCTTTTTCCTAGTGTATCTCCCTGGGGGTCACTAGTGTTGATCATGAAAAAGAAGGATGGAACAATGCGAATGTGTATGGATTACAGGCAGCTTAACAAATTGACTGTTAAAAACAAGTACCCACTGCTAAGAATAGATGGGATTTTCTATTAAGTAAAAGGGGAGATTGTATTTTTGAAAATAGATCTAAGATCTGGATATCACCAGATATAGATAAAATATGAGGACATATATAAACAACTTTCTATACCCGATATGGGTACTATGAGTCCATGGTTTTACCGATTGGGTTAACCAACGCACCAAAAATTTCCATGAGTTTGATGCATTTGGATATGTTTATTCTGATATTCATTGATGATATATTAATGTACTCAAAAATTGTGGAAGAACATAAGGAACATTTACGACCGGTATTAAAAATGTTGAGGGAACATAAACTTTATGCCAAATTAAGCAAGTATGATTTTTATAAAGAGCATATTCAATATTTAGGCCATGTTATTTATGTTGAAGGCATAATAGTTGATCTTGAAAAAATAAAGACTATTATGGAATGGAGGGTAACCAAAAACATGGCAGACACATTATTGTATGGGATTGGCTGGCTATTACCAACGTTTGATCGAGGGATTCTCTAAAATTTATTTTCCTATTACCTCCATGCAACAAAAAGGGAGAATGTTTAAATGGACCAGTGAATGTTAGACTAGTTTTGAATGGTTAAAACAACTACTAACTACTTCTCCCGTATTGAAGGTAGCTAACCCAAACAAGGAGTTTGTGGTTTGCACCGATGCATGCAAAGGAGTGGGAGCAGTGTTGTCGCAGGACAGAAAATTCATTACATATGAATCTAGGAAGCTGAAAGATCATGAACAATGAAATTCCACTTATGATCTAGATCTAACCGCAGTAGTGCATGCACTCAAGGTATGGAGGCACTACTTGTTGGGAAAAATCCTTTTATTGGAAACAGATCATAGCAGTTTGACTAGCTATTTTAAACAAGCTGATTTCATTACCCATCAAGCAAGGTGGAATGCATTCCTGAGTGAATTTGATTTTTAGATTCAAAATTTTAAAGGTAAGGAAAACCTTGTTGCTGATTCCTTAAGAAGGAAATTACATTATGTGAACAAACTCTACTTTAACCATGTGGAATCTAAGTTCGAGGAGCAAGTGAAGGAGGCTGTGGAAAAAGATCTTGAATATCAATTTTTATGGCAGAAAACATATGAAGCAGGGAATCAGAGACAACAATTATATTATAAGATCAATTATGAGCAACTCTTTAATTTTTTAGGAAAGATATACATCCCAAATCAAATGAGCTTAAAAGAGTTTATCATGGATGAGTATCACCGAAACTCTTATTCTAGACACCCTGGTTACCAGAAAATGCTAACAACAATAAGGAAAGCATATTTTTGTCCTAGAATGTGTAAAAATATTGCTGAATAATTGAATCAATGTCTAGAATTCCAATAGGTCAAGGTGGAACATCAACAACCAGTAGGTTTGTTGCATCCTATACCTATACCAGAATGGAAATGGGAGGTGATACCATTGGATTTTATTACAGGCTAACCAAGATCGAAGAAACACAATGACTCTATTATGGTGGTCGTTGATCAGCTGAGCAAAGTATCACACTTTATTCCAATATAGTCCATATTTACCAAGTCAAGAAGGGAATAGTTCACTTGAAGAAGCTCTGGAACACAAAGATGATCAAATTTTGCAAATGAAATATGATTTGGCCAAATATAACCATAGGATAGCTCTCTTGTAGCAAGAGAAAGGAGATATGATGCAAACCTTAGCTTAGCAAAGAAACTCTTACAAAGAATATCAGGTTTTCACTCAAGCTCTAAATGTTATAGGTAAAGCAATCACGTTTGAAACAGATCAAGGCACAGATTTTCAAGGGAAGACAGTCTTGTCACAGTAGGAATCCTCTATTAGGTCACTTAGACAACTTCATGAGACTAGACAAGAAGCTCAAATGTTGGAAAAAGATGATGAAAAGGTCATATCATACATGAATAAGAGCTTAAGCAAGGCTATCAGGGATCTCACTCTTCAAAGGCATATGACAAGACATTAGTATGTCAGGAATATGATTGCAAAGATCAATATTAGAAGCTTAAGGGGCAAACTCAAAGAAGCCCTAAGGATGAAAAAGATGAAAGATAATTTGAAGTTATTTACTAATGCTTCCATTTTTTCTTAACCTCTCATTCTCAGAGCCATCAACACAAGTTTTCATCAAAATTTTGAAATTTTTGAAGAAATTTTATTTTTGGCATATTTTGGTAAATTTTGCAATTCTGGTTATGCCCAGATGTGTAGCGAACTCACACTGCACTTCCTCCTAGAGCCTCAAAATGGAAAAAAAAATATTATATTTTCAGAAAGTTGATGGCCTCCTCTCCAAACCCATTTCCTTAGAATTTATATCCAAGATACAAGCTTTGAGAAAAGTGCAAAAAATGGCCTAAAAGACATGTTTTTGCCTCTATTTTTCCCCTTCGCCGCACATCTGGAGACACTTTGGGAGAATGATCATATTTTAGGCTTAAAAGACTCAATTTAGATGCTTAAATATGCTAAAGTGAAATACACTCTACAAGATATCCATAACAGGTCACAGTTTCAAATTTGGACTTTAGGATGACACCCAAAATTTTCCTCCAAGATCTCATTGCACATATACCAATCACTGATAAAATTTCATGAAATTACCCTATGTAAATTTTGACAATTGATAGTTTTAATTTGGTAAAATTCAAAGGATAAAATTAAATGAGGGTAAATGATCATTGGAGAATATTTTTAAGAGGGCTAAGAGGGACAATAATCTGTAAAGACACATGACAAACCATTATCACACCAAGAACACAATTTCTCAAATAAGGCTAAAAAAATTGAAGAAAAGGCTAAAAGAGACATAAATGAAGCTTAAAGAGAACGATAGATTGGAATTATTTGTTGAAGATTATTTAGATATTTAGCCCATATGTCACAGGTTCGATAGAACCAATTTTGATAAGTTTTGATCAATTTTGGTATTTTATGTAATTTTTGCAAAGTTCTGGAAATTCCTCATGGCAGAAGGGTAACGAAATTTTCTTGCTCTTATTTGGGAGGCAACCAAATGATGATTTATTTACATGGATGAAAAGCTGTAATGTTTAATAAAAAGCACAAAATCCACTCACTTTTCATGTTTCTACAACCTTTTTAGACCCTCTGTTACGCTTTTGGAGTACCGTGAGAGAATAGATGTTTGAATGTCTTCCCGTGGTCCATTTCAAAAAATTCAAGATGTTATGGAAACTAAACAAAAAGGGCTAGTTGACAGTTCTTTCAGAGGAGGATTTGGACTATCAAAATTGCCTCAAAAGTTCCTCCAAAGTTATGTTATGCTTCTGCAAATTTTTGTTACCCTTTTGTCAAGAATGTTGCAAATCAACATTGGATTCCCCGGGACACTTTTCAAGCTCAGAAATGGTCACAAATTCGAGGATTTTTTGTCCCATGAGTTTGAAATAGATTTATTGAGTTGGTTTTTTCCTCCTATCATGAGGGAATGTGTAATTAATGTAAGGGACAAACACTCCTAGTTCATAGCTAAAATTCAAGGAATGGTTTTTAACCTCCCTAGAAACTAGGAAATGACTCATCTTTTGTATTTATGATCCATTTTGTATGGGATTTCGACCTAATGAGGTGTCATACTACATATTTTCTATAAATAGAGTATATTTTTTATTTTTTGGGGTTGGAGAGTCTCATATTGTAGTGGAGCTCTTGTAATTAGCAATTTGGAATGAAATCAGAGACAGATTTACAAGAATTGTGTTGAAATACTTGTGGTATGCATTGGAGCATATATTTTTCTTATGTATGTTTATCATTTCATGCTTAATACCATTTTTTCTTCTTCATATATGTTTATCTTGTAATTTTATGACCTGAAATCATGTTTATGCATGCTCTATTTTGGACAAGGTTTACATTGCTATTTTTATTTTCTTCTAAACTAAATGAATTCACCTTAGTGCTCATTTAAAATATCTTCTAATTCATCCTACACTCAATGAATTACTAAAATGATTTGAAAATACCTATCTTTCCTCACATATTCTTTGAAAATTCACCTTGGATTTCAGACCTAAAAAACTTATACATAGTATACTCACTGTCTTTTATATCCAGCACTAAAAACATAAAAAAAAATCCTATTTACTAAGCTTATATACCTAGCCTAAGATCATTATATACTCAGTCATTCTTTTGACTCCAAAATTGACAATGAGAGAGTCCTCTCTAGTCTTGATAGGACTAGCTACCTGACCTAGATCATGGTCTATGGTTACTTTTCTCCAAACCTATTTTTAGCCTTGGGAAGTTGGGGAGAGTGATAATAGGCCACATAAATAACATTTGGTGTGTGTAACATTGTTCACAAAAAATAGGAAGAAGGGGATTGACAGATATAATGAGGAGGGGTTCATTATACCAAGCTCCCAGAACTATAGGGGAATCTCACCCCCAACCTAATTCAGAGATGAACCCGGAAATGCGGGTGCAGTTGAGTGTGGATCAACATCAACAAACCAGCAGATTACTTGAAGACCAACAACAAAAAATGAATAGACTTCTAGATACGATGCAACAATTGCAGGAAGAAATTGTTTGGTTAAGAATTGATAATGAGAGGCTAATGCGAGAGCAGGAAAATATTCTTAAAAGCCTCTCAGATAGGCAGAATCAAGGGACAACTCAACCAAGCCCAGAAAGGGATATCCAAGAATAAAGTGAAGAATGAGGACAGGCTAATGATAAGCGAAAAGGAAGCCATACTCAAAAAAGTAATAAAAATAGAACTTATAACGAAGCAGAGTTAGGAAATGTTTCGTATCGACAAGAGATGAAAAAATAGAAAGTAGATCTGTAAGGTGAATTCCGAAAAAATAAACCTCTTACATTCAATTGAGAGGCTAAAGAGGTAGCAGAGGCATGGATAATTAACATGAAAAAATATTTTAAAGTTTATGAATATAGCGGAAAACTCAAATCTCGTTTGGATATTTACCAACTACGTGAAAAAGAGACATTATGGTGGGAGGAAGTTAAAAATTTGTGAGGAATTGAGGACCATAATGTGAATCAAGATGAGTTCCAATAGTATTTCAAAGATAAATAACTAACAGAGCACTTTTATGATAAAAAAGCTCAGGAATTTCATGATTTGAGGTTGGGACAACTGTCTATGGACAAGTTCATAACTAAATTTACCTCCTTATTCGGGTATGTACCGTACTTAAGAGATGAAAAGGTGAAAGTGCAACGATTCTTGAGTAGCTTACCTTCTCACATGAAGGAAAGGATCGAATTTGTGAACCCAAAGACTATGGATGAAGTGATTCGAAAAGCATGAATGTGCTATCGACAGTCCAAGGAAAAAGGATAAGATGGTAGGAATTGGCAGCCAAAGAAAGGACATAAAAACACTTCAAATTTAAAGGTAGCAGGTATGGAAATTATAAAAATTCTATAATAAACTCAGCAAATAGAAAATATAGAAGAAATTAGCAAAAGCCTAAATGGGCAACAGAGGAGCGAACCACTGAAGCATCCAGTAGACCATATCATGGGATATCTAGAAACCACCATTGAAGTGTTGGGGATGTGGTGAGGCACATTATTATAAGAATTTTCCTCGCCGTGAGAGAATCGAAACAATAACCAATATGCAGGAGGCCTCTAAGGTGGGGGATGACACACGAAAGATACCAAGAATTAATGCGGAACTGGAGGATCGGTTAGCAGATTATCAGTCGACCATGATACAACTCGAAGGTAAGTTATATTCCCAAATTGTTTCTATTTTGGTTGATCCTAGTGTCAGTTTAAGCTATATAAATCCCTAGATAGTTGAAAAGTTTGACCTATAGAGCCAGAATTTAAGAGTCCTTGGCCAGTAGAATTGGCCATTAGGGAAAAGAGAAGAGTTAATGCTAAAGTCTCAAATTGTTCTTTAGAAATTGGAAATCAACATATAAAGGTTGAACTAAATATTCTACCCTTGGATTCCTATGATATACTACTAGGAATGGATTGGATGGAAGGGCATTGGTCTTTGTTATATTGTAAAGAGAAAATCATTTATTTCAAGGTTGAAGATGGAACTCGGCAGGAGTTGCAAGGAATTAAGAAACCACTTCAATTACGCCCCATTAAAGCATCTCAGTTGGGTAAATGCATTAGAAAAGGATGTCAAATTTATTTTATCCAAGTGGGATTCACCGATTCTAAATATAATACCCCCATGGTAGAAAATATACTAGTGGTACAAGACTTTATGGATGTGTTTATGGAAAATATATCAGGATTACCTCCAAAGAGGGATATCGATTTCACCATCGAATTAATGCCTGAGATAGCACTGGTGTCACAAGCACCATACCAAATGAGTGTATCTGAATTGAAAAAATTAAAAATGCAACTACAAGAATTACTGGACAAGACTTATATTCATCCTAATGTATCTCCCTGGGGGGCACCACTGTTGTTCGTGAAAAATAAGGATGGAACAATGCGAATGTGCATGGATTACATGCATCTTAACAAATTGACTATTAAAAACAAGTACCCACTGCCACAAATAGATGATCTTCTCAATCAAGTAAAAGAGGCGACTGTATTTTTGAAAATAGATTTAAGATCTGGATATCACCAAAGATGGATAAAAGATGAGGACATATATAAAACAACTTTGTGTACCCGATATGGGCACTATGAGTTCGTGGTTTTACCATTTGGATTAACCAACGCACCAACAGCTTTCATGAGTTTGATGCATTTGGATAATTTTATTCTGATATTCATTGATGATATATTAATTTACTCAAATACCAAGGAAGACCATAAGGAACATTTACTACTAATATTAAAAATGATGAGGGAATATCAACTTTAAGCCAAATTCAGTAAGTGTGATTTTTATAAAGAGAAGATTCAATATTTAGGCCATGTTATTTCTGCTGAAATCATAGCAGTAGATCCTAAAAAAATAAAGACTATTATGGAATGGAGGGTACCCAAAAACATAGCACTAGACACATTATTTTATGTGATTGGTTGGTTATTACCAGCGTTTTATCGAAGGATTCTTTAAAATTTATTTCCCTGTTACCTCCTTGCAGTGAAAAGGGTGAGTGCTTAAATGGACCATAGAATGTCATACCATTTTTGAATGGTTAAAACAACTGCTAACTACTGCTCTCGTATTGAAGGTAGTTGACCCAAACAAGGAGTTTGAGGTTTGCACTGATGCGTGCAAAGAAGGAGTGGGAGCAGTGTTGTCACAGGATGGAAAAGTCATTGCATATGAATCTAGGAAGCTGAAAGATCATGAACAATGATATTCCTCTTATGATCTAGAGCTGACCACAGTAGTGCACACACTCAACGTATGGAGGCGCTACTTGTTGGGAAAAATGTTTGTGTTGAAAACAAATCATAACAGTTTGACTAGATTTTTTAAACAAGATGATTTGAATGCCGGTCAAGCAAGGTGGAATGCATTTCCGTGTGAATTTGATTTTGAGATTCAACATTTTAAAGGTAAGGAAAACCATGTTGTCGATGCCTTAAGTAAGAAATTACATTATGTGTATGAAATCTACTTTAACCATGTGGAATTTAAGTTCAGGAGAAGGTGAAGTGTTAGTGTCCCATGATTTGGCAAATTGGCAAGCCAAATGACAGAGTAACATCAAACCAACTTTGGAGCCCAAGGACCTAGCCTTCCTGGACTCAAAGAGGGCTCTCTCTATTTTTGCAACGGTTTGCTTTCTATGTATCTGATTTTAGGCTAGTTGTTAAGTGTGTTTTTGGTTTGTTTTAGGTTTTTGAGGGAGAACTGATGAAAGGATAGATAGATAAAAATATTTTCAGATCAACTGGGCTATGGGGTCGATAAGGTCGAGACTACCTCAAAGGGTGGACAAGGTATATTTCAAGCCTGATTTGGTCGAGGTAAAATAGATTCTTTTAGGTGGAATGAAATGGGATGGACACTAAATTTGTGAAAGGAAAAAGAGGTTTAAGCATAAATAGTTTTACAACAGACATCCATGTGGTAGGGCTAACCATTAATCAAGATAAATGAAACTTCAAACTGATAGATGCATAAAATAAACATTTAGGCAATACATAGAAGTATAAGACCCTCTAAATTTGGGAAAATCACCTTCATACTTTGGGGAAAACAAATAAGTCAAGAAAACAACTCAATCTATGAAGAGGGAACTCTTATACATCATATTTTGAGCTATCGGGAACTTTGAACTAAGATTGCAGAGCATAGGAAAAGGGAAAGATCAAAACAAGACCTCTTTGGTTTAACTAGGACAATCAAATATTCAGAGAAAGGTTTCAGTGATAGGGTTTTGGATAGCTATGAGTAAGCAGGGAATACCGTGAATCATACTAGATAGCATACATAATAACCATTAATGAAATTGATAACAAGTTTTTAGGGTATCAAAGAGAAGTTAATAATTTTTTGACATAACTAAGAAAGAAGAAAAACATAGAAGTTGTAATGAAGTCAAGAAACTTGAGGTGCCTCCATGGGCATTTCTCAAATCTATTCTTTACTGACCTACAGCAAGCAAGAAACATGGAAACATGTATGATAAACTAAATAAAACATATAGATAGGAACACTATACCATTTACCAAGTCAAGGAATCCAATAAATAGTTCTCTTCCACCATCCAAGACAATGAAGAAATCATCCACATCATGAGACAAAGTGTTTCTTCAAAGCTTGTAATATCATGCATTGCTCTATATCATCAATTTCAGCCTCTTGATACAATGAAGTCTCTTGGAATATATAGGCTAAAGAGAAATAAACTATCCAAGAGCATCTAGAAGGCCATTGGCCTCTTACAAATATCTGATTGTGTCCTTGAGGCTTTGCAAATCCCAAGGCACAAAATATCTTTTAAAAATATCCTAAAATGCTAAAAAAGGAAATAAAATTGACTTTTTCATAACTGAAAATGGCCAAAAAAGGCTTAACGTAGATTTGGAGAAGCCACTTCAGAAAACTGCCTTTTTTGTCAAAATGCTACAGGAACGTAGCAGCAGAAAATTCCCTGTCTTGTAGACAACTTTTGAGAGACCTCCCGATGTCGAAATGAGGCCCGTGATGGCTCGTTGGAAATCCCTAGATGTAAATTTTCTAGAAATACTTCATTTTCACAAAAATTATCCCTAAAAGTATGACAAAAACTGAAATGAGTGGAAAAAACCAAAAAAGTATCCTTTGCTGATATGTGAGGCAGAAAGTCAAAAAATCATTGTTTTTCGCCTCTTTGGGGGACCAAAACACCTCCTTTGGATCTAAACAGTTTTGAGTAGCTTCCCCTAAATTTATTCCATCCAAAAAAATGACTTTCATGAGCTGAGGATGCTCCTAGCACCCATGGCAATGCCTTGAAAAATGTGCAATTATGGCCAAAAAACACAAAAAACAAAATCATGTCAAAATTTGTTCAATTTTGGCGAGAAAGCCCCTTATGGGTTCCTAGAAGCATGTAAGGAATCTGAGGCCAAAATTTAGAGTGCTTATGTGCCTTTCTCCACTTTTTCTACCGGGCGCCTCTTTCGGGCAGCCTTGAGCCTTTCTTGAGCAAGTTTGAGCTTTCTTCGGGAAAATTGGTTCAACTTCTTATAGTGCCCAGTCATCTTCTTTTGTAGATTCAAGTCTCTATTAGCTTTCTCTAACTTATCCTCCAAATTCTTCTTGGCCCCTTCAAGCCATGTTTCTCTATTATTTTCTATTTCTTGGGTGAGCAATTGAATAAGAGGATAAGATCGAACAAGGGCTGCCTCTTCTTCCTTCTTTTTCTCCAAAGCTTTCTTGAGACCCATAGTCCTAGGCCTCTTTCTCATTGGCTAATATTCTTCTTCAGTATCATAAAATTTTCCCATAAGCTCTTCAAGCTTGACTTGTGCTTTGTAGGCTTCCCTTTAGTATTTGAAATCTCAAGCCTCATAAACTGCTATTTGACAACTCATTTGTTTGTTTTGCATCTGTAGAACATGTATGAGGTCCTTGGACCTTTCTAGATAAGCTTGTAGGTCATGAATTTGGGCTTCTCTGTTTTGTAAAAGAGCCTCAAGAATTCTAGCTTCATTATCCCCGTCATCACTATCTATCTGTATGATATCAAACTCCCTTTCCTTTTCATGACTACTCTCCTCTTTATATTTCCCCTTGCCTTGGATAGAATTCTTGGTCCTCTTCCTCTTTGAAATTCAACAATGCTCTTTTTAGGAAATTTTCCTCTACTTCTTAGCGCTCTTGTGACATTCTAGTCACTGCTGGAGTGATCTTCTTCTTGGTAGATCTAGTGTTTCTAGGCTTCGCCACTTTTGGTGGAAGAGTTATGGTCCCTTGCCTAGGAGAGCAGCTAGCACATGCTATTGGCTATGTTGAGGAGAGGGGAGAGATACTTTCATAACTTGCACTTGCTCAACTTGGTCCTTGGTTTGGTCTTGGCTACCCTTAGGACTGTTTTGAAATTTTTTCTCCATATTTCCCTCTTCGGAATGCTCACTATTTAGTGTTTGCTTTCCATCATCATTACTTTCTTGAGGGTTGTCTTGTTCTCATCATAAGTGTCTTTTTCAGTACTTTCATGACCCTCATCATAAGTGTATTTTTTAGGACTGTCATGACCCTCATCATCACTGTTTTGGCTGCCACTTTGTTTTTCATCTTGAGGGTTGTCTTGTTCATCTCTGTCCTTGCTTTCTTCATGACTGTTTTGTTCTTTTCCTTCACTATTTTGTCCCTCATCACCCTCAAGGTTACTTCTGAGTTGGCTGCCATCATGTTCCTCTTCATGACTGCTATGCTCACCATCAATTTTTTCATGCTCACCATCATGCTTACAGTTTTTACTTTGCCCTTTTTCATCACTAGTTTGCTTCTTCTCTTCTTCACTCTCAATCACAGGGGATTTTGGTCTTTTAGGAGTGATTTACTAGAAGAAGGAGAAACATGATGAGTGGATGGTGAGGAAGGCACATGAGATGAAGAGGCAATGGAAAAATCGGGATGGGAGATGAAAGAGTCCCAAGAAACTCCTTTTTTCTCAAGTTGATGGAGGATGATGATCTTGATAAGGGAATGATGAAATAAACAAGCTTGTTGTTGAGCGGAAGGCTTCTTTTAGATAGTAGAGGCTATTGTTGGGAAAAATACTGAGAGGGGGGGTGAATTAGTATTTAGTGTAGACTGAAATTTTTTTACTTTTTCTTTCTCTAAAACCCATATGCTACTTTTATGAACCCAAGTCGCGTATACACGCGGATATCCTTAATGAAACTTGCATATTACCAGAGATCTCATTATGCAGATTTTACTTAGATCATTGCATCATTCATTTATTAGATGTTCAGTAAGCAATAGTAAGAACAGAATAAATCATCACACATAAGCAACACACATGAACACCAGGATTTAAGGTGGAAACCCAATTCGGGAGAAAACCACCACTGTCGTCGTCTCAGTCTTCAATATTTATTATAAAGAAAACATCTTACAACCATGTACTGGCGTAAACTCATACCAGCATGCAGACACCCACCTGCAGAAGGCTACAACCTTCTCTCGTTTACCAGCCTCTCCTGGAAGGGAGCTACAACCCCCTGCTCTCATTTACCAGCCTCTCCTCGAAGGGAGCTACAACCCCCTGCTTTCGTTTACCAGCCTCTCCTGGAAGGCAGATACTACCCCTTGCTCTCGTTTACCAGCTACCACTGGAAGGGAGATACAACCCCCTCACTGAAGGCTTCGACCCTCAGCACCATCATGGACCACGTTTCATCAATTTTAATATTGGGTCCAACAGCTTTCATACAACACACTTTGTAGGCCACTTTTCATCATATTTTCAGACTGGAACCCCTCCACACATTTAAGCTCAACATACATCAAACTGAAACTTATAACCCCTTCAATTCATTCATTGAATCATCAACCAATCAACCAACAACTTGATCTTCAATTAACATAATCATCAACATATTCAGCATTCAAACAACCCAGATCTGTATGAATACATTATTGACAGATAACAGTAAACTAGGAAAATAGACCAGACATTTCATTCCACATACTTCAACAAAACCCTAGATTCCATACGCGCTTTTACTTTACTGAACCTGCGTATATACGCGCTTTCATAGAGACAAACCTGCGTATACTTCTTCACATATTCCAGAACCAACCTCACATTCCATACGCACTTTTGTTGAAGCCAACCTGCGTATGGCCGTGATTTTTATGAAGCGAACCTGCGTATAGATCTTCAAACTTTGTAGGGCTACGCAACTCTTCAGAACAAATAAATAGCTCAGATCTTACCCTTCACTTCAGAAAATATTCGCCTCATCTCAGATCTAAACATTCCATAAACAGATCTAGAAAATACATAGTTATTTTAGATCTAGAGATCCCTCTTCATCATTTTCTTCATAGGTGCATTATTAATTCAGATCAATCAATAAACAGTTACCCTTCCATGCAGATATACTTCACAGTGAAGTATTCATTAAAACCCAGACTTACGCACACCTTGCACTATTATTCTCTTCTCCTTATATAGGTTTAGCCTTTATCAATACCATGAGTCAAAACCACACAACTACTAATGGTATTCCTGGACGGGATCAAATAGATATTCCAGCGCTCAATACAATGGGCCAATACCATGGTAAATTCCCTTGGTTTTATGAATTTAGAGCGCAAATAGGCATATGCTACTTGGTATGTACTTTTTCGTGTACATACGCTACTTCGCCTTTACAAACTCACATATGCTTTGTGACATATCATATTTATCATTTCTCCGGCACTTACTGGAATTCCTTTCTTCTGTTACTTCTGAGCTGATCTATAGATACATCATCCTTCCTTATTTAACACAAGATACATCATCCTTACATATTTAACACATAGGTTACTTATCATAGGCAACTCATCAAGCATGTTTCCATCAAGAACAACTTCATCAAGTAGGTTGCCATCCAAAGACAACTCATCAAGTCAGTTTCCATCAAGGACAACTCCATCAAGTAGGTTGCCATCAAAGACAACACATTGCATCATATTGCCAACAATATTATTTCATCAAGTAGGTTTCCATCAAGGACAACACATTGCATCATATTGCCAACAACCATCTTGTCAATTCTTCTGTAGAGGAAGAAAGGTATGTTCAACAACTGAGTTCTTTTGAAATTCATAAGAAGCCTAATGTGATAGGCATAAATCCAGGAAAACCTCCCTTCACATGTGAAATACTTCATGATGACTTCCATGAGGGGTTATAGCTGGTCAACAAGTGAGAAAAATGGAAAATAGCTTGGCAAGCATCTTGATAGTCTAGTTTTAGAAAGGGTTTGTAGTGATTCAGATCTAGGTATGTTTGTTTGAACCACTTCTCTCCTATATAGGGGATCTTAGCAGCTTTAGAGATAGCCCTAGGAGAGAGTTTGAAATCTAGACTTGCTAGATGGACATGCTTTCCTTGCAGCCTCAAGGCAAGCAATTGTGTCAAAGGAGGGTGATTTTTTACTTCTTGAACCTTTTTGCAAAAATCCAAGCACCCCACTTCATGAAAATTGAAGAGTACTGAAGGGGATTCATTCACTTCTTGAGTTGTCAAAGGCTCAAAACTATTGTGATATCCACTCCCGCTATCCTTATTTGGAGGCATTTTTTCTTTTGATACCCTTTACTAACTTACCAAAACAAAACCTTGAACTGTACTAAAAAATAGACCTCTTCTTTGAGCACTGATTTTCTCTTTAGTTGGAAAACAAATATTTATTAAATGAAAACAAATTTACTTCTCCAACACTGTGTTTTGAGCAAAGAGGCCTTTAAGAAGATCTATTTGTTATTTTTTAAGACAAGTTCCCTTTTTTTCTTGACACAAAACTCTTTCCCCTCAATCCCTGCTTTTTGAAAAACTGTTTAAGAGATGGGAAAACCCCTTATAAACTGATCAAAACTGTTTCACCCAATCACTATCTTCTTTTCTCTTAAATCAAAGAATACACTTTTGAAAAAAACTCTGCTTTCCATTTGAACAAACTTTCCTTATTTAATGATCACTGTTTCTCTAAACAAAGTAGTCTCCCTATCATTTAGTAAACAGTTTTCAAAACAAACTCTGTATGATCTTTTATGTACTTGAAAAACCAAATTTAAACTTTCAAAAGGCACTAGTCTTTCAAACAATGATTCTCTGTTTTATGTGGTACAAGCTATTGACCTATCGGGTCGGCCCTAGGCGCTCGTTGAACGATGGGCACAGGTGTGTCGCACACCCGCACAGGCGCGCCACACCCTTAACAATTTTGTTCAGTGAGCCCCTACAGGCGTGCCGCACAAGGATATAGGCATGCCACTTGTTGAAAGAGTTCAAACGTTTTCAAAAAATATTTCTTTTGCTCCGTGGCTTGGTTTGCCAATGACCCACACTATGTGCTTGAGCTCCTTTATACTTGACGCGGATTTTTAAAACTCCTCCCCTCCTTTGTTATTTAAAATATGAAATCACCTTTTAAAGCCTTTGTAACCCATATTTTAAAAATGACTTTGTGCCCAATGGTGAGGGGTTGCCTTTTTCATAAAGGAGGTCCTTTATATCAGTTGTGTTTTTCTCTGTTGTTTGTCTACAAGAAGGTCACCATAAAAACACTATTGTAGCCATCTTAACACCATAATTCCAATTCATTGTTTTATGAAGTGATGGGGGTCTTCTCATATGCATATCTGTTGTTCCTTTGAATAGATATTTTAGGGGTAAGCTATGTTTTTTTTCCACTTGTCATTCTTGAATTATCTCCTTACAAACAATCTCTTTGTTCTTCATTAAAACTTTACCTATGATACCTGCCTTCCTTAGTGTTATGTCACTTTGCAAACCCAAACAATAAACCTGTAATTTGATTATGAAAAGTGGTCTCTATTTTATCCATTGGAAAAAGGTATTTGGATGGATTGCAATGGTCTTCTCTATGACTGTGACTTAGTATGTTATTTGAAAAAAAGCTCATAAAAGCACTACTATAGCCTCTCAATCACCACAATGCAACTTAATTGTTTTATGAGATGAAAAAGGTCCTTAAATCATGACTTGGTCTTCTGCTAGTATGATGAAGGTGGCCTACCAACCATGATTTGATCCTATGAATTTTACCAAGGAGATTATCCCTTTAAAACCACTAATGTAGCCTTTGTTTTAGAATAACTTAAAAAGAAAATTCTTTGCATTGACCAAGACTTGGTTTCCTATATGTCTTCTTAACCCTTTGAATAAGATGAACCATATTGTAAATCTTTTGGAGAGTTGATCCTTTTCTTTTGTGAAGGAGGCCACAACAATACCTTCCTAACCCTCTACTTTTTGAAGGAGGTTCTTTCATTGTGCTTCTAACCATCTCTTTTCATGAAGGAGGTTATCATCATACACATGAAATTTCATTTATTTCAACACGGTGTCATTGCTCTGCAATATATGTCTTTGCTTGGTATCATATCACTGTGAGGTTTTTAGGGAGTGAATAAAGTGGTTGGTATCATGATAATGCTCACTTTTAGAAACCTTTAAACTAACTTTCCCTTGACTGTGTTTTCAGGTTACCTTGAAATTTTCTTTGACTAATGTTCACATCCTAGGTTCAAGGTAGCATAAGAAGAAGCTCTCTTCTTATGCCCTACATGATGATGCCCTTCGGAAGATTATGCAACACTACTTTTTGGAGGAGATCATGGAGCACTGTTGATCAACATCTCATTTTACTTCATTTTCTTCATTGATAACTAATGATCTCTACTCTTCAGGAAGCCTTTAGGTTTATAACATGTACACTTGCTGCTCCTACTTACTGTACTTTACTTACCTTGATAGCAAACTAAGTCAGCATGAAGCACATGTTGAAATTTTCCTTTCTGCTCTTATTTGCACACTGATCATCATTCAGTTACATCCCTGCAGAGATGTAAAAAAATATGCCTTGGAACCTTGGAGAGCTCTTTTGGTGTTTCATGGAGATTTTGCATGATCTAAGCATATTTCTTCAGACAGTGTCAAACCTTCTCTTTTCTTGATTTGGATCTTTGTTGAACTTCTTCTGACATGAGACAAAGCGACCTCTTAGTGGTGTGCGACCTATGGATAGCACAATGCTTTCTTTGCAGAAAAGGAACTAATTCATGGTTGACTGGTACTAGATAGAGGATTTTTGGCCTAGGATATCTTAGCCAAGGAAAAACTCCCTAAACACCACTACCTAACTTAGGGACAATTTTGACAGATTCTGAGTGTTTTCTTAGGCATGATCATATTTTCAAATGACAATATGACCAGGGATAGAGTTTTAGACACTTTTTCAACCTTTGGATAGTGAATGGCATGAGAAAAAAGGATAAATTACAACAGATAAACCAAGCTAAGACAACTGTAGATAGGGATATTTTGCTGAAACAAGATAGGTCTTGAAAACTGGAGATTGTTCTCATCATAGACTGATAGGAAGGGGTAGGAGGACAAAAAATTTGTTTGAGGTGTTTTCTAGATGACAAATTGACAGTTTGAGATTAGCTTCTAGAAAACTTAGCTAAGGATACTAGTCATCACTGATAAGTAAAAAATACTGATGACTAACAGTGGCTCCATTTGGGGAGGGAAAATCCTTTTCATGAGGTGTCCAGAATTGCAGATCTCTGGCTTGTGAAGACCAGTGCCTTATCCATTGGCACAAATTTCTTCCTTTCTTGATGCTATTTCTGAAAATTGACAGCATGATTAGCATCAAAGTCATCTCTACCTACCCAACTATATTTCCTAACATTTTTTCTTCTTTTAGGTGCATTTGGACTAGCAACCCTTTGACATGATATTTTTGGAAAAGACACTATCTAATTCTACACTTATATCTTCTAGGAGTTCATATTAAACTGATGAAATCCTTTGATTCTCTACCTATGCTAGATCGACAGTCAAGATTAAGCTGTTTGACAGGATTTCATTCACTATGTTAAAACATGAAATTGAAAAATGACCAAATTAGGATTAGAAGGTCTGATTTGTCATGTGTTTGTGGCATAAAAGACAAGTTGCACACAAATATTTGTTTGCACAAAAACAAGACTTAGAAAAATCAGGGCTAGGATACATAGTTTGTTTTTCATCCCTGTTTTCCTCTTTGGGTCTGTTTTGAGCGTGTGGAACCAGTATCTTTTCCTAATCTACTTTCTTTTACAAGTCAAGCTAACATAATTTGACTATCACTTCTTTCACTAACTTATCAGCAATAAATTTAAAACATGTTCAGTTATGATTAGGCTAGATAACTGAACAAGATATCGTTTGAGCACTTAGTAGTGGCATTTAGACTTTTGCACTTTTAGCATGAGTATTTTTTGAACATGGGGCTTTTCTTCTATTTTCTAAAACTGCCCTCCTTTTCTACTTTTATACTGTTTTTGTATTTTTTGTTTTTTTATTTCTTTCTTCAAGCAATCGTATGTACAATGATTGAAAAATATGAAACTAGAACTCCTGAAAATGGTAAAACTTGAGCATCTTATCTTCATAAGGATCTCCTGATGCTCTTGGTCCACTCAGTTCTTGAAAAGAAAAGTTTGGAAAATTTTCTCTTGTAAGAATAACATAAGGATTCATGCATGAATCTCTAAACAACCATGTGTCTTCTTTATACCTTTGATTTCCACTTCTCGTTTTGCTATACATTTTTTTCAAATAATGCAGATATTCTTTGCCATTTTTAAAGCATATGATGACATCGTCAAGGTACATCATAATGAAGAAATTCAAAACTAGAAACATGGCCTTCAGGAACATGTCTTTAGTGTCTGGTGGTTTTGCAATTCTTGGTTTGAAGATGGAACTGCTTCCAGTATATTTGAAAAATTCTTTGGGTTGTTCGCTTTGAAAAGGAATTAATTGATGATACCCTGAAACATCACTTTGTAAAGACATATGATTAGAAACACCTAACATTTGTATAGTATGGTCTTGTTTAGGAAGAATATAGTTTATGTTTCGGGGGGGTGTATCTGTGTTTCTGAAATCAACACATATCCTATGTCCATCTGTCTTGTCTTTGATTGTTAATGTTTGATCAAGATTTTTATATTTCCTTTTATCAAAGTTGTTTCTTGAAATGATGGCAGTGTCATAGTGTTTCAAACAGTTTTCCCAACATGTACTAGTATCTTGAACAATTTTGCATATTCTAATAGTTCTAAATCTTTGGTGAAGTGACAGAATGTTAGCTAGTTCAATCAGCTCAGGTATTTCTCGACTTTAGTCATCACATCCCTTCATATCAAGTTTATCAAACATTCTCCCCGGATCCTTAATAGTTGTGGCAATAGTCAAGGTTTCATTCGGGGAGGTAAAGTTATGAGATGGTGAAGCATTTAAGTATGGAAAGAACATTAAGCTCCCCTGCCCCTGATTTCCAAAGAGATTTGTAAAATGAAAGTCCTCTAGTGCTTCTGTTTTGAAAAAGGTTCCTTATTGTACTATTGATGTTTGTCCTTGGTTTGAGAAATTTTCTTGAGGGTGTATAATTTTTTTTGTTTTCTGATCTATCTTTGTTTCTAGAAAATCAAATTCCCTCTCTTCAAGACATAATTGTTCAGGGTCATGATAGTTTTGAGTATCCAGCTCATCATAGACAATCTGGGGTGGCTGATGTGGTGTGCCTAGATTTGTTCCAATTTCCACTACTTGTTTATCAATGTCTTCATCAGTGTGTAAAATGAAGGAATTTAGATCTGAATGTATGGAATACATAGGGATGTTATCTGGCCTTTCTTGGCTGCTGACCATGTATTTCATGTGTGATTCCTGATACAGTATTCTTGCTTGATTAAACACGGGAATGGTGGCATAAGACATATATAGCTGAATATTTCCTTGAATCTTGGCCCCCCAAGATCTAGATAAAAACATTCCGTACTTGGGAGGGATGTCTACTACCACTATGTCCATGACCAGGTGTTTTGCTGGCACTTGGGAGAAACTGACACAAAGATCTTTTATCAGGTCTAGACACTTGACTTTTCTCAAATCAAATGAATATAAGTCTTTATAAGGTTTTGTTATTTCTATGCCTAATATTTCCATTACTACTTTCAGCATGATATTGTGAGAGGCCCCGGAATCTAGCATGGCATTATGTAGGATTTGGTCATGTATATTCAGACCAATGTAAAAAGGAAGAGTGGTTCCCTCTTAATATTTTCCTTCTATTTTTGGTCCAAACAACACCTCAGGAGTATCATCAGCTAGGTGTAGAGTATCTGCATCATTTCCTATGTTCAGGACCTTTAGCACTTGAGATTTGTATGAGCTTTGGGAAATAAGTTTAGTGAGAGGCATGGTGATCTTAATTCTGGAAATTTCCCCTTCAAAACTGAAGGGTGCTTGTAGTTTAGATAGATTTTCTTCAGTTTTTTCAGCCATGACTTTATCTATGTTTTTAATTTTCTGACTCTGATTTGGGATTTTTTTCAATAAAGTTGTTTCAGGAATCTTAGTAGAGGTACTAGGACAGTTTGGATCAAGGCTTGCCTGACTAGCTTTGTCTTTGTTTTGGTCAGTTTTCTTAGCCATGATTTTGTTACTATCTACTGTTCTTTTAAGAATGGTATCGGGGATTTTAGTAACAGTGGTGTCTCAGTTACCTTTCTTAGATTTTTCCTGGTTTTTCTTACTCCTAAGATCATATTTCCTGTGGACTTCCATTATAGCATTTTGTAATCCTACCTCAGGATCTTCGGGGTCCTCATAATTTGCTTCATTTTGATTTGAGGAGAAGAAAACTTGTTCTTCTTCTGTGAGGGAGACCTCACCCTCGATATCAGAACCTATTAAGTTTAAGTGATTTTCATCAAGGGGTTTTATATCTCTTTCTACCTCATCAACATAGTTTTCATTGAAAGGTGGCCTGATCTGTTGGTCATTTTCCCTTGGTTTGTTTAGAGGCGTGTCTCTTCTAAAATTTTGGCTCTGGTTTCTGTTTTGAGGGTTTGGTTGGTTGTCCTTAAGAGGTGCTTTTTCATTCAGATTTATTCTTTCCCACATTTTTTCCATGGATCTAACCAGGTTATCTATTCTGGGGTTTGAGGAGGAAACTGAAGGCATGACCTCATCATGGTATGTGACTTTCTTTTTTGATCTTATCCTAGCTCTTTTCTCAGCTAGGTTGGCTTCAACACTAATAACTACTTTTTTCATTTCTTCTAAAGTTGCGGGGTCTCTTTCTCTTAGTTGGTATGTCATATCTGGATCGAAACCTTTGGTAAACTTTTCTAATGCTGAGCCAAGTGGAGGTTTCATGTGAGGTGGGAGTGCGTTATAGACACTGTTGAATCTAGTGCAATAGTCCTGAACAATTTCCCCCATATTATTTTTAAGATTTTTATATTCAGAAAGGATTTGGATGGGGTTTTTCCTGATTTCCCACATGTTTATGAAATTTTGGTGTAAAGTGCTAGGAGATCATGTATACTATTAGGAGCTAAGATTTTAAACCATTTTTTGGGTTCTTCGCCTAGACTTTGGGCAAACATTCTCATCTTTATGGTTTCATCTTCTAGTTCCATGTAGTCAAAAGCATCAGTGATCCTATCTACATGCTGTTGAGCAGTAGTGGCCTCAGTTCTGGTGAAGTGTGGGATTCGGGATTGGTAATAATTTTGCAAAGGTACCAGAGGCAATGATAATACTAAAGGCGCATACCAAGCTGCCATGATGGGAGCGAATGGTAGATTTACAGTATGAGGGTTTGTGGTATGGGATGAGGTGATTTGCACAGTGGTGGTCTGAAAAGGTGTGGCAGAAGTACTTGGACTTGTGGACTAATTCTGAGTAGATTTGGGTTGGTATGAGCCAAAATGGTGGAGAAGCTGAAAATCAGGAGGTGTAGTGGGTGAGGCTTCTCTACTAGAACTTTGTTGCAAATCTAAGGGCTCAAGATCGTCAAGGTTGATTTTACTTTGCAACTTGCTTCTAAAAAGGGTCTTTTCTGAACTCAAGTCAAACTGGGAATCTTGCAAGGATGTAAGGTGTTCAGGTATAGAACTTGCTTTGTGGATGGTCCTATCGGTAGCTAAGTTACCAGTTTCAGAAGTTTGCCACAAAATATTTTCTGGGTCATCAACTATGATAGGGGGATTTGGGTCCAGGTGAGATCTCGTATTGATTCTTCATGAATCTAGATTTCAAAGTCAAATTTTAGAGAGGGTGATAGTTGTGATTTTTTTTGGATGGATGTCCTCTCTAGGGGTTTCGCTAATGTGGAGAATGGTCAAAACAAAATGAAGGCTAGTGGAGTCGCCAGGTGGATTTTCATGAGATTTATGGTCCACCACCAATACTGACAAAGATGTTTTTTAGGAAAATGTTTTCTAGAAAACTTTTATGTGTAAACTTGCAAGAATGACTTAAAACTTAGTTTCAACAGTTTGCTAGATTTTTGACAAAGCTATGGTTCTATTTGCAAGTTTACTCTGTTGATTTCCTATGTTTAGATGAAGATTTTTGAATCCCTAAGTTGTACTTAGTTTTTCACTGAATTCAGAGGCTGCATCATGAACTTTGAGTTTTTGGGACATATGATTCAACAAAATAGTATGATTTATGAAATTTTTGGTTTTTTATGGAGTATTAGGCCTACTGGAGGCTAGTGGAGTCGCCAGGTGGATGTTTTGTTGTTTTTAGAGATATGTACTTACGGTCCACCACCAATGACTGGGAAAAAGCCAATCTAGGGATGTTTTTTGGGGTTTTCTGAGTTTTCTATGTGTAGCCCTGAGGTTTTTAAGAGTTTACTATAACTGAATCATCATTTTGCTAAGATGATGAAAGAGCTAGTTTCTACTCTTCGGACAACACTTAAGTTTTATAAGTTTAACTAAGACTTTGAGAGTTCCTAAGGGATACCTAGGATGTTTTTACTCAATGTCCCACCGTGATTGCCATTATGTTAGTGTCCCTTGATTTTGAATATTGGCAAGCCAAATGACAGGGTAACATCAAACCAACTTTGGAGCCCAAAGACCTAACCTTCCTGTACTCAGAGAGGGATCTCTCTATTTGTGCAACGGATGTGAACTTGTTTTCTTTCTATGTATCTGATTTTAGGCCAGTTGTTAAGTGTGTTTTTGGTTTTTTTTAGGTTTTTGAGGGAGAATTGATCAAAGGATAGATAGATAAAAATATTGTCAGATCAACTGGGCTATGGGGTCAATAAGGTCGAGACTGCCTCAAAGGGTGGAGAAGGTATATTGGAGGGCCGATTTGGTCAAGGTAAAAAGGATTCTTTTAAGTGGAATGAAATGGGATGGACACTAAATTTGTGAAAGGACAAAGAGGTTTAAGCATAAATAGTTTTACAGCAGACATCCATGTGGTAGGGCTACCCATTAATCATGATAAATGAAACTTCAAACTGATAGATGCATAAAATAAACATTCAGGCGATACATAGAAGTATAAGATCCTCTAACTTTGGGAAAATCACCTTCAGACTTTGGGGAAAACAAATAAGTCAAATAAGCAACTCAATCTATGAAGAGGGAACTCCTATACATCATATTTTGGGCTATCAGGAACTTTGAACTAAGATTGCAGAGCATAAGAAAAGGGCAAGATCGAAACAAGACCTCTTTGGTTTAACTAGGACAATCAAATATTCAGAGAAAGGTTTCAGTGATGGGGTTTTGGATAGCTATGAGTAAGCAGGGCATACTGTGAATCATACTAGATAGCATACATATAACCATTAATGAAATTGATAACAAGTTCTTAGGGTATCAAAAAGCAGTTAAGAATTCTTTGACATAATTAAGAAAGAAGAAAAACATAGAAGTTGTAATGAGATCAGGAAACTTGAAGTGCCTCCATGGGCATGTCTCAAATATATTCTTTACTGACCTAGAACAAGCAAGAAACATGGAAACATGTATGTTCAACTAAGGAAAACATACAGATAGGAACACTATACCATTTACCAAGCCAAGGAATCCAACAAATAATCATCTTCCACCATCCAAGACAAACAAGAAATCATCCACATCATGAGACAAAGTGTTTCTTCAAAGCTTGTAATATCATGCATTGCTCTATATCATCAATTTCAGCCTCTTGATACAATGAAGTCCCTTGGAATATATAGGCTAAAGAGAAATAAACTATCCAAGAGCATTTAGAAGGCCATTGGCCTCTTACAAATATCTGATTTTGTCCTTGAGGCTTTGCAAAGCCCAAGGCACAAAATATCTTTTAAAAATATCTTAAAATGATAAAAAATGAAATAAAATTGACTTTTTATAACTGAAAATGGCCAAAAAAGGCTTAACGCGCATTTGGATAAGCCACTTCAGAAAACTGCCTTTTTTGTCAAAATGCTACATGGACGTAGCAGCAGAAAATTCTCTGTCTTGTAGACAACTTTTAAGGGACCTCCCGATGTCAAAACGAGGCCTGTGATGGCTCGTTGGAAAGACTTGGATGTATAGTTTTTGGAACTACTTGATTTTTTCCAAAATTATCCCTGGAAGTATGTCAAAAATTGTATTGAGTGGAAAAAACCAAAAAAGTAGCCCTTGCTGATATGTGAGGTAGAAAGTAAAAAAATCACTGTTTTTCACCTCTTTGGGGGACCAAAACACCTCCTTTGGATTTGAAAATTTGTGAGTATCTGCCCTTGAATTTATTCCATCCAAAAAAATTACTTTCATGAGTTGAGGATGCTCCTAGCACCCATGGCAGTGCCTTGAAAAATGTGCAATTATGGCCAAAAAAAACAAAAAACAAAATCATGTCAAAATTTGCTCAATTTTGGTGGGCAAGCCCCTTATGGGTTCTTAGAAGCATGTAAGGAAGATGAGGCCAAAATTTTGAGCAATGATGTACCTTTCTCCACTTTTCCTACCGGGTGCCTCTTTCGGGCAGCCTTGAGCCTTTCTTGAGCAAGTTTGAGCTTTCTTCGGGCAAATTGGTTCAACTTCTTGTAGTGCCCGGTCATCTTCTTTTGTAGACTCAAGTCTCTGTTATATTTATCTAACTTATCATCCAAATTCTTGTTGGCCCTTTCAAGCTATGGTTCTCTATTATTTTCTATTTCTTGGGTGAGCAATTGAGTAAGAGGATAAGATCGAACAAGGGTTTCCTCTTCTTCCTTATTTTTCTCCAAAGCTTTCTTTAGACCCATAGTCCTAGGCCTCTTTCTCATTGGCTTCTCTTCTTCTTCAGTATCATCAAATTCACCCATAAGCTCTTCAAGCTTGACATGTGCTATGTAGGCTTCCCTTTGGTATTTGAAAGCCCAGGCCTCATAAACTGCCATTTTACCACTCATTTATTTTTTTTGCATCTGTAGACCATGTATGAGGTCCTTGGACCTTTCTAGATCAGCTTGTAGGTCATGAATTTGGGCTTCTCTGTTTTGTAAAAGAGCCTCAATAATTCTAGCTTCATTATCCCCATCATCATTGTCTATCTGTATGATATCAAATTCCCTTTCCTTTTAATGACTACTCTCATATTTTCTTTCCCCTTGCCTTGGATAGACTTCTTGGTCCTCTTCCTCTTTGGCAATTCAACAATGCTATTTTTAGGCAGTTTTCCTCTACTTATTAGCGCTCTCGTGACATTGCTAGTCACTGCTGGAGTGATCTTCTTCTTGGCATATCTAGTGATTCTAGGCTTCGCCATTTTTGGAGGAAGAGTCATGGCCTCTTGCCTAGGAGAGGCAACTAGCACATGCTCTTGGCTGTGTTGAGGAGAAGGGAGAGATAGTTTCATAACTTGCACTTGCTCAACTTGGTCCTTGGTTTTGGTCTTGGCTGCCCTTAGGATTTTTTTGATCTTTTTGCTCCATGTTGCCCTCTTCGGAATGCTCACTGTTTGGGTTTTTGCTTGCCATCATCATTACTTTCTTGAGGGATGTCTTGTTTCTCATCATAAGTGTCTTTTTGAGGACTGTCATGACCCTCATCATAAGTGTCCTTTTTAGGACTGTCATGACCCTCATCATCACTATTTTGGCTACCACTTTGTATGTCATCTTGAGGACTATCTTGTTCATCTCTGTCCCTGCTTTCTTCATAACTACTGTTTTCTTTTCCTTCAATGTTTTGTCCCTCATCACCCTCAAGCTTACTGCTGTGTTGTTTGCCATCATGTTCCTCTTCATGACTTCTATGCTCACCATCATGCTTAGAGTCTTTACTTTGCCCTTTTTCATCACTAGTTTGCTTCTTCTCTTCTTCACTCTCAATCACAGGGGATTTTGGTCTTTTAGGAGTGGATTTACTAGAAGAAGGAGAAACATGATGAGTGGATGGTGAGGAAGGCACATGAGATGAAGAGGGAATGGAAAAATTGGTATGGGAGATGAAAGAGTTCCAAGAAACTCCCTTTTTCTCAAGTTGATGGAGGATGATGATCTTGATAAGGGAGTGATGAAATAAACAAGCTTGTTGTTGAGCGAAAGGCTTCTTTTGGACAGTAGAGGCCATCTTGTCAATGCTTCTGTAGAGGAAGAAAGGTAGGTTCAGCAACTGAGTTCTTATGAAATGCATAATGTTAAACACCATGTTAAGCACACACATGGTGTATGAGAAGAATAAACACACACACACGAGACTCAACACACAATGAAAGATAAGCGTGAGGCTTTCTTATTTTTCCATTATACATGATGTACATTTATAGTACAATTATGTGACTCTTGGTTTCACATTCCAAGTTCACTTGGACTCCATTGTGACTTTTCGCATTCCACACCTACCCATGTAGGATTAGGTGTTCCAACATCCCCCCTTAATCCGAAGGGGTATGTGTGAGTCCAAAAAGAGAGTTGTAATACAAATATGCAAAGTATACATGGCATCACTTGGGCTGAATCAACTCTCTGAAATGTTGGAAAAAATAGATGGTTTAAAGATGACCACCAACACTGGAACAAAATACTTTTTGTAGTTCCCGGAACTCTTCCAAAACTGGCAAGAAGCTAAAAGCTTCTGCTAGAGGAATTGTCCCTCATAAAAAGGGGATACCTTCAACCTAAAAGAAGGGAGGTCTACTACCTGTGATGGTTTTAGGATTACCAACAACTTTGGAATGCTTGAAGCATTTCCTGGAACTCAACCAAAGCTAGCAAGAAGCTGAAGGCCTTTGCTAGAGGAAGTGTTCCTCATATATGAAAGGGAGACCTTCAACCTAAAAGAAGGGAGGTCTACTACTTGTGATGGTTTTAGGTTATCCACCAACCAAAAATGATGGTTTAAGGTTGTCCACCAACCAAAGGCATGCTCATGGGCGTCCATGTCTTTGGCTACATATCTGAATCTGGAATGATGAATTGTGGCTCAGGCTCGCTTGAACTGTTGTGTCTCTGGCTACAACTCTGAACATGGAATGAGAGATTGTGGCTCAGGCTTGCTTGATCTGACATCAAAGCTTGTACATGACCACCATTTCCCCCCTGTTAGGGACAAGGTGAGATGATGGCGAAAACTCAACTGCAAGTTTTTTCAATATCCGTGAACAAGTTCTGACATGTGTCTTAAACATCTTCTTGGCTGTTGATGCCCATTGCCAAGAAGCGATCCATCCAAGATGAATCTTGGTTCTTGCAGGAGGCTTGTTTCTGAATCATTTGTCTGAAGAATGAGTGTGCTGACCACAGTGCTTGCATGGATGAAGATCAAAATAGTGATCTTTCATATGGTCAACTCGATCACAGTGTTGGCATGTTACAATATGTTGTTGTTGTCGAAGTGGAACAGGATCTGGAACAGCTGCAGGTGAACTGTCATACAGGAATCCAACACTCTGAAATATGATGGGCTTGGTGTAGTCTGGAATATGAAAGGACACATCCTTGTCATATCCAAGACCAGTTCTGTGCTTTTTGTGGACAAGCTCTTCCCAAGGTCTGATGATGGGCTTAGGAAGTGCAGGATGAGCTGCTGCATCTACATGAAAATCTGCTCTTGTGCAAGGAACTGAATGGGAATTAACTTCAACTTTACTTACTTGATGTTGATGGGAGTATTTCACAATGTTCTGAATAGAAACAAGTTCAGAATGGTGACTCTTTTGCTGAAGTTCGTCTTGCTGAAGCTGAGATTCCAACTGGAAAAACTCAATCTTTTCTTGTGCATATTGTAAACAAGTTTGAATTTTACAAAGAGCATCATTTCTCATTTTTATCATATCATCAACATTGGAATGAATGAGGTTTTTCAACAGCTCTAATGCCTCATTGATTTTAGCCATTTTTAACAACTTAGGCTCAAAAAATGAAAGGGTGTCGGCTTCAACCGAAAATGCACCCTTTTACAATGTGATTCAACAAATACAAATGACTTCAAAGGAATTCTCAAAGTACAAAATGTGCTCCTCAAATGATGGAGGAAAATCAACAATGAGTTACATTAACAACTCAAATTTACTCATTGCAACTATGAAGAAGATGAAAATTCCACTCACAATACAATGTCAATATCTCTGCAAAAATATTTTGTAAATGTGTAGCTAAAAACACTTCTGCAAGAGGCCTTTAAGGTAGCTGAATTTTTTCTTCAAATAGAAAACTTGTCTTCACATCACCCTTCAAATCACAATGCAGATCTACAATTTTCTCTTTATATCCAGTCCATTTGCTTAATATGCCATTTCTCATTTACTGTTGTTCATATTCTCTCTTTGCTCTTCCTCTCTCTCTGCTGTTTATTTTTTATTTTTATTTATTTTTAATTAATTAAAAATTAATTAAAAAATAAATTAATTGGGATTAATTAAAAGTGGGAATGAGGGACTGTAGTAAAAATGGAGGAGGGGGATTTTTATTAACAAAATAAATTGATTTAAGAGGAGAGGTATTATATAGAAGGGGTGAATCAAGGGTGAGGGTAGCGTGGTAGTGGCTCGAGGGTGGAGCGAGTGATTGCAACTAGGAAGAGCTGTATGCGAGCAGAGGTAGTAGGGTAGGCAGAGGGTCGTGAGGAGTGGAGTGGGTTGAGAGGAGAGGGGGTCGGGTTTGGGAGCAGGGTTAAATAGCGTGAGGTTGAGTGATAGGGTGGTGAGGCGTAGGAGATGGGTAGGAGCAAGTGTGATGGATGGGTGGTAAGAGCATAGGAATGGCATAGGGAAGAGGGGAGGGCGGCCGAATGTGAAAAAATTGCAGGTGAGAGCGTATGGTTGTGAGCGTAGGGGAGGAGACCGCGGGGTAGAGGGATGTGAGATAGTGTGAGAAATGAGTGTTAGGAGTAGGGTCGAGTGTGGGAGATGGGGAACGATGTGGTTTGGGCGGTGAGGAATCGAGAGGGGAGGGGAGTGGTGTGAGGCCGCAAGGTAGGGAGAGCATATGTGAGGTGAGGCGCTGTGCGAGGGGCTAAGATATAGCGTATGGGCGATAAAGCATGGGGAATGGAGCGAATGCTGTGTGTAGGGTTTGGAGAATGGTAGGGGGTCTGCGTAGAGGGGGAGTGCTCGAAAGGCCGTGGGGTAAGGGTTAGCGTACGTGCAGGCGTAGTGTGAGCGGAGTTGTTGCAAGCGAGGTGGAATGCGAGGGAGCGAAAACTATGAGGAAGGTTGAATGGGCCAAGGGCCGAGCTGCCCAGAGATTGAATTTTTTTTTATTATTTTTTTTTTTTAATAAAAAAATACAGCAACAGAGGATTAAAAGACTCAGAAATTTTTATACTGCAGATAGAATATTTTTACAAATGTATAGCATAATTTTTTTTTCTCCAAATATACAGCAAAATTGGAGAGTTTTCAGAATATTGTAGACTTGAAGCAAGAATTAATTTTTCCAGCAGCAGAGTGAAACTTTAAAAATGTAGAATTCTTCTAGAAAATTTCAGCAGAAAACCCAGAATTGCAGAAATTTTTCAATGAAAAAACTCAAAATTTTCCTTTCAGAAACCCACTTTGAAACAATATTCCAGCAGCTCTCCAAAATGCAGAATTTAAAAGGCAGAAATTTGCAAAATAATGTGCAGTGAGAAAACCTGCAGAATGCCCCCCAAATGCTGCTCTTCTTCAAGACGAAATTTCTGAATTTTGCAAAATGCTTGATGAATGCGGTAAAAACATTGCTGCAACAATCTCTGAGTGCTGCAAAAATTATCAGAATTTTTGTAGATATGCACAAGCCATAAACACAAATGGCTCACTCAATTTGGAGCAGGGCCAGTAATCGCCCACTCTGATACCATGTTAAACACCTTGTTAAACACACACATGGTGTATGAGAAGAATAAACACACACACACACGAGACTCAACACACAATGAAAGATAAGCTTGAGGCTTTCTTATTTTTCCATTATACATGATGTACATTTATAGTACAATGGTGTGACTCTTGGTTTCACATTCCAAGGTCACTTGGACTCCATTGTGACTTTTCACATTCCACACCTACCCATGTAGGATTAGGTGTTCCAACACATAAGAGACCTGATGTGATAGGCATAAATCTGGGAAAGCATCCCTTCACATGTGAAATACTTCATGATGACTTTCATGAGGGGGGCATAGCTAGTCAACAAGTGAGAAAAAGGGAAAATATCTTGGCAAGCATCTTGATGGTCTGGTTTTAGAAAGGGTTTGTAGTGATTCAGATCTAGGTATGTTTGTTTGAACCACTTCTCTCCTATATAGGTGATCTTAGTAGCTTTGGAGATAGCCCTAGGAGAGAGTTTGAAATCTAGACCTAATAGACGGACATGCTTTCCTTGCAGCCTCAAAGCAAACAAATGTGTCAAAGGAGGGTGATTTTTTACTTATTGGACCTTTTTGCAAAAATCCAAGCACGCTACTTCATGAAAATTAAAGAGTATTGAAGGGGATTCATTCACTTCTTGATTTGTCAAAGGCTCAAACCTATTGTGATATCCACTCCTGATGTCCTTCTTTGGATGCATTTTTTCTTTTGATACCCTTTACTAACTTACCAAAACAAAACCTTGAACTGTACTGAAAAATAGACCTCTTATTTGAGCATTGATTTTCTCTTTAGTTGGCGAACAAGTATTTGTTAAATGAAAACAAATTTACTTCTCCAGCACTGTGTTTTGAGCAAAGAGGCCTTTAAGAAGATCTATTTGTAATTTTTTAAGACAACTTCCCTTTTTTTCTTGACACAAAAACTATTTCCCCTCAATCCCTGCTTTTTGAAAACATTGTTTAAGAGGTGGGAAAACCCCTTATAAATTGATCAAAACTATTTCACCCAATCACTATCTTCTTCTCTCTTAAAGCGAAGAATATAATTTTGAAAAACATTGTGCTTTCAATTTGAAAAATCTATCCTTCTTTAATGATCACTGTTTCTCTAAACAAAGTATTATCCTTGTCACTTAGTAAACAGTTTTCAAAACAAACTCTTTATGATCTTTTATGTACTTGA
This sequence comes from Pinus albicaulis, assembly GCA_034641835.2. Taxonomy (NCBI): domain Eukaryota; kingdom Viridiplantae; phylum Streptophyta; class Pinopsida; order Pinales; family Pinaceae; genus Pinus; species Pinus albicaulis. The sequence goes on along the minus strand of CM076570.1, from coordinate 557,270,372 downwards.
AAAACCAAATTTGAACCTTCACAAGGCACTAGTCTTTCAAACAATGATTCTTTGTTTTATGTGGTACAAGCTATTGACCTGGAATGATGAGTCTCCCTGCTAAAACCAAGCTCTATTCCTTATCCAACATAAGGGCCCTTTTGACACTGATAAAAAACCTTATCCCCCAATCATAGTTTCTCTGTGATGATCTTAGCAAGAAAGCTCTTTTGGATGAAGGTTAGTTTGTTTTTCAATAGCAATATCTTCTCTTGTCACTGAGTAAAGGTCTTCAAAATAATTCCAGTTTTCTCCCTATAAGACATTGTTGTTTTCTATGCATTCAATTTGAAACAAGATTTAAACCATAATAGGTTTTTTCTTCACACAGTGACTTTCCTTTCAGCACTATGTTCAGTTCCTTACTTTGACAAACATGCCTCTTAAAACAATAGACTTCTAGCTTCTTCACATTATACTTAAAAAAAAAAAAAAAAAATTGGCCCAAGAGATGTAAATACCTTTGAAAAATGTGTTTTGTTGTGTTTGGGGACGAGTTTTTTGGGTAAAAATCGATCTTGGCACCTTTGATGGTCTCTTTGAGTATTGGCCTGTGCTAGCATATGACACATTCAGAGATGGTTGATGGTCCGGCAGGTCTGAACAGGCAAACGCACCATGTTTGACCTGTTGGGTCAGCCCTGGGCGCCCGTTGAACGATGGGCACAGACGTGCTACGCACCCGCACAGGCGCACCTTGCCCTTAACAATTTTTTTCAGTGAGCGCCTACAGGTGCGCTGCACAAGGATATAGGCGTGCTGCACATTGAAAGAGTTCAAATGTTTTCAAAAAATATTTCTTTTGCTCCGTGGCTTGGTTTGCCAATGACCCATGCTATATGCTCGAGCTCCTTTATACTTGATGCGGATTTTTAAAACTCCACCCCTCCTTTGTTATTTAAAATATGAAATCACCTTTTAAAGCCTTTGTAACCCTTCTTTTAAAACTGACTTTGTGCCCAATGGTGAGGGGTTGCCTTTTTCATAAAGGAGGTGCTTTATATCAGTTGTGTTTTTCTCTATTGTTTGTCTACAAGAAGGTCACCATAAAAACACTACTGTAGCCATCTTAACACCATAATTCCAATTCAATGTTTTATGAAGTGATGGGGGTCTTCTCATATGCATATATTTTGTCCCTTTGAATAGATATTTTAGGGGTAAGCTGTGTTTTTTTTCCACTTGTCATTCTTGAATTATCTCCTTACAAAGAGTCTCTTTGTTCTTCATTAAAACTTTACCTGTGATACCTGCCTTCCTCAGTATTATGTCACTTTGCAAACCCAAACAAGAAACCTGTAATTTGATTATGAAAAGTGTTCTCTGTTTTATCCATTGGAAAAAGGTATTTGGATGGATTGCAATGGTCTTCTCTATGACTATGACCAAGTATGTCATTTGAAAAAAAGCTCATAAAAACACTACTATAGCCTCTCAATCACCACAATGCAACTTAATTGTTTTATGAGATGAAAAAGGTCCTTAAACCATGACTTGGTATTTTGCTAGTATGATGAAGGTGGCTTACCAACCATGATTTGATCCTCTGATTTTTACCAAGGAGATTATCCCCTTAAAACCACTAATGTAGCCTTTGTTTTAGAATATCCTAAAAATAAAATTCTTTGCATTTACCAAGACTTGGTTTCCTATATGTTTTCTTAACCCTTTGAATAAGATGAACCATATTGTAAATCTTTTGGAGAGCTGATCCTTTACTTTTGTGAAGGAGGCCACAACAATGTCTTCCTAACCCTCTGATTTTTGAAGGAGGTTCTGTCATTGTGCTTCTAACCATCTGCTTTTCATGAAGGAGGTTATCATCATACACATGAAATTTCATTTATTTCAAAACGGTGTCATTGCTCTGCAATATATTTCTTTGCTTGGTATCATATCACTGTGAAGTTTTTAGGGAGTGAATAAAGTGGTTGGTATCAGGATAATGCTCACTGTTAGACACCTCTGAACTAACTTTCCCTTGACTTTGTTTTCAAGGTACCTTGAAATTTCCTTTGACTAATGTTCACATCCCAGGTTCAAGGTAGCATAAGAAGCAGCTCTCTTCTTATGCCCTACATGATGATGCCCTTCGAAAGATTATGCAACACTACTTTTTGGAGAAGATCATGGAGCATTGTTGATCAGCATCTCATTTTACTTCATTTGCTTCATTGATGATGAATGATCTCTACTCTTCAGGCAGCCTTTAGGTTTATAAAATGTACACTTGCTGCTCTTACTTACTGTACTTTACTTGCCTTGATGGAAAACTAAGTTAGCATGAAGGACCTGTTGAAATTTGCCTTTTTTCTCTTATGTGCACATTGATCATCATTCAGTTACACCCCTGCAGAGATGTAAAAACAGATGCTTTGGAATCTTGGAGAGCTCTTTTGGTGTTTCATGGAGATTTTTCCTGATCTAAGAATATTTCTTCAGACAGTATCAAACCTTCTCTTTTCCTAATTTGGATCTTTGTTGAACTTCTTCTAACATGAGACAAAGTGACCTCTTAGTGGTGTGCGACCTATGGATAGCACAATGCTTGTTTTGCAGAAAAGGAACTAATTCATGGTTGACTGGTACTAGACAGAGGCTTTTTGGCCTAGGATATCTTAGCCAAGGAAAAACTACCTAAACACCACTATCTAAATTAGGGAAAATTTTGACAGATTCTGAGTGTTTTCTTAGGCATGATCAGATTTTCAAATGACAAGATGACCAAGGATAGAGTTACAGACACTTTTGTCAGCCTTTGGATAGTGAATGGCATGAGAAAAAAGGGTAAATGACAGCAGATAAACCAAGCTAAGACAGCTCTAGACAGGGATATTTTGATGAAACAAGATAGGTCTTGAAAACTGGAGATTTTTCTCATCATAGATTGATAGGAAGGGGTAGGAGGACAAAAAATTTGTTTGGGGTGTTTTCTAGATGACAAATTGACAGTTTGAGATTAGCTTCTAGAAAACTTAGCTAAGGAAACTAGTCATCAACAATAGGTAAAAAATATTGATGACTAACATGAAGGAGGCAGGGGAAAAATATCCTGAATATCAATTTTTATGGCAGCAAACATACGAAGAAGAAAATCATAGACAATAATCAGATTATAAGATCAATAGTGAGAAACTCTTGACTTTTTGAGGAAATATATACATACCAAATCAAATGATATTAAAAGAGTTGATCTTGGATGAGTACCACCAAGCTCTTGTTTTGGACACCTTAGTTACCAAAAAATGCTAACCACAATTAGGAAAGCTTATTTTTGGCCTAGAATGTGTAAAAATATTGCTAAATACTTGACTCAATGTATAGAATTCCAACAGATCAAGGTGGAACATAAACACCCAACAGGTTTGTTGCAACCTATACCTATACTAGAATGGAAATGGGAGGTCATATCATCAGATTTTATTATAGGCTTACCAATATCGAAGAAACACAATGACTCTATAATGGTGGTCGTTGATCAGCTGAGCAAAGTAGCTCACTTTATTCCTATACAGTCCAATTACAAAACTGTGCAAATTGCAGACATCTTCATTTCATGGCATCCCGAAAACAATCATCTCAGATCAAGATGTAAAGTTAACCTCAACCTTTTGGAAGGCACTATTCATCGTCTAGGCACACAAATCCAATTTGGCTCAACGTAACATCCACAGACATATGGATAGACTGAGCGGGTGAATCAAATATTAGAAGACATGCTACGCATGTATGTGATGCAGTAACCCACAAAGTGGGAATATTATTTGCATTTAGTAGAATTTTCCTGAAATAATGGATATCAAGAATACCTTAAGATGAGCCCCTTTGAGGAATTATATGGAAGGAAATGTTGAACACCCATCAGTTGGGGTAGTATAAAAACCAAAATAATGCTTGGACCAAAAATGTTGGCTGAAATGGAGCAAGAAGTAAAGAAGATCCGGCAAAATCTAAAATGTGCCCAGGACAGGCAGAAGGCATATGCGAATCAAAATAGGACATATTGGGAGTTCGAAGTAGGTGATCATGTGTATGTGAGAATTATACCCAAGAAAATCACCTTAATGCGGAGTGTCTGCGCCAAGTTGGCTCTCAGGTTCTGTGGACCTTTCCAAATATTGGAAAGAGTGGGACCAGTAGCCTATCAATTAGCCTTACCGGGTCACATACGGGTGCACAATGCGTTTCATGTATCAATATTGAAATGATATGTGCATGATCCAAAGCATGTTATACATTGGCAAAACATTCAAGTAAAAATAAATTGGATTCTACGCTATCTAAAAAGAGGTAAATATTATATTAATTGATTAAATATTTGTTGGTTGTAGGTCAAACCGGACGGTGAATTTCTGGTAGAGCCTCAACATATTCTCGAGAAGAGATAAATAATGCTCTGGAGGCGAGCCATCACCCAGGCTAAAGTGCAATGGAATCACTTTGGCCCAAAGGAGGCTACTTGGAAAGATGAAAGATTTGTATGAGAGGCTTACCCATAACTATTTACTGGCATGGGGTAGAACGTCGAGGATAATGTTTTACCTCAAGTGGGGCAAGATGTAACACCCAGATTAATTTCTTAAACTATTTCTAAATTATACATTTAAATATTTAAGAAAAAATTAAGATTAACGAGTAAGCTAATCCAATAATGATAACGATTTTTTTTCTTTTGTCTAACTACTCTAGAATCTTGGAAATATTTACATTTTCCTCTGAGAATAAAAGGGAAATCCTAGAGAGGAAAAGGGGTTTTGTGTAATGAGAAGTGAAAATCCGGAAGGCTAGAAGGTGAGAGTGATACAGAGCTAGTTGGAGCCAGTGGAAATCTGCAACCCCACACTAGAGAAAAGATTGGAAAGAAGTCTTGAGATCTACTCCAATAACAATGCTAAACACTCCTACTCTGGTGAGAAGCATGGGTGGAGATGAGGACTTAGTTGTCTCTCTCATGGTTGGGAGGATACCATCAGCTTTCCTTAACTGAGAAAAATATTATAACCCAGATCAAGGAGAAAGGAAGGGGTTTAACGTGATTTTATTAAAAATATTGTTTATCTCTTTAAACTGTAAAATTAATTGCAGTAGAATTAGCAACTGTATTTTTCTTCTACAAAGCTGCCAAAAGAATTAAATATTGCAGAGAGATGTTTTTTTTCATATTAATTACTATATAAATGTACTTTTCATATAATTCCTTAAGTTGATTATAAAATGAAATAAAAGTAAATAAATGTGTAAGAGAAAATTCTATGAAGATATGGAATGCATTTATGATAGAAAGACAACTGCAGGTCTGAATCTCTAGGAAACTATGAATCTCCAGGAATTTTATGTTGGGTATTGTATTCTTTCTTTTTTTTCAGTGTAGAATTTATGTGGTTTTTTAAATAAAATAAAATATTTTCTAAGTAAACAAAAATGTTTGCTATATTAAAATTATAAAAATGAATTTGTATATTTATTTAATTTTAATTAAAAGTAGTATTAGATATTAATAATCTCATTTTTATTGTGCTTATTGAGGTAGTTGATGATATTATAATTTAATATATAAATTTATGGTAAAAATATTTTCCTATCACTTTTAATTATAAATAAAATATTTCAATGTCTATATTAAATAACATAATTTTATATTAATTTTGAGAAGAAATAAAATAATTAAAAGTAAAAATAATAGGAATATTTATAATTTATATATATTTTTAAATATGTTAATATAAGACTTAAATAAACACTTTATAGATATTTGTTAATCACTATATTTTAATATCAATTTCTTAGATGTAGAGGGGAAAAAAATGTTTTAATGATGATCATAGTGAAAGAGAATAAATAATTGAAAGTAAAAAGAATTCAATTCCTTAATTCTTTATAAAAGAAGGCTATAAGACAATGATTCATTCAATTCTTAATTGAAAATTGATATGTTGCTTTTAGAAATAAAAAATTATAATAATAAGGAAATTCAATATGACTCATAAATGAAATATTTCAATATGCAAGGTTAAATAATATTGAAATGTATTTAAAAATATACTAATAACAAAAAAACATTTTAATTCGGAAAATGCAATTTATAAATAAAAATATTTCTATGTCCATTTTAATTAAAACATTTCAATGTCAATTATGTATATATTATATAAAATAATTGAAAAAATAATAATTTCAAATAGCCTAACTATTATATATTTGTCTTTTTTAAAGTATATTTTTTGATTAATTTTGTTTGAAATCAGCCAAAAATTATTTGAATTACAAGTTTAAATTGTATAGTCCATACAATCCAAGTGAGGATTTTAAAGGCATTCAATTCATTTATGTATTCAAATATGCAATTTAAACAATGAAAAATTACACATGAAATACATACATACATACACACATAAATATATGTATCTCTTGAGGTGTAAACATTTTCAAGTTTTGCACTGTAAAAAATGGTTTGCACATCAATAGGTTTGTACATCACGAGATTTGATCTCTCTAACTATTTGTTAGATTCATGCTTAAGATGAATTTTTACTAATTTTAATTATATAATGTATGCCCCTTCACAAAACATTCAAGTTTTGCTAACCTTAAATTATGGAGTAATAAACATTACGTCATTATATCTATTTTCATTTAGTCTTAAAAATTCAAATACAAGATTGGAGACTTGAAATACAAGTGATAAGAGTTGAGGGTTATGGTGGTTTAGAATAAGTTTTTTTTTGGAATAATTATTTATAAAAAATATTTTTTTGTAATTTTTATTATTTAAAAATTGGTATAGATTTATTTTAACTTTGAAATTATTAAGATTTGAGAGGGATCAAAATTTTCAAAATGAAAATTTCATTATTAATACAAAATTTAAGGATATTTTCACATCTCAAAAGATATGATTCTTCTCAAATCTTATTAGATTTGAGTTAAGACAAGTCTATGTTAGTTCTTCATAATATTATTTATATTTATATAAATTTCACATTTCTATATATATAATTATTCTTGTTTTTAGTTTTATTAAAATCTTAATAATACATATAGTTACATAGGGGGAATTAGAGAATTTGGGGTGAAGAATTTTGGTAAGGGAGCGTGGTTGAGATCGTATGGGGGAAAGGGACATGGACGCGAACCATTGCCTCCCTGGCATACACAAGAGGAAGCGGAGGATCAATTTGATGAGGAAAAAACCATGCACATTCGATGTCTGATGGTTGTGATGGATCTGAATGAACGACACATCACCATCAATGCTCTTTGGGCCCTCAAGAACTTACTCAATAGGTAATTGAGGGATTGGGAAGCAACCTGAGAATAGAAAACTTAAATACCCATCTACTGCATATGCGCACAACTTTGAGAAATTTGTCCAAGAAAATGAGGATTTTTTCCCCTCCCCCACCTCCTTTGACATCCTCAAATTCAATTGGCAAGTTTGCAGGTGTAGATTCCTCTCATCCAAGAAAAATATTGCTTGACCTGTGTCCCTCTAAGCATCCAACCAAGAAACAAAAGGTGGTTGAAAGCCACAACACACCTGAGACAGAGGAACAAGCACTAAATCTAGAGCTGGAAAAGGGAGAACCCTCCAAAAAGGAGGGGGAGCCATAGCCCGAAAAATTCATCATAGAATGGGAGTGGCCCCCATGGATACCAAAGTGTTATGATGATCCACTCATATACTTGGACAAGCAAGAAAAAGACTGGAAAGAGAACCTCCAGCGAGGCCAAGGCATAGGGAAGTAAGTGCAACCAGCCCATGTCAAGGATGCCCAAGAAGGGAAAAATCCCAAGTAGGCATGCCTCATTTCAAATATTTTGATATTTCATAATTTTTGCATAATCCAATGTTTTCTTATCATAAGTTTTCTTTTCAAGATCATGGTGTCATATTGTCTAGTTAATGCCAATTATGTTTTTTTATTATTATCATATTTGTGGAGTCTTATTACCAAAACAACGGTTTTGTACTTATACATAGGCCATTTGGTTTCCCTTCCAAGGGCGGATGACCTCTACAAATTTTTCCTCGAGTCATTATAGGTTGCTAGTTTAATGGTCAATATTATGGCTCAAAACATTTTGGGAGACCATCTGGTTTCCCTCTCATGCGAAAATGGTATCTACAAATTCCCATGACTACCATTTTTCATGGAATCAACTCTCTCCAAGCATTCTAAACTGTACTTTATGTAATTCTGATAATTTTAAAAATTTACTTGGTTACAAAAAAAAGGAAAATTGTTAGTATTTCATTTAATGTAAATGGACTTATTTAAAGCTTATTTTTCTCCGCATGCAAGAGTATTGAGAGATTATTTTAAGATTTTTCATATCTGATGTAATTTATTTTCCTTTGATTGATAAAATTTGTGTGTTTGAGGACACATTTTTTATCATTGTGGCATCATAGCTACAGTGAGAAAATTGGTTTAAAGAGAAGAAGAGGAGATTCCAACATTGCAAGTTCATAAGAAGAGGAAACTCCAACATTGCAAGCTCATAAGAAGGACTATCAGGACTTGGCATAAGAAGAATTTCTATTTTATATTTAAGTTGATAATATAATTTATAATTCAAAATAAATTTTACTTCAAAGGGACAAAATATTTTTTTTGTAATTTTGAGTGTTTTGCTTCAAAGGGGTTGGTTGGGGGGCATTGTGATTTTTTATTTCTTCAGTAGTTACGTAGAAATAAAGAGAACTTCAAAGTCAATTTTTGAAAGCTTTAAAGAAGAAGAATTGCATCAAAATTCTCAAAGAATTGATTAGAGCTAAATACAAAGCTCAATCAAATTATTTTTTCAAGACTATACAAGACCATCTAGTTTCCCTCTTGTTATTGCCTGAATCTACCTCAGGCTGAAGGAAGGCAGAGCTTAGGGTAGCATCAAACCATGCTCAGTCTGGTAGCTAGCCCTACCAGAACAGGAGAGGGCTCTTTCCAGGTCAATCTCAGCGAAAAGTAATCAATAGGGCTTGAGATGACTGAAATAAAAGCTAATTTTAGGCTAGGTATATAAGTGAAGGATTTTGATTGTGTTTTAGGGGTTTTTTGTTGGATCAAAGGGAAAGGTAGTTTTGGGTGTGGGGATTAGGCCTAGTTTTTGCAGAATTCTGATTGGGGCAAGGAAGGCAATAGTTTAGATGCTTTAGTTTGAGTGGATGGATGGATCAAACCGGTGAGGAGCTGAAGACAGCAAGAGGGTCTCAAGAGTCCTCCTCAAATAGATGAAAACATGAAAAACTAAACAAAAATGAAGGCAGAGCAATGCAAACCAATGAATTATACCTTTATAACTTGTTTGTTCAGTTTAAGAAGAATGAAAATGGTACACATAAAAATCAGTGAACTTACAGATACATAGAGGAAAACACCATCAAAACATAGAGCCACAAGGATCCCAAAGAGGGCTGCAAACCCTGGCCTATTCCTTTGCCAAAATTGCAGAATGAAATGTACAATGATGTGCTAGCAATCCCAAATGTCCAACCCTGAAAATGACTGAGAAAATACATCATATAGACAAGCCTAACCCATTCCCATGCCTCTAGGGGTCGAGCTCATCATTCTAGGAGCTGTTTCAACCATATCTAAACTAGGAACTAGAAAATAGGCCATGAAACAACTTGCCTCTATATGCTAGGAAACTGATCCATTCACTCACATTTCACCTTTTGGTGAATGAATCTTCTAGAACAAGTAAAAATGTGCCAAAATTACATCATGGTTATTAAATTACATCAATTTAGATCAAAATTTACATGAAAAAGTGAAACTGGCCAAAACTAGGCGAAATTTTGAGCTGTGGAGTGAAAAATAGGCCAAAATCCTCTATGCGCCGCGCCCAAAATCTCTATGCGTAGCACAAATTTGGAGCTGATTTTGAGGACCTTCCTGAATTCCAAATTGAGCTCATGATAGCTTTCTGGAAATCCCTTCCTATCTAATTTCTAACCCAAGTGGAATTTCTAGATTTGGTGCCTATTCGCCCCTCCAAAAGTTCAATCTCGCAACACTGCTTCCTGTGGGTGCAAAAGGTGGCAGAAAGGCCAATTTTAGGGTGTTTTTGACCCATTAGGCAACCCAGAACTTGATGAAATTCTTAGGCCATTCCTGAGAATGCATAAATTTTCATAAAAAATCCAGAAATACCAATTTTTTCCTCTGAAGAGCTGCCAATCATAAGCGCGCGCAAGGTGGCGCTACGCGTCGGGCAAAAAAACCTGTTTTGTGACCAAAAAATTCAAAATTGACAAAAAAATTTCCAAATTCCTTGAAATTTGGGCTGTAGGTCCCTGATCAAATGCTATGCATAGCCAAAGAAGCTTCAGCCAAGATTTGGAGCCTATCATGTATTTTTCGACGTTTCAGTGCCCTCCTTAGCCTCGCTTTCATGATCTTGATCTTCGCTTTGCAAACATGTGTGCGTGCCCAATAGTGATTCTTCATGTGCCTGAGCATTTTTTTCTCCTTATTTTCCTTATCCGATAGCTTCTCGAGATGGATGTTGACTCTCTCAAGCCAAGTCTCCCTATCGGCCTCAATCTCCCGCTCAATAGGTGTCATCTCAAATGGGCTTCTTCGGGCAGCTTGTCGGTTTTCACGGATGTTTTGCAACTCCATGATCATCTGCTGATCATCCAACTGCTTGTTGTGCTACTCCAAATAGTTTATGATCCACTGAGCTCTCTGCAACTTGTCATTCAATGTGTCGATCTCAGTTTTCTGCTCCTGAATGATCTCCCTCAGTTTTGAGCTTGGAAAGCTCAAATCCTCATCAAGTAATATGAAATCAGTATCATGGCCTCCTGAAGGGCCCTCCTCCTGCATAGGCCTCTTTCCTCTTTCCTGTACCTGTACCTATGCTGCTGATGATGGCAACGAGACCCCTTCCACCCCGGGTGGAGATAGTACTCGTCGGGCTGCTGCAAACAATACTCTCGTGCCTCTCTGATAAGTGACATACACTGGCACACCGATAGGCTCTATCTCAGGAGCTTCAAACTGATGTGAAGGCTCACCCACACCCTGAAAAATCTCTGGAGGAGGCTGAGGGGCTGTGAAGAAGTCACGGGAAATGAAATCTTCCAATGCAATGCCCTGCAATCCAAGCTGATGTACCACAATGATCTTAATGAGCGCATAATGATAAACGTTGTTGTATTGCTGCTCGGGAGTCTTCTTCTGCACAAGAGTAGTCATCCTCTCTATGTTTCGGCACATGAAATATGGTATGTTCATCATCCTCACTCTCGTGAAATGCATCAATAATCTGATGTGGTATGTGTAGAGACGTGAGAAACGACCCTCACAACTGAAGTATCGGATAATGAGTCTCATCAATAGTGCATAAGATTATTTCAGAAACTGGAATGGGAATACCCTGCTGAGCTGCCTCACATAGCCAGGCCTAATGTATGGCTTGTAATGCACTCTATCCACCTGTTGTCTCTTGTTCCACTCCTCACCTACATTCGGTATTCCTGTGGCCTGAGAAATGGTTTCTGGTGTCAAGGTGAAGTTTACACCAGCGAGAGTAACCTGACCGTCATGCAAATGTAAAACAATCAACCATGCTAACTCCTGATGATGCTGAATCTGAGAAATCATCTCACAATACTGATAGCATGACTGCACTCTGAAGCATGCCATGGCAAGTGGGCAGGCCTGCAACTGAGTCAAAGAGGTTGGTTCTTCTCTCACATGTTTTCCTCCTTTACAAGGCCTTCTCGGTACATGAAGCTCTGTGGTAGAATCACTGTCTTGTTCATATGATGACTCGGTTTCCGTCATGGTGTTTCAATGTGTATGTATGTTTGGTTTGTTTAAAAATGAGAAATGAAAATTTGTGTCTTGTCTGCAATTGCCAAAATATGTGCCAAATGGGGAAGGACTGTGATAAGTAGGGACAGTGGGTATAGTGGACTGTGGGAAATAGTACAGTGGTAAAATTTTGGTTCAGTCAAGTGAAGTTAGAATGCAATAATAGTCGCTTGACTGTGTTTAGGAATCTGGGTTTTGGGGATTTTTGCAAATGACATGGGAAAATGATAGTGATAGGGAATGGTAAAATTTAGAGATAGGGATAAATGAAAGTAAGTGATAGGAGTGGCTTTATAAGGGAATAGGGAAGGGATATTATTGATATTGTAACAGTGAGGAGGAAAAGAACCACGGATGGGGAATGGGATTTGAATTAATTGGCACCTAAAATTAGACTTTTAAAATTCAAATACAAAACCTAAGGAGCAGTTTTTGACAAAAGATAGGGTTTATATTTTCAACCTCCAAAATTTCAAATTCCTGCCTCCAAACTACACCCAACACAAGCTAAAATCAATGGCAAGGGTTCACAAAATTAGGTGGAGCAAAAGAGATTGAGTCATTTTGGAAATTTGATGAAGCAGTGGTGAAAAATCCCTGTCAGCCCTCTGCGTCGTGCACAAAACCCAGTGCGCCACGTCTTTTATATGCGTTGCACTGGAGCAAATTAACACTGTGGAAAATGGTTGTTTGCATCGCAACTACCTCCCAACGCACTGCACAACTGAACTCACAGAAAATCCCCCTTCAAACTCACAGATTCGCCCTCCAATGTTTTGACTTGGCTCAATAATGTCTCTCGGTGTGCAAATGAAGTGTTTTAATGGTGAAAATATCTTATATGGCATGAAATTTGATTTTTTCTTCTTTAAAACCCACTTTCTTATGTTTTGGCTTTGGCACTTTTCACTTTCTAATACAAACTCTGTTTTGGTTTCCATTTTGACCTTTTTGACTTGAATGATGAAAAATTTGTCAATTTTTTGCAGGGATGACTGGCACGGAATTTGGCAAAGGCGACCAGGGTTGCGCCTGAACATATTCACGACTAAAAAACTTGGAAAATATACATGGCATTTATTACAAAAGACATGATGAAGATTTTTCTTCAAAACAGAGTTTTGAAGAAAAGTCAAGATTTTACATTATAACGATGAAATTTCTTGAGATGAAAACTTATTTTGATCCTCCCTCTGGCCTGCTTTCATTATTGGACACTTTGAAGACAAAATTTGCGAAACCCTAGACCTAATGACTAAAATGAATCTTGTTGACTAAAATACCAAAACGGGACTGTGAATGACTTTAAAATTGATTTTGATGAATAAACACGGGCCAGCAGGTACATGACATGAGGGATATGCGTGACAAAAACCCTTCCGCAAGAAGATTGATGCTCCTAATGGAATGCAAATGACACAAGTGAATGAGACACCTAAAAATGAAATGCAACAAAATAGATTTTTGATCTCTGACGGAGGGATGAACAGACCGACTCTAACATTGGCTCCAATGGGGATGATAGCTCCTTAGAGGTGCCAAGAACTACAGATCTTTGGAAAGCAGAAAGTGACTTCGTCCATTGGGCTATGGAGTCCACAATTTGACAAATCAACACAAAAACTGTTGACTGATTTATTGACTGAAAATTTAACTCAAACTGACTCAACTTTGAAACTGAAATGACTGAAAAAACCGACTCAAAAAACACAAACCAAAACTGAAATCCTTCTGCAGAATTATAGCCTTCACTTCGGGCCCCAAACTGAAGAAAGATCACAGTGCACACTTGCGATGAAACTGAAATAAATGGTATGTACAATGACGATGTAATAAGCAGAAAACATCTTAGAAATGGTATCGCTTGAGCAGCCGACCATTGACCGGCCCTCCTGGACAATCTTCCCCGTTCATCTCCTTCAGAAGAAAAGTATTCTGACCTCGATATGCAACAATTTTAAAGGGTCCTTTCCAAAGATATTCGAACTCACCGTGCTTACCTTTGTTTTGCAGAAATTCATCAATCTCATCATCATCTTGGAACACTTGCCAATGCCTTTGATTGTTCGATACAGTTGGACGATGTTTCACATGGATTTCGAACTTGTTACTTGAGTTCATTCGAATCTTCAAATTACTAGCTGCCTTAGCAAGAGCATCTGCAATACCATTCTGAATGCAAGGGATACAAGTTAAAGTATAGTCTGAAAACAGCTTCAACATATCAAGAACAACATTTCGATAAGCCCACATTCGAGGATGCTTAGTTTGATACTCACCCTTCACTTGCTTAATTACCAACTCAGAGTCACCATAGACTGCAATCCTCTTAGCATTCAACTTCCTAAGTATTTTCAGACCAGTAATCAAAGCTTCGTATTCTACCTCATTATTCGAATAATCAAATGCTAATTTGTAAGAACAAACTCTCACATTACTAGGTACCTTGTTTGGGGCAGAAAAAGGACTGTGTACCCAAATGCTGATTCCAGCACCATCACTCCCAACTGCACCATCGAAATCCATAGTCCATAAACCTTCCTCATATTCTTCCAAGTGCTGAAATTTTGTTTGCTCTGTTATTTCTGTTTGTTGTCCCTCAACTTTTTGTTGCTTTTGGAAGGCTGATTGTTCAGCGGAATTCTCGGGTTCTTGTCTCTCTTTCATCAAAAATTCTCTGAAATTTTCTGTGATCTCCGGAATGTCCTCTGCTTCAACTAAATGACTATCTACATCATTGAAACTATCTGAATACAAAAAAAAAGACTCTAAATATGTATGTACATAATTTACCGGATGATTTACCAGTTTCTCCTTGCTGGTGGTCATATACTTCATCTTCTGTTCCCGATATAATATTCTCATCCGACCGAACACAGGAATGGTAGCATAGGAGAAATCGAGCTACAATGTTCCCTTCAACTTCGCTCCCCAAGATTTTGAAAGAAGCATGCCAAATCTTGGAGGAATGTCCACCACAACCACGTCCATCAAAACATTCTTCACCGGAATTTGATCTAAACTTACCAGCAAATATTTAATAAGCTCAATGCATCTTACTCTGCTGGAATCAAAAGAATACAAATCATGATATTTCCGAGTGATGTCCAATCCCAATTTCTCCATAATCACTTTCAGCATGAGATTGTGAGAAGCTCCAGAATCAAACATGGCATTATGTAACACAAAATCATGCAATCTAAGGCTGATATAAAAAGGCAGCAAATCACTATCGGGAGACTCACCATCCAATGTTGGACCATGATAAACTCAGGTTGATCATCTTCCACATTTAGCATATCAGACATTGGATCAAAATTCAAAATTTTAGATACTTGACCCTTGTCGCTGCTATTTCTTATCAACTCGGTCAAAGGAATGGAAAATTTTAACTTAGCAATCTCACCTTCTAAGCTAAAATCTGAAGTTCTTTCTACCTCTTTGATTGGAGCATCCTTCTTTTCGGCTTTCTCCCTCGATACAATTTGCTGATTTGATATTTCATTTGCTGCTGGAGACTTGCTTGTAGTTGGATCGGCTACATCTTTTCCCTTCTTTTGTGCAATGGGTGCATCATTTTTTGGTGCTGCAACTTCTTTTCTCTTTTGGATCAGGTTGATAGGCACATCTCTATTTATAAGTGAATATTGTTTCTGCTGGGCAGACAAAGCATTCATATAACCTCTCTGATACTCATCTGACTCTTCTTCAAGAGCTGTCTCATTTGCCCAGATAAAATCCTCATCCTTTTGTACAGCTGAACTTTCTGCAAACTCCTCCTCTTCAGTGATAAAGGTTGGCATGTCATCAGGTGTAAAAAAGTGATTTTCTTCTCCTATTACATTGTCTTCTTCATCTGATTCCGGGCCAACAAAATTCTTTTGTAAAGGAGTCTTTACTTGCTGTTGTGCTGGCGGTTCTGGTGCTCACTGCTCTCGTTGTTTAATCCTGAATTGAGGTTGCTGCTGTCCACGGAAGTTGGGATTTCTGATCTACGGTTGGGGCTTATCAAGCGTCATTCTTTCAAACATCTTTTCCACTTTGCGAAGTAGTTGTTCTGAAGTAGAAGCTTCTTCCTTTATTGCGACTTTCTTTTTTGCTCTCAATCTAGCTCTCTTGTCATTCAAATTTGCTTCAACACTCACTGCAATTTTCTGCATGTCCTCCAGGATGGGAAGATCTCTTTCTCATAATGAATAGGCCATGTCCGGATCAAAACCATCTGGAAATTTAAGCAAATATGACTTCTTAGATGGCCTTAAATCATTAGGAATTACATTCTAAACTGCATTAAATCTAACACAATAGTCTTGGACGGACTCACCGGCATTGCGCTTGATCTTGGTATATTCAGAAGTGATTTGAATAGGATCTTTCTTTACTTCCCACCGATCTAAAAATGGTCTCTGCATTTCAGCCAATGTAGCAATACTTCTAGGCTGCAAATCTCTGAACCACTACGTACTTCACCTCCAAAAGTTTGCACAAACAATCTCATAGTCACATTTTCTTCATCAATTTCATGAAGATCAAAGAAGTCTGCCATTCTATCAATATGTTTCTGAGCAGGAACGCTTTGAGGAGTGCCATCAAACAATGGGATTTTACTTTGATAATCAGCGGGCATAGCATCCAAGTTTGGAGGCAAGACAAGGGGTGTGAATCTAGCAGCCATTGTTCTTGGTGGATTTATAATCTGTCTTGGAGAAACAGGTGGAGTAGGAGCATTAGATGTGCGAGGTGTATGTGGTGGGGACGGAGGAAAAAATACTGCAGATTTTTTATCAGAAATAGATGGTTGCACGGGAATTGTAGGAATGAACGAAGCCTCGGTGTGAACTTGTGAATCAGACGTAACTGCTGATGGCCCAAGAGTCTCAGATGCAGATTCTATAAACTCAGGAATATTTGTTGCAACAATGGAGTTTTGAATGTTCAAAATGTAACTGTCGATGGATCTATTAGCCTGTTCAATTTCAAGATACTTGATAAACTCGGGATTTATGAAAGTAGAACCAATCACACTTTTAGACTTAGTTTCAAACAACGACAACTCAAATTTCTCGTCAATTCAATATCTTCAAGATATTCAAACACAGCGGGACATGAATGATATCTGAAAAGAGGAATGACGAGACTTTCTCGACGGAGGATTCTTGAAATTAGATTGGGATTCTCATACACTGGAGGTGGATTGGGATCCGGATTTTCTCTAGTATGTCTTCTGGAAGCCAATGTGTTGAATTAATTTCAAAATCAAAGGGACAAAACCAACTTGTTCAGCCTATCAAATTCTAGACTCATCACCCAAAAGTCCAGAACGATCTGATATACTCGGGCAATTCATAAGTCAAGTGTCACTTTCACAAGCTACACCAGAGATTGACTGAAGCAGCGTTTATCTACTTCCGCTAATGCAAAGCAAAAGCATTTCGAAGGCTACTTGGCATAACTTTAGGCTCCGTCTGTAGCTTATAAAACAATTAACATCAACAAGAAAACCATTTTTTCCAAGTATGGTCACCACTATGTGATTGCCTAAATCTACCTCAGGCTGAAGGAAGGCAGAGTTTAGGGTAACATCAAACCATGCTCAGTCTGGTAGCTAGCCCTACCAGAACAGGAGAGGGCTCTCTCTGGGTCAATCTCAGTGAAAAGTAATCAATAGGGCTTGAGATGACTGAAATAAAAGCTAATTTTAGGCTAGGTATATAAGTGAAGGAGTTTTATTGTGTTTTAGGGGTTTATTGTTCGATTAAAGGGAAAGGCAGTTTTGGGTGTGGGGATTAGGCCTAGTTTTTGTAGAATTCTAATTGGGGCAAGGAAGGCAATAGTTTTGATGCTTTAGTTTGAGTGGATGGATGGATCAGACCGGTGAGGATCTGAAGAGGGAAAGAGGGTATCAAGAGTCCTCCTCAAACAGATGAAATCATGAAAAACTAAACAAAAATGAAGGCAGAGCAATGCAAACCAATGAATTCTACCTTTATAACTTGTTTGTTCAGTTTAAGAAGAAATAAGAATGAAAATGGTACACATAAAAATCAGTGAACTTACAGATACATAGAGGAAAACACCATCAAAACACAGAGCCACAAGGATCCCAAAGAGGGCTGCAAACCCTAGTCTATTCCTTTGCCAAAATTGTAGAATGAAATGTACAATGAAGTGCTAGCAATCCAAAATGTCCAACCCTGAAAATGATTGAGAAAATACATCATATAGACAAGCCTAACCCATTCCCATGCCTCTAGGGGTCGATCTCATCATTCTAGGAGCTGTTTCAACCATATCTAAACTAGGAACTAGAAAATAGGCCATGAAACAACTTGCCTCTATATGCTAGGAAACTGATCCATTCACTCACATTTCACCTTTTGGTGAATGAATCTTCTAGAACAAGTAAAAATGTGCCAAAATTACATCATGGTTATTAAATTACATCAATTTAGATCAAAAGTTACATGAAAAAGTGAAACTGGCCAAAACTAGGTGAAATTCTGAGCTGTGGAGTGAAAAATAGGCCAAAATCCTCTATGCGCCGCACCCAAAATCTCTATGCGTAGCACAACTTTGGAGCTGATTTTGAGGCCCTTCTTGAATTCCAAATTGAGCTCATGATAGCTTGTTGGAAATCCCTTCCTGTCTAATTTCTAACCCAAGTGGAATTTCTAGATTTGGTGCCTATTCGCCCCTCCAAAAGTTCAATCTCCCAACACTGCTTCCCGTGGGTGAAAAAGGTGGCAGAAAGGCCAATTTTAGAGTGTTTCTGACCCTTTAGGAAACCCAGAACTTGATGAAATTCTTAGGCCATTCCTTAACATGCATAAATTTTCATAAAAAATCCATAAATACCAAGTTTTCCCTCTTAAGAGCTGCCAATCATAAGCGCGTGCAAGGTGGCGCTATGCGTCGGGCAGAAAAACCTGTTTTGTGACCAAAAAATTCAAAATTGACAATTTTTTTTCCAAATTCTTTGAAATTTGGGCTGTAGGTCCCTAATCAAATGCTATGCTCAGCCAAAGAACCTTTAGCCAAGATTTGGAGCCTATCATGTCTTTTTCGAAGTTTCAGTGCCCTCCTTAGCCTCGCTTTCAGGATCTTTATCTTCGCTTTGCAAACATGTGTGCATGCCCAATAGTGATTCTTCATGTGCCTGAGCATGTTTTTCTCCTTATTCGCCTTCTCCAATAGCTTCTTGAGATGGATGTTGACTCTCTCAAGCCAAGTCTCCCTATCGACCTCAATCTCCCGCTCAATAGGTGTCATCTCGGATGGGCTTCTTCGAGCAGCTTGTCAGTTTTCAGGGATGTTTTGCAACTCCATGATCATTTGTTGATCCTCCAACTGCTTGTTGTGTTGCTTCAGATAGTTTATGATCCACTGAGCTCTCTGCAACTTGTCATTCAATGTTTCGATCTCAGTTTTCTGCTCATGAATGATCTCCCTCAGTTTTGAGCTTGGAGAGCTCAAATCCTCATCAAGCAATATGAAATCAGTATCATGGCCTCCTCAAGGGCCCTCCTCCTGCATAGGCCTCTTTCCTCTGTCCTGTACCTGTACCTGTGCTACTGATGACAGAAACGAGACCCCTTCCACCCCGGGTGGAGATAGTACCCGTCAGACTACTGCAAACAATACTCTCGTGCCTCTCTGATAAGTGACATACACTGGCACACTGATAGGCTCTGTCTCGGGACCTTCAAACTGATGTGAAGGCTCACCCGCACCATGAAAAATCTCTAGAGGAGGCTGAGGGGCTGTGAAGAATTCACAGGAAATAAAATCTTCACATGCAATGCCCTGCAATCCAAGCTGATGTACCACAATGATCTTAATGAGCACATAATGATAAATGTTGTTGTACTGCTGCTCGGGAGTCTTCTTCTGCACAAGAGTATTCATCCTCTCTATGTTTCGGCACATGAAATATGGTATGTTCATCATCCTCACTCTCATGAAATGCATTAATAATCTTATGTGGTATGCATAGAGACGTGAGAAACGACCCTCACAACTGAAGTATCGGATAATGAGTCTCATCAATGGTGCATAAGATTCTTTCAAAAAATGGAATGGGAATACCCTGCTGAGCTGGCTCACATAGCCAAGCCTGATGTATGGCTCGTAATGCACTATGTCCACCTGCTGTCTCTTGTTCCACTCCTCACCTACATTCGGTATTCCTGTGGCCTGAGAAATGGTTTCTGGTGTCAAGGTGAAGTTTACACCAGCGAGAGTAACCTGACCATCACGCAAATGTAAAACAAACAACCGGGCTAACTCCTGATGATGCTGAATCTGAGCAATCCTCTCACAATATTGATAGCATGACTGCTCTTGGAAGCATGCCATGGCAAGTGGGCAGGCCTGTAACTGAGTCAAAGAGGTGGGTTCTTCTCTCACATGTTTTCCTCCTTTACAAGGCCTTCTCGGTACATGAAGCTCTATGGTAGAATCACTGTCTTGCTCATATGATGACTCGGTGTCCGTCATGGTGTTTCAATGTGTATGTATGTTTGGTTTGTTTAAAAATGAGAAATGAAAATTTGTGTCTTGTCTCCAATTGCCAAAATATGTGCCAAATGGGGAAGGACTGTGATAAGTAGGGACAGTGGGTATAGTGGACTGTGGGAAATAGTACAGTGGTAAAAATGTGGTTCAGTCAAGTGAAGTTAGAATGCAATAACAATCACTTGACTGTGTTTAGGAATCTGGGTTTTGGGGATTTTTGCAAATGACATGGGAAATGATAGTGATAGGGAATGGTAAGATTTAGAAATAGGGATAAATGAAAGTAAGTGATAGGAGTGGATTTATAAGGGAATAGGGAAGGGATATTATTTGTATTGTAACAGTGAGGAGGAAAATAACCACAGATGGGGAATGGGATTTGAATTAATTGGCACCTAAAATCAGACTTTTAAAATTCAAATACAAACCCTAAGGAGCAGTTTTTGACAAAAGATAGGGTTTATATTTTCAACCTCCAAACTTTCAAATTCCTGCCTCCAAACTACACCCAACACAAGCTAAAATCAATGGCAAGGGTTAACAAACTTACGTGGAGCAAAAGAGATTGAGTCATTTTGGAAATTTGATGAAGCAGTGGTGAAAAATCGCTTGCCAGCCCTGTGCACCGCGCACAAAACCCAGTGCGCCGCGTCTTTTATATGCGTCACGCTGGAGCAAATTAACACTGTGGAAAATGGCTGTGTGCGTCATGACATACCAATGCGCCGCGACTACCTCCCAACGCGCCGTGCAACTGAACTCACGGACAATCCCCCTTCAAACTCACAGATTCGCCCTCCAATGTTTTGAATTGGCTCAATAATGTCTCTTGGTGTGCAAATGAAGTGTTTTAATGGTGAAAATATCTTATATGGCATGAAATTTGATTTTTTCTTCTTTAAAACCCACTTTCTTATGTTTTGGCTTTGGCACTTTTCACTTTCTAATACAAACTCTGTTTTTGTTTCCATTTTGACCTTTTTGACTTGAATGATGAAACTTTTGTCAATTTTTTGCAGGGATGACTGACACGGAATTCGGAAAAGGCGACCAGGGCCATGCCTAAACATCTTCACGACTGAAAAACTTGGAAAATATACATGGCATTTATTACAAAAGACATAATGACGATTTTTCTTCAAAAAAGAGTTTTGAAGAAAAGTTAAGATTTTACATTATAACGATGAAATTTCTTGAGATGAAAACTTATTTTGATCCTCCCTCTGGCCTGCTGGCATTATTGGACACTTTGAAGACAAAATTTGCGAAACCCTAGACCTAATGACTGAAATGACTCTTGTTGACTAAAAGACCAAAACAGGACTGTGAATGACTTTAAAATTGATTTTGATGAATAAACATGAACCAGCAGGTACATGACATGAGGGATATGCGGGAAAAAAACCCTTCTGCCAGAAGATCGATGCTGCTAATGGAATGCAAATGACAGAAGTGAATGAGAAACCTAAAAATGAAATGCAACAAAAGAGATTTTTGATCTCTGACGGAGGGATGAACAGACCGAATCTAACACCTCTCATGGAAAGACGATCTCTGCAAATTCTGCATGGCTACGCTTTTTCATGGACTCAACTCTCTCCAAGCATTCCAAAATGTACTTTATTTAAAATTTTGATAGTATAAATTTTTTTACTTTTCTACAAAAAAAGAAGAAAATTGTTAGTAATGCATTTAATGTAAATGGACACTGGTCATTTATAATAAATTATCCAAAAGCAATTTCGTTTAGGACATAAGCTTATTTAAATCTTGTTTTTCTCTACATGCAAGAGTATTGAGAGATTATTGTAAGCTCGTGCATCTATGATTTAATTTCTTTCCCTTTGATCAAATTTTTATTTTGTCGAAGGACACTTTTGTTATCATTGTGATATTAGAGCTCCACTGAGGAAATTGGTTTAAAGATAAGAAGAGGATATTCCAACATTGCAAGCTCATAAGAAGAGGAGACTCCAACATTGTGAGCTCATAAGAAGAGGAGACTCCAACATTGCAAGCTCATAAGAAGAAGGAATGTCGGAGCTTGGCATAAGAAGAATATCTATTTTATATTCAAGTTTGTGATATAATTTATATTTCAAAATAAATTTTACTTCAAAGGGACAATATTTTTTTTGGTAATGCTGAGTATTTTGCTTCAAGGGGGGTGAGGAGGCTGGGCATTATGATTTTTTATTTCTTCAATAGTTACGTAGAAATAAAGATAACTTCAAATTAAAATTTTAAAAGAGTTAAAGAAGCAAAATTGTATTAAAATTATCAAATAATTGATTAGAGCTAAGTACAAAGCTTAATCAAATTATTTTTTCAAGAGATTATACAAGGGTCGAGGCTAAGCCCTTATAGTCATTTTTTTGGAGCGTAATGTGTGGTGTTTTCATGATATAGATTGGATTATTGTATTATTTTTCATCCATCTCGATGCAGTTGGAGTGGAAAAAGTGGAGGAATCACCTCACGGGACCGTTTTTAACGACGGGGCCTAGTTTGACAAAACGGGGTATGAAGCCTTCCAAGAGAGTTTTGAGGCATCAAATGATGTTTTTTGGGGGTAAAATATTTTCACTTTATCTCTCTATTCTACACAAATATATTTCCAACGGTGCAAGAATTTCGTCAATCAGAGTTCCTATGCAAAAGTTATGCCACTCAAAATTTGACCTTCTTGTTTTCACACCTAAAGTTCGAGAGGATGGCACGTCAGCCCCCATTATTCATGAAAATGGGAAAGCCACGTGATTATGATGTAACATAATCTAGAATATTCTATATCTTAACTCTAGTTAAGAGTCGATGTAGTCAAAATTATCCACTAGTAGGCTATCGAGTTCTGTTATAACCAGCCCACTGGGAGGAAGAGACATTCCATTGTTTCGAGAGAATTTTGTTCCATAGCTGAGAAAATATAACCAGGAGAGATAGGAGGTAGAGCACACATAGATGATTTGTGCAATGTAGTAGCCCATTGGCCACAAACATTACTTCTTTATACCTGCATCCATATTTACAGATAGAGAAAGAGACCGAAGCGACATCACCTTCTAGCTAGGTTTTCTTCTGAATGGGTTTCCCAGAGAGCATATATTGTGTCTATTGTGTGTGTGTTAGCTTATTTTGTAGTTCTATACTTTTATTCATAATTTCCATTCACATGCATGCACTAATTATTACAGTTAAATCTATAAATCTATAATTTTTTTAAAATTGTAATTGTGTAAAGTTTCAATATTTTAATATATTATTATCAGATCTGTTGTGATGAACTATCTAGTGGAATATCCACGGTATTTTATGAATCATTTGGTACCATACTTGGTTTCTTTGGTTTTTTGTGGATATTACAGGAATCTAGATCGACGAGGCCGAAAATCGTAAAATCCTAATCATGGGCGACAAATTTGTAAACAAGCCTCATGATCCCGTAGAGGTGAGGTTTATGTGGTTGAAAAAAAAAATCGCAGATATCAACCGTAATGTAAAATTCCTCATGGTGGCTTTGAATAATAAGGTAGGAATACTTGGAGAATATGGGGGTTCGAATGTAGAGGAAAAATCAGAATGGGGATTAGAAGATTATGGAGAAATGGAGAACCAGTCGAAGAAAGAGCCTTGAAAAGATCAACCCAATTCAAGTGTCATGAGCCAGTCACAATCCTTGTTTAAAATGGAAGAAAAATTTGATATCAATTAATACGAAGGTGAGATCGAAGCTTTGAAGCTGAACCATTGGTTGCAGTAACTAGAAGTCTATTTCAGTGTCCATCATATTGAAGAAGTATAAAAATCTAATTTGTGCAACTGAAATTGGAGGGTCATGCACTCACTTGGTGGGAGATCCACATAGAAACCATGAGGTTGGAGGTAGAACCTCCAATGACTAAGTGGGAGGATTTCAAAAGCCTCATTTATTCACAGTTTTATCCAATTTGGTACGTAGAGGATCAATGGATCTAGTGCCATTACTTTAGGACAAAGTCGGGCCAAAGCATGCAAGACTACACCACAAAAGTCCAAAAGATGGCTATAATGTTGGGTATCTCTCCAAAGAACCCACATGTGCTCCTCAAGTATTTTGGGGATCTCCACTGCCATCTATGTGAGCAAGTGATACTATTCAAGCCCAAATCGATGGAGGATGCATGTGTACAATAACAATACCTGGAGAACATAGGCTTGAAGAAAAAGATTGATGCTCTATTTGACTCAAGATCGAAGGAAAACCTCATTGCAGCAGAGCTAGTCAAGAAGTTGGGGTTGGAAGTTCCTAATCATCCAAACCCATATCCATTGTGATGGGTAAATAAGGATGCATAGTTAAAGGTAACTAAATAGTGCAAAATTATGTTTTTCTTATAGTGATAACTTTATTGATGAAGTAGATATAGATGTGGTTCCCCTTGATGTATGTGGATTCATGTTTGAGAGTCCATACATGTACTTTCATGATGCAATATTCATGAGGAGAGACAACCAATATTGGCTCTTCAAGGATGGAAAATCGTTCATCATTAACATGCACAAAGGAAAGTAAAAAATTTCACAGGTAAGAGCCAACTAGACCAAGAAATTTATCAGATCCAGCAAGAAGTATGTTTTATTGTTTCTAAGAGAAATTCAGATTGCATAGGATTTAATAAGAGGCAAGGCATCCCTGGAGGGCTGTACTTATAAAAAAATAAAAAAATAAAAAAAATGGAGGAGCTATTACAAGCATACAGGTATGTGCTCCGAGATCCAAAAGAAATACTGCCTAAGATGGAAGTGGAGCACGAGATCCAACTATTGTCAGACTCCCCCTTGAAAAATATTGGGTGTTACAAGAAGTTTGTTATAGAAGCAAGTGAGGTGAAGAAAAAGTTGCAACAGTTTTTAGAATAGGGTGTGATTCGACCGAGTACATCACCATTTGGGCCACCCATCACCATTGTATAGAAGAAGGATGGGACTTGGAAAATGAGTATAGATTCCAAGGCGTTGAAAAAAATAACTCTCAACAATAGACCCCCCCTACCCAAGATAGGTGATTTGTTAGATTAGTTGTAACAAGAAAAATAATTCATCAAGTTGGACTTGAAGTCTGGATATCACTAGGTTCAAGTCAAAGAAGAATATACATTGAAGGTTGTCTTCAAAACCAGGGAAGGTTTTTATGAGTGGTTATTCATGTCATTTGGCCTATGTAATGCACCATTTATGTTTATGAGATTAATGAATGATATAGTGTGCCCTTTTATAGATTCACTTTTTATTGTCTATTTGGATGATATACTAGTATATAGTGTTTCCTAGAAGGATCATATTTCACATTTTGACAGAGGTGCCAGAAACATTGAAGACGAACCAACTGCTATAAAATATCTAGAAGTGCGAGCTTGCACAAAAGTATTTTGTGCATTTTGGGTATGTGACTAGTGGAGGAGAGCTAAATATAGATCCTTCCAAGATGGAGGCCATCATGAAATGGTTGGTGTCTACTAATTTTTCTAAGGTTAAGAGTTTCATTGGGGTAACACAATACTTGAGGATATTGATAGCCTCATTTTCAGTAGTAGAAGCACCGCTCCATGCCATAACAAAAAGTTGGAAGAGTTTCTAGTGGGGAAAAGGTCACCAGAAGGATTTCGAGGAGCTAAAGAAGAAGATCAGTCAAGCATTAGTTCTAGAATTGCCAAACTTGCAACGACCGTTCGAAGTGGAGATAGGTGTGAGTGGAAATGTTATGGGAGTTGTCTTGATGTAGTGAGGAAGGCTTGTATGCTACCATTTTGAAGTATTTAATGGGGCAGTCCTTAACTACCCTACCTACGACAAGGATCTTTATGCCATGGTGCAAGCCGTGAAGAAGTGGAAGCACTATCTGATGGGAACGGAGAAAATAATCCACACAAATCACCATTTTTTACAGTACTACAGGCTCAAAGTAAGCTACAGTAGACCAATTATTATAATTGGATGGGGTTTTTACATCTATTTCATTTGATGATCAAGTATAATAAGGGAAGCACAAAAAATTTGGTTGATATGCTTTCAAGACCACCCACATCAAAGATTACAACTTTGGGGACTCTTATGCACATGGAGCCATACACCCATTTGCATAAAGGGAGGCATATTCTAAGGATGAGGACTTCATGGAGGTGTATCAACAGTTGCAGAGTCAAAATCATGTGCAGGATGGTGACAACACCACTGAGTACCATCTACACGATGGGTTACTCTACATGATGGATAATTTATTTGTTCCTAAAGGTGAGAGAATGCATCTAATTAAAGAGGCTCACACCTCCAAGGTTTTAGGGCACTTTTTTGAAGGGAATATTGTGGCTAACTTGCAGAGGTATGTGTATTGGCCCAATATGCAAGAGTGGATAGCTAAATCCATAAGAGGATGCCTGCTTTTTTGTACCAAAAATCCTAGAAATAGGAAACAAGGTGTATATAACCCCTTAGTTGTAACGACTCATCCTTGGGAAAGCATTTCCATGGAATTTGTGGGAGGTTCACGTACAACTAGAAAGGGACATGACTACCTTTTCGTGGTAGCTGACATGTTCAACAAGATGTGTGTTCTAAGGCCTTGTAAAAATACCATTAGCTGGAAAGAAGCAACAAACTTGTTCTTTGGACAGGTCTGGATGCACTTTGGGATACCAAGGAGCATAATTTTAGACAGCGATACAAGATTTCTCAGTGAATTCTAGACTACATTTTGGGAGAAGATGGACACAAAGTTGAAGAGATATACAATTTTCCATCCATAATTAGATGGGCGGATAGAAGTAGTCAACCTGACTTTGGTGCAGCTTCTGAGGGGATAAAACTAGAATCATCTGAAGACCTGGGATGAAAATATGGTATATATACAACATTATTATAAAATATTAGTCCACACTTCTATAGGAAAATCCCCATTTGAAACTTGTTTTTGATATTTTCCACCTTCACCTTTGGATATTGCATATGGGAAGCAAGGAGGAGTGAGGGAATATCTTACAAGAGATGCTTTGAGGGCTGAAAAATTTAAAGAGAATATTAGGAAGATCCATATACAGGTAAAAGAAATATTCTATAAGTCGCAGGAGAAGTATAAGGCCAGGCAGGATCAACACAAAATGGAGAATTCATTCAAGGTCAGAGACAGAGTACGGTTACAATTGAACAAGGAGAGGCTACAGGGGGCTGGTAATAAAATCAAGGCTTTAAGATATGGTCCCTTCGAGATACTGGTAAAGGTGGGTGATAATTCCTATCGAATCAATTTACCACCATATATGTGCATTTACTCAGTTGTGAATATAGAGAATTTGAAACTCCATGAGCTTTCCATGCTATATCAAGAAGAGGAGCAAGTCCTACCTTTTGTGGATTATTTGTCACTAGATTCCTAGGAAGAGATGATAGAAGATATAGTTTTGTAGAAGAGGTACATAAATACAAGACAGGGGAAACATGACCTTTGGCAGAATGGATTGAAGGGATAAATTCTAGGAAAAGCTAAATGGTATACTAGAGAGAAGGTGGAGGAAAATTTCCCTCACCTCATTTAGTAGAAGCATTTGGGGAAAAAAATTTCTCCCAAAATGGGGAGGTGTGATCTAGATTGGATCATTATATTTCTTTTCATCCATCTTGACGCATTTGGAGTGGAAAAAGTGGAGGAATCGTCTCATAGGACCATTTTTTATTAGCGGGACCATGTTTGGAAAAACATGGACTTAAACCTTCTGGGAGCATTTTGAGGCTTCAAACGATGTTTTTTGGGAGTAAAAATTTGTCACTTCATCGTGGCACTTGATAGATTTTCCTAGAAATTATATCTTGTGTCTTATGTGTGTAAGTTGGTGTGTGAGCTTATTTTATCATTCTCTACTTTTCTGCACAATTTCCATTCGCATGCATGCACTAATTACAGTTAAATCGACAAATCTAGAATTTTAACAAAACTGTAATAGTGTAAAATTTCAGTAATTTAATATATTATTATTAGTACTATTGTGACAAACTATGTTGTGTAATATCCACAAAATTTTACAAATCAATTCATCATCTTCTTTTCCTTGTGTGGTACTTGCCTATTTTCTTTATTTATAGCACATATATTTCTCATTCAACAAAACATTTACAACGTCAAAACTTGTTAATTTATTGTATATGAATGTGAACCTTGAAGGTTCAAATAATACAAAACATGAAAACGTCATATGGAAAGCAATGTAATTTATAATGATTTGTGGAAAGACATATGTATTGGTGATGTAAAACCTTATAAACACATCAATGTTGATTCTCTAGTTAAGTGGGAACTCAAAGAGGAAAAAGATTTGGAATTAATAAAATCCTTTGTAATAGAAGAAATGTATGTTCATATAAAAAATGCATCACATGCTTGGACTACTTGGAAATTTTTCAGAGATATTTTTGATACACAACCTTAAACAAAACATGTGGACCTTTAATTAAAGTATCTTCAACATAAGTTGTTTGAAGGAGGAGATGCAGTTTAAGATCTTTCAAGGCTTAAAAACACGAGACAAAAGATTGGTAAGGCAAGATTACTCCTATAGAAGATAGTTTGATGGAAAAAATATTAATTGCGGGATTTCCATCCTATTAAAACAAATTCTTGGAGACTTTATAGCTTACAATAAAGGTTGACAATACATCATTTGATCAATTATGTGAAATGTTAGTTTAGCATGATAAAACATTTGGAAAATGAACAATAGGGGAAGATATCTTCATTACAAGTACAAGCTTAAGTAATTCATCAAAAGTTCAAGAGGAAGAGGAACTCAGGTGAATAAAAAAGGATGATGAAATCAATATCAATCGTCTTATAGAGGACAAGGTAGAGGGCGAAGTCAAGGAAGAGAACACAGTCATTGAAGAGAGTTTAATCAAGGAAGATGAAGAAGTAATTTTCAAAAGGTGTAAAAAAATTTCAGAATAACTCAATAAGAGAGGCCTCCTAATCGTAATAATAAATATGGTCTACATCAAGACATAACTCAATTTGTATGCAAACATTTATATAGAGTTGATCATTATGTAGAAAAGTTTCTAACTCCAACTAATAAGATATAAAAATTCAACCAAATTTCAACTTCAACACAATATGAAAATGATCAAGAGGGTGATAATTTTGAATACATATTCACTGCTCCTCAAAAAAAAAAATTAAGTGCTTTTTTCATCTCGATTTTATTTTTCAGGAGTGACTATGAATATGCATGGATATTGGACACAGGGGCCACTCAACACATGATATTTAAAAAAGACTTATTTTGGACATCTTAGGAATGTAAGCTCAACTCAATATTATTTCTTGATGATACAACACATACCCCTCATGGAAAACGTACTATGAAAATATTTCTCCCTGGCAACAGACAGAGAATGATTTCAAATTTTGGGTATGTACCAACATTTAAAAATTATTTGTTGCCCTGTTGTAGCTACTACAACACCCCCCCAATTTTTTTCCCATGTTTTTAATTTGGAGCCTCCCTTTTTTCCACAGGAGCTTAGCATCCATTGTCTTCAAGTATTCATGATATGTTGAGACTTATAATTTCATGCAGAGCTTGTGATGCCTTGTTTTTATCCTGAATTGATCCTTTTCAAACACAATCCATATTCTTACTTGACCTTGTAGCATTGTCGGTATTCCCTTTAGAAATTGTGCAATCTTGGAAGGCAGACCAAACTTGAGGATCTCAATTGCACAGTCCAGAGAGGAAGACTAGTCTTGATCACAAAAACTATAAAATTTTGGGGAACATGCCAACCTTAAGCTCAAAAATTGTGCAAAATATTTCCCTGCCCTTAGAAACTGTGCAATTCACTGAGCCAAGGAGTTTCTGAGTCCCTTGTGGTTGGGAATTGCGCAATCCTTCTTGGCAGTGTGAATGGACAATTTCTAGGAAAATAAAAATAATCAAAAATCAAAAATCAAAATAAATCCCTAGAAAATAGGGAGTGGATAATTAGTTTCCCAGAGAGTAACACAAGTTATTAATTTAGACCTTCTGCAAAGTGTCATTTTTCCTTGATTTTAGGCATGTGCGTCATAAACCCTATCTACCTAAATATATATAATAGATGCCCCTAGATCTCATTTTCACACTTGATATTGGAGCTCTAGCTTTCCCAGGGATATCAAGGAGCCTTCAGTGGAGTTTGTAGTGCTTTTCCCAGTGAGTTTTTATTTTGTCGTCTTTTGCCACTTTTCCTATCACTTTTTGTCGTTTTGTTTTAGCGAGTATTGTTTTTCTTGTTTATTTTTATAGTTTCTGGTGTTTTACCTTATATTATCCTGTAAAAGTGTTGGTTTTGTTTGTCATTCACTTTTTATAAGTGTCGCATCAACTTCTTGTTTTTTTTCCCACCAGTGGTCATCGTTTCGACAACTCCCTATGCATGTTTGTTTTTAATTTTTCATGTTGATATTCTACACTTGATTCTCACTGATATATCTTTCCCTATAAAATTTTTCACTTTTAATTTCACTATCACTCAAGATATTCCACTTTTCCTTCCCTTTCCTAGGCAAATCTGCCCTTTACTTGCCCAACGATTTCCATGTCAAATGCGCATTTCACAAGTCCAAGGCTCAATCCTCATGCTTGGCCTATGAAATTGTGTAATGCATAATCCCTCTCTTTCCAAATTGCGTATTGATAAGTTCTAGTGCTTAATCCTCATCCTTGGCCACTAAGACTACGCAATGCATAGTCTCTCCGTCAGTCTGCCCTGGTTGATACTGTGCATTGTGTAGTATCAAGCCTCAAGCATCCCTCTTGAATAATAAGACTATGCAATGCACAATTAATGAATTTAGTCTCTTTCCTCATCTCATAAATTTCACAGTGTTCCCTCTCATTCTAGTGGTTGTTTCCTGGATCTGGCTTTGTGAGTCATTTTTCTTGAGCTAATTTATGTTTTCCATGAGTGCATTTCTGTCTTACAACTACTATAGCTTTTGAGGACTTATCTCGATCAGTTAGTATCACTATGGTTCCCAAGAGAATTCTCTCAAAGGACACCCTAGTAAGCTACACCAGAGAGGCAGTTGAGAGTACTCTAGTGAATTTTACAGCATTATCTGACACTCAATCGTTCATAAAGAAAGAGTCAGACATTACATCGAAAAAGGTGGATGAGGTATTCTAAGAAAAAAGATTCAAATTAGATCTTGAAGACCGACAGGAGTACATGAACGTCCAAATATTGGGATTACACAAGATTGCATGAAGGTACCTGGTTTTCTCATTTGCAGACATCATCTGCTGGATATTGTCACATACGAATAACAAGACCATGACTCTCAACAGTTCCAGTGGAAAAAGTTTTTCCTCTTTTATGGAACACGATTACCACCTTATGTATCATTTACCGATGCAATTGTAATACATGTATTCCCATTTTTATGCAGTCACCAACTACCTGAGCACAAATGATGTCATCAAATGTTGGGTGAAAGATACCTCAAAATTCCGCTAGACACCCAAAAACACTTACAATACCAAATATTTTAAGAATTCCTATCAATACTTGATAATATTATGTTGTCTTATATATGGTAAAAGAAATATTGAGACCTTCCTAGAAGGATAAACATTCCTTCTCAATCAGGTTGTGAATGAAGGAAAATTGTTCAACTGGTCAGATTGTTGGCTCAACAATTGAGAATTCATGTAACGAATTCTAAGAACCCTCCCAAGGGAGATCAAGCCATATTCTACATGCCTACTGTAGAATATGCTCAAAATTCATTTCCTGCCATGAATTGGACCTGTTCACTGTGAGAAACTACCGTGCATATTTACTGCAAGTTGTTTTTGGAGTGCATATTCAAGGGAGTAATGGAAATGTTGAATGATCACTTCCTCATTGCATGTACAATTTAATATTTGAGGAAGAGCCACCTTGCATGTTTTGTGGGGAAATGTAAGAAGGGTTATAAATAGTAAATTGGTTTGCCACCAGATGGCATTAACCTCAAATAGGGTTGTACGAGATCAAAAATCTAAATATTGCTAAGATTAAAGGAAAGGAGATAGAAAAATTTGCATTCAGTCATTTGTAATTTAATCTGTATGATCCTAGGAATGTTTGTAAATAAAATTGTGCAGAGATTCATTTCCAATGTCCAAGAGGGACATTTTACAAGCCCGAGGAGAAAGAGATGAAGAATTGTTACAATGCCTCTAAGTCTCGCGAACAAGTCATCTTCGCAGGAACATCACAAGTTACTCCTTAGAAGGAATTCAATCCAAATGCAAAACTAGAAGGAAGGCACAACCCAGTGCGTGAAAAGGGAAAGAGAAAGGTTGCACATGGACCAACGAAAGATCAGAGTCGAAATCTGAAGGAAAATCTAATCATCTGGAAAGCGGCCATAGTGATAGAAAATAGGAGGAAACAAAGGAAGGAGGAATAAGAAGTGAAGTAGAAGGAATAACAAGAGCAGAAAATATTAGAATAGGAAAGGAAAAAATGAGAAGAATAAGAAGAAAGGAAGAAACAAGAAGAGGAAGAAAGGCAGAGACTGGAATAAGAAGAAGCAACACTGAAACAATCTGAATAACAAGAGCAAAACTGACTACTAGAAGAGGAGATAAAATAGTTGCAGGAGAAGGAAATTACTCAAGAACTAACTATAATTCAAGACATGAAGGTGGAACCAGAGTCGTTAAAACAATATGTTGATCTTATTTCGAGCATTCAGTTGGTCACCATTTAGTCTCCCCCTCCTCCAAAAATAGAGCAAGATCCAAGCGAAGAAGAGGAAATTGTTCTTGTTGATGATGGTTAGGTCATTGATACATACAATATAACTTACTATGAGATTTATAAGAATATTTCACAAGCTAGAGAAACATTTTCCAAATGAGCTCACATCTCCTACATTCATTAGAGAAAGGGTGATTGTGACAGACACCAGGAGAAATCCAAATCCATTTCTGCAAAAAACTTGGCATTCACAGGTGCTACCAAGTCAAACACGAAGTATATCATGGCTGAGAATAGAAAAATGGAAAAGAAATTGCAGGTTTCAAGGCAAGAAGTTGAGAATATTCAAACAGAGGTCTAGAAGTTAGCTCCGCATAGGCATGTCTCGAAAAATTTAAGGCAACCATACTTGGATAAGTATGGGAATTAGGAGAGACCATGTGAAGCCTTTACAAGGATCTTGTCACCATGCTTAAATAAGTTTTCCACTTGCATGAAATGCAGAAAAGGTGAAAATATAATGCTAAATACCTCAAGGTTGTTCACACAATCATTTCTATCGTGCATGATTGGTGAATGCAACACAAAGGGGCATTGTCTGAATTGGTGAAGAAAACAAGGAAACATGTAGAGCTGGAGAAAGAAAAAGTTTGAATGATCATATAGAGTAACAAAAATCTCGCTTCATTCATCACCAAAATTCAGGCCTCATATGCACGATTATACAATAGCATGGATTTCATGGAGAAAATACACAAGATCCCTTCAGTTGGCTTACTCACTGAGGCCAAACGTAGGAATCAAGATAGGATGGAGGTTGAAGAATACTTGGATCAGCTCAGGAATATCTCCATCAAAGAATATATGGAGGTGAAAAAGAATAATATGAAGAATTAAATTGGTGGTCCTGTCCCGATCAACACTGTGTTGCTCTTGTTGAAGAAGGAAATTCATACTGATTCCAAATCAATGAACCCAGATGCAAATGGATGCTAGAGTTGTATTCTAGCATGACCTCGTCACACATTTTGGGGAAGTCATCACACAGTACAAATCTTGGCAACAATATGTGACCGAGAAACTAGAAGTGCAAGTGGCCGAGTTGGAATTCCCCGAAAATCAAGCTTAACTTGTTTTGTATTATTAGGTTTTCTAGTTGACTCTACCAAATTTTTCCTTATATGGTTATGCGAAATATTGTAATATTATTTTGTAATTAATTGTAAGTGAAATTCCAAGTGTAGATTATGGAATGTAAAGAGTCATTTTGTAATGAATTCCAAAGGTCATAATTGAAGGAAGTCAAACATTCATTGGGGAAGTCAAAGAGTCACAAAACGAGATGAATATTCACCCCTTTTGTTATAAATATACCCTCATTGGTCATGTAAAGGGCTTAGGGGGGCGGGATTTTGGCGTAGGATCAAAAGCCTTTGAGTTTTGTTGAGAGCATTGACTTATCCGCAGCATAGAGGGAGTATCTTTCTTTGGAGGAGCAAGTGTTGGATTCATGTTCCAATACTATTGGGACTAGCGGTTCGTCAATTGTATATGTATGGTTGGAACTTTAACTTTAATAAAATCTCAGAGCTAACACGTTTTCATGAATATGTTGTAAATATAGTAGGAATATTCTTGTTATGTTTGCAATATATGTTATTTAATTTACGCTAACACTTATAAACTATTTCGTTTGCATTAGTATGAATATTTTTGAATTCATGTTGTTGTATATTTCCATCATGGTT
Source organism: Pinus albicaulis (assembly GCA_034641835.2). Taxonomy (NCBI): domain Eukaryota; kingdom Viridiplantae; phylum Streptophyta; class Pinopsida; order Pinales; family Pinaceae; genus Pinus; species Pinus albicaulis. The sequence goes on along the minus strand of CM076570.1, from coordinate 557,235,487 downwards.
AAATTTTGAATTATTTTGCAGGCTACCTTATGATCCATTTTGCATTTGTATGTTCCTTTCAAGTTGTGTATTATTACAGGATTCTAAGGGGTTCACTTACTTTTCCTCTTGTCGTGTTAGAACCCTTCATACATTTCACTTGACCCTCCACAAATTCATACACTTGTTTCACCAAAGTCACGAATACATAATTATATGTTTTATTGCATCCAATGCATAACACTAAAACCCACTATTTTGTCAACTAGACTGTATTTTGGATGGGAATCCTACACCAAACAGTGTGAAGTCTAATTGGGACTTCATATCAGGGATATCCCTTTGATTGTGGTGGATCTAGCACTATCAGCATGTCCTTAGTGGTGATTTTTCAAGAAAGACATCAAATTATCATGGAATACGTACTAGTGAAAATAAAATCCATCAAACAAAATTTAAAAACAATAATGACAGTTATGAAGATGACGAGCTTGTAATATTGAAAGGAAAATTCATTCCTAGGAAACAATACTTTGCAGGAGTAGTGAGTTCATATATGTCACCTATCATATTATAACATGTACATTATGGACACTTAAACATTGACAGTCTCTCTCAACTACAAAAAAAAGGTATGGTAAAAGGACTACTTACTTTTAAAAAGAATAACACAAAGTGTGAAGCTTGCATTTATGGGAAACAAAATAGAGATGCATTTCCTATAGGATTACGGAAAGAAAACAAGCATTTGAAACTTGTTCATATTCATATTTTTGGACCTCTAGAGAATTATCTTGGAGTATGTAAATATTTTTTACTTTTCATCGATTATTTTAGTTGAATGAATTGGGTATTTTTGAAGGAAAAGTCAAAAAGATTTGAAAAGTTTAAGACTTTTCATCATTTGGCTGAAAAAGAAACCAAAGAAAAGTTAGGATCATTAAGGACCAATAATGGAGGGGAATTCACTTCAAATTAATTCCTAAATTATTCTATAGATAAGAGTATGATAAGGAAATTAAACAATTATTACACTCCACGGTAGAATGGAGTAACAAAAACAATGAACATAACTTTGTTAGGAATGGAAAGATCAATGTTAAATTTCAAAGTTTTAAGTGCATCCTACTAGGTTGAAGTAGTACATATTGTAGTTTACTTAAGAAATCAATCTCCTACTGCTTCTTTGGATGGAATTACCCAATATGAATCATGGTATGGTTTCAAACCAAAATTTAAACATATTCAAGTTTTCAGTTTAGTTTTTTATGCTTTAGTTCCTCAAGAAAATTGAACTAAGCTAGAATCGAGAAGTATGAAGTGTATGATGATTGGATATTCCAAGGAGAAGAAGGGATATCATATTATATCCAATGGTAAATTTATTTTAATTTGAGATGTCATCTTCAATGAAACGTAAATAAAAAGTGTAACAGAAATTGAAAGCCTTCTTGAAAAATTAGAAAAAAAATAAATAAGGAGAAAAACAGGATACCAAAAGAACGATGGTTTGAAATAGATTTGAATTTACAAGCAACAGATGATGATTATTCATCAAAAAATTTCTCTAAATATTATTTTGATTCTTCAAGAAATGAAAGTTCAAAATATTCTATTAGAAAAGATTCAGATACTCCAGGAGAAAAAAAGAGTTTCTATTCATATCAATCATCTTGTTCACATTGGTAATGGTTCAAATCTTCAATTTAGTCAACATCAATTCCCAAAGTGGGTCGAAAAACTTATGAAATATGTTCATCTAGATGAAATGAACAAAAATAGCATGCATATTGGTTCTAGGGTAGAAGAGAATGTTCCCTTAGAAAAAAATGATTTTACTGAACCTTCAACTTCCAAAGAGGTAGTAAAACTCGAAGAGTGAAAAAAAATATTATTCATAAATATAATTTGGTGATTGAAAAAGGTACATGGAAACTTGTTAATTGTCCTTCAATTTCAAACCCATCAGATGCAAATGGGTTTAAAAAATCAAGTAAAACCATATTGGATGATTAACAAATATAAAGCAAGACTTGCAGCCAAGGGTTTTGCACATCAATAAGGGATTGATTATGAAGAAACATTTGTACCTAGAACAAAATGGAACACAATCAAAATGGTAATTTCCTTGAAATATAAAAAAGGATGGAAATTACATCATATGAAAGTTTCTTCCTTAATGGAGATATGCAGGAAGACGTACACTCAACCTCTTGGTTTTGAGCTTGAAGGAAGGGGACATAAAGGGTGTAAATTATCAAGGCTTTATATGGATTTAAACAAGCACCCATATATTGGTATTCTAAAATGGATGATTATCTTTGTAAAGTAGGATTTCAACAAAGTGACTCTAATGATACTTTGAATGTGCATCGACAGAGTGAAAATATAGTGATATTGATAATGTATGTGGATGACTTGATCCTTAATGGGAATAAATAGGATCATATTTTATAGGTAAAACGCGAATTAAAAGCTACATTAAAGATAACAGATCTAGGATTACCACATTGTTATCTTGGATTTGAAGTATTCCAACATTCAAATAGAATTTTCCTTAGTCAATGTCAATATGCATCTAAATTATTAAAAAAAATGGCATGAAATATTGCAAGTTTATTCTCACCTCAATGGAACAAAATTTAAAACTTTCAAAATTTGAAGGGAGGGAATTGGTAAAGAGCACTTCTTACAGGCAGTTGATTAATATCTTGATATATTTAACGAATTGTCTAGTATGCAATCAGTATTCTCTCTAAATTTATGCAAGAACCAAGGGAAAACCACTAGAATGCAGTAAGAAGAGTTCTTAGATATATCCAAGGTATGAATATTATGGTATTTTATATGAAAAGAATAAAAGTTGTGTACTTGTTGGATATTCAGATGAAAACTTTGTTGGATATGTTGATAATAGGGCATCAACATCAGGATATTTGATGAATATGGGATAAGTGGTGATTTCTTGGAGTTGTAAGAAGCATAATACAATAGAAAATTCTAGATGAGGAAAATTATATTTTAGCATGGGAAGCAACATGTGAGATTTTCTAGTTACACAAAGTTTTACGAGATTTGGGAATTCATCAATCAAAAGCCACTTCTTTTTTTATTGACAATCAACCAACCATTAAGCTTTCCAAAAATCCATTTTCCCATTCCGAAAAAAAAGCACATTGATACCAAATATCATTACATTAGGAATCTCATTGCAAAGGACATCATCAAACAGAAGTATTGTCCTAAAGAAGATCATATCACAAATATATTCACAAAACCACTTGGTAGGATCAAATTTAATAAGTATAGAAAATAACTTAGTGATTATCCTAATGTAATTTTGGATCAAAAGGGCTTATGTTAGATATTATGATCCAAAAATACTTTGATTTAAAACTCTATTTTCATATAGTTAGGTTTTTCTATATTATTAGTGTAGATTTAGAAAAGCATTTGTTACTTAGTATTAAAAATAGGAAAATTGTTGATGATGCATTTAATTTAAATGGACACTTGTTCTTTGTGATAATTTGTCCATAACCAATTTAGTTTAAGACATAGGCTTATTTTTCTCCTCATGCAAGAGAAGTGAAAGATTATTGTAAGGTTTTTTTATCTATGATGTAATTTTTTTTCTTTGATCAATAAAATTTGCTTATTTGTGAACACTTTTGTTATCATTTATATGTTTATTAATTAAATTTAAATAACTAGTTTTACATATGAATCGTTAATTTAATTTATATGGATCTTAATTTATAGTAGTTATTATTATTATTATATGTTTATTAATTAAATAAGAAAAATATTTAAATAATTATAATCAAAAGTAATTTATATCTATAAATGTTAAATTTACTCTTTCGTGAGGATAAATTTTCTTTTGTAATTTCTTTGATTATTTTATAATTTCATATATATATATATATATAATATCATCTCAATTAAAATTATATATATAGATATATAAAATAAAAATGTGTGATTTTAACAATTTTGAAGGAAGTTCACTAAAAACAAGGTAATATGAGGGGGTTTATATTTCACAAATCTAATCAAAATTTAGTACATCGTCGCATACATAGAGGGGGTTTAGTATCATTCATGATATATCATATAACATTATCATTATTCAAGGAATTCAATGATACAAATATTCTGATGTTATAGGCGTAGTCTAAGGAGTTGACAAGACCGTGCTCTGGGTGACCCCCATCGACTTGCCATGGGCCCATCCATCTCCATCTCTATCTCCGTCTCCGTCGCAAGGTTTGTTTGCTTCACATCTAGTACGATATGACGTTATCCTATCGAAAACTTGCAACTGCATCTTCCCATGTAACATGATCAACACCCTGTCGAATTGCTAACACAACGTGCCTATAACTAGATGAGCGGAGGTTGACACACCATAGTGCAACAAGAAGATTTTTTTGATGGAATTTTTTGTGATCCCTTGCTTTCTTGTGAGTTTAAGTAATTGTTTCTTACCGCTCCTTTTTTTTTTCATGGAATTTTTTGTGATCCCTTGTTTTCTTGTGAGTTCAAGTAATTGTTTCTTACCGCTCCTTTTTTGTGTTCCAATGAACTGTTAATGTTTGAATGTCAGATTGCGGGGAAGGTTTGTTTTGGTCAATAGGTTAAACTTGACCATTCCCAGCCATTTAGGCCTTCAAACGATGACAATCTCCGTAGCAGAAATAGGATATCCTTACAAGATATTCAATCTTCAAGCAGTGGGAAGTCACTAATAAATGAATTTTTTATGCCTTATATTGTGTTTAGAAGACTCGATCCATGAAAATAAGAATGAATTAAATAATTCCTTATTTTATAATGAAATACAATAATATGAATTGCAAAAGAATTTTCAATACCAAATTATCTACACGAATTTATTTATCTCTACAACTAAGATACAAGAAGACCATTTTTAATATCATGCCTACACTAGATACCACTTCATACAGTAGATCATCAACAATCCTATGAATATTTGACCAGTAATTTATGGCAAAGAAATGAAACTAAGAAGGAATTTTTTTTTCTTCTCTATGAAGATGTTTAATATTATGGATTTAGACTTGATAAATTCTAGTAATTTGATTTCATATCAATTCAGAATTGGTGTAAATGATAATGTCATTCGCACCATATTATTTTTTTTATGTTATCCCAACAACTAGGGAAATATAATAGGCTTCATTATTTTTTGTTCTTCTAGGCAGTTCTCTACTTTTTTGGAAAACTTGACTTAGAGCTTCATTGTGAAAAACAAATTTGGTTGTTGCGCATCCACGGTTAGGATAGAATCAAAATTTAATGCACTAAATCCATTTGTTCTTTGTTGTGGCAACTCGTTGGTTCACCATTGTACAAAATTGTTGATTCACCCCTATGCCAACTCACTGGATCTCAGTTACCACAACTCGTTGCTTCACCGTTGTGGCACCTAGTTGTATCGATATTGCAGGAACTCGCAGGGTCACTGTTGCAACAACTTTATGGGTCAATTTTGTGGCAATTCGTTGTGTCAATGTTGTAGGAACTTGTTGGGTCACTATTGCAGAAACTTTCTGGGTCACCGTTTTGTAAACTCGTTATGTCACTATTGTAGTAACTCGCTCGATCACAAAATGGTAAAGGAAAATATGAAATTATAGTTTCCCTTCTTATGCGAGACCATAAGGAGAAGATTATTTTTTCTAGAAAGGATTTAGTTTGGTCTGAAGTACATGGAAATTACATGGAGATTTATCGGATTGCAAAAATCCTTTCACATAGAATTCTCGACTTTATTACAGGAGAGGAAATGAACCCAGAAAATCCATTTTCTTTCACCCACGTATAAAATAAACTCCCAATATCAAGGCTTATTGCTTCCTTGCGATATGAAGTGTAAGTATTTTAGAGATGCATTGTCTCGATGTTGGTATTAACAATTCCAGTTAATCATTGGTCATATGTATTGAATTTTAAAAACCAATTATGTATGTATGCTTATTCATATAGCCCGGTGGACAAAAGAGGAGAAAATTAAATGAAATAAAGATCCTCATTTTTGAAAAAGAGGGGTTGCCAATGCCATTTCATTATAAAACTTATGGTTCAAAGCCCTGCCATAGTAATAATAACATATACGATGTGTGAACATGAAGATAGACAAGGACAAACTTGTCATGGCCAACATGACACTTCAGGTGATGTTAGGTCTATGCATCAACCAAATGTATCAAGGGACATGGTTTCCTATGTATAAAGTTGTTTTTTCTTGGAAGTGTCGATTGAATTGATTCGTAGAATTCATGTTAAAGAATATGTTGACATGGATATATTAGCTCAAGATAGGTATTTATTTTTTTGCAGGAAATTTGTTGTTAACATATATAATCATCTAATGAAAGGAAAGTATCAGTTGCATGAGAAGAATGAAATGAGTGTGAACCTTTGGTATAAAAAGCACCAAGATGATTTTTTCTTTTATCAAAATCCCAATGGTGTATAGATCCATTGTATAGTTGGAATTCAAATGAAGTGGATGTTGGAGACCATGGTAAATTTATCGAATACTAGCTTAATATTCATGGATTCAACATTCAACACAAATAAATATCGGATGAGTGTATTAATAATGACTGATCTAGTACAATAATTTTATTTGTAGTGATTTATCGTGATTAATGAGCTAACGTTGACTTCATATGTTTTTTAAATATGGCGGTATCATTTGTAGACACTTGTGGTGTTTGATGAGAAACATAGTGGGGTTTCAGTTACATGGGTGGTGGAATTATGTAATACAACATAGGTCATTTCACTATGGTTGGAGAACCTCATGCATAGGTGTCACCAAGTTCATTGTAATTGGAAAGTTAATTCCTTCATGGTTGATGATGCATTGACTGAAATTAGTGCTTTGAGGTAACTTCAATCTTCTTATTTTAAAGTACAACTTTCATTTATTCTAAAAAACTTGCACTTCAAATGAACTAAATGTGTTAGCAGAATCACAAGGTGCAATGGAATATTGTGTGTTTGACACAGACTTAGGGCATGGCTAAAAAATTTTAATCAATTGGTCAATGTCCAGAAATAGAAAAAATATGTTTAGTTATTTGGGTTCGATTGTGAGAGATTGTTCCAATGATGAAGTGACCATTGTAGTTAATGCATTATTCATCAATTTTCTAATGAGGAGAATTTCTTATATTATTTCCACAAGAATTAGGTTTTCAATGGCAAGTTTTTTATGTTCACGTACTCTTTCTTACATTTCTCTTGGTTTTGATATAGATGAGATATCTTCACTAACCCAACTTTTATGTAATTAGGGATGTGGGTGAAAGGTTGTAAATATTTTCCCCATGAAAATCAAGAGACAAACAATGTTATGGAGTCATATCACTATCACCTAAAGACAAACTTTATATATCATAGAAAAAATAAATGTGTTTGTAGGATGGGTTGTTTGATATATATTCTTGTAACAAATGTTGAACCATGTTATTGGTTTAAGTAAATTTAGAAAAAAAAATGAAGGATGTCTGAATAATTACAAGAAAGTGGTGATAGTTTGAATCATCAATGGAAAAAGAAAAAAAATTCTAGATAGTTATTGCAACCATCATGAGATAATATCTCATTCTTATTAGGTTAGGAGTCAATCTAAACCTAATCAACAATATCTTGTCACTTGGCATCACACAAATTTCATAACTTGTGATTTCCCATGGTATATTCATGGCAACATTTCCAAGCATGCCATAAAGGTCAGTTGGTTGTATTCTCGTTCAATGGATTAAAACCCATTACTAAATCATGATACCACAACATTTTATTACAATGAACCTCCAGAGATAAATATAGAGGAACCATATATTAATGAATATTCCAACACAATTGCCATGGATAGTCACAAAGTTGATTTAAATGTTGAAGGAATTGAATTGGTTAGAGAGGAGTTATTTTACTACCTAGACCTTCTTCCTCATACGAGGCTATCAATTGGGCCAATTTATCCTCTTTTTCCTTTATCAAAGGATTTTTTCTTTCCACTTGAACATCCTTTTCCTCTGTCATCCTTCCTTCTATATAAGAAGAATTGTGGGCTATGTTTGGTTCCTCATCCTATGTTTGCATAATAGTGTCTTGGTTTTTTTTTTTCAAGGGGCATAATTTCTTCGACCCCATAAAAATTTATATATATGACACCCACGATTAAGGAGTCTACAAATTGGGCCAAGAAATCTATTTTTTCACATGATTCTTTCGTTCTCAGTTTCTTTTTTAGGGTTTTAACTATGTATTGGCATTCCTTGTTTTTCATCTGAAGAACCATGTTCTTCCTTAGCAATGAAATATACAAAGGAAGAAATGAATGGGTACTTATTTTTTTAGCACGCTTGTTTTAATTCTAAATTATAGTGTGGTTTCTTCAACCTCTAGAAGATCCTCCTCATCAGCATATAATTTCATAATTGTGATGAGCCCCTCTCCAAAAAATTTCCATGGTGGCTCTTGTGTGTCAGCAAGGTGGTCGATTTATGTTTCCATCTCTACATTCAGTAAAGGCCCATCATGGGTTTCCTACATTACCTCTATTGGTTCTTGTGTAGCAGTGGCGGGAACCTACTCTACTGGTTCTTCTATGTCAGCAAAGTGGTTGAATCATATTGAAATCTCTACATCTAGTACATCCTCTTGTGTAGCATTAGGGGAAATATCCTTCGTTGGTTCTTTTGTAATAGTGAGGAGGGTTCCAAGAATTGTAGGAACATGGACTCACTTTGTCTTATTATTCTTTGGGTGCTTCCTTATTCCTCTCTATATTCTGGTGGCAGGTTTAATCCTTAATATTTATACATCATCATCATCATCATCATTTTCATCTTCGCTCTGTGAGGAATTAGTAGCATAATCCTCAGAAACCATCATAATTTGAACACTGGGTGGCTCGGTTGCAAGAGGAGTTTCCATATGACAAGGTTTTATGGAAATTGTTGCAACAATGAGGTCATGGGGTGGAGTTGTGGCTTCTAGGGAATCCTCTAGTAGAGTAAAAACATTTGAATCTAGTGGCCATTTAACTATGTCATTCCAAATTATCCCTTCATTTTGCAATGCACTAATGACAAAAATTTTAATGAGGCATGTTATCACTCCCTCCATTTCCCAAGGCGGAGAAAAGATACTGAAGGAGGTAACTTCAAACCAATCTTTACATTTGGTAGATAGCCGTACCAAACTAGAGAGGGCTCTCTCAATGTGAATTTCACATTCAATGAGGTGAATGGAAAGGAAATGATATTAGGATAGATATAAACTTAGTGATTTTTATTAGTTTTTTTTTAAATTTGCTGGATAGGGAGTATCAGTCTAGAAACTAGGTCTGGGTTTCAAGGTCTGATTTCAAATGAAGAGCTGCAGAGATTAAATTGAGGCCATGTAGGTATACTTAGAAATACACTTAAATTTTCATTGTGGTATAGTGTTTGGAAAGAGAGAACCAGAACGATCATATTACATGAGTTCATTCATCAGAGGAAGTAGAACAAATTTATGAAAATATTATAAAACAAAGCACAAGAAGTAAGAATTTTGTTTATAGATTCATAATATTATCATATAGAAGCATACATGTGATTTCATGGAAGCATAAACATTCAAATTTATGGTGTTACTGACCAAAAAATTGCTAACAAGGATAATACCAGAGTCCCAAAGTTATAGCTACAACATGTATTTGATGTCACTGTTATGCTCATAAGATCCACACTGCAATATCAACTATCCAACCCCTACAATGACTTGAGTTGGAGTACATATGGAAAATAGAGAAGATTCCACCTCACTAGGTCGAAACCTGATCCAAAATACCTCATAAATGCATCTAATGAGCCATAACCTAGAATTTAGGGAAGTTAGAAACAACCCCCCCAAATTTAGATAATAACTAGGAGTCTTGTCTCTTTGAGTAATTACAATATTCCTCAACAATGAGGGGCATAAATAGAATTCCTTTTCCATAAAACAACTCATGAGACAGTTGTAACATTGGTATTTTGACCATTTTTCACTGACACATGTCTAGAAAGCATCCAACACAGAAGCATCGTGTGCCTAACAGAAGTGTCATGTGCTCTGACACAAGCGTTGCTTGCTCTTCGAGGGCATTTTTAGGTGGCTTTAAGGAATCTTTTTGCTGATATGAAGATTGGGAAAGGTATCCCAACATGTCCTCTATCCAACCCAACCTTAAAACTGACAAAATACCTCCTTCAAGGCATTCAAAAATTCATTTTTCCAAGCTTAATCTAGAAGCATAGTGTGTACTGAAAAACAGTGGCAGAAGCATGAGAATAATGTATTTTTTGAGTTTTTCTTCAAAACTAGGAGGTGTCATGAAAATCCAAGACCATATCTTGAGTACACTTCAAAAGTAATCCAACCATGTAAATAATACCTTCATTGGATCCTCTCAGGAAAAGCGTTGCGTGGCCACACTACACTTCTGCAAGAGTGAAATTTTCAGAATTTTCCAAAAATCACAAAAAATACCAAAAATTCTCAAAAATTGTTGAATTTTGGTCTATGGCATCCTTGAATGATGATATAAACAAATATGGGTGCCTCAGCTAGAAAATCTAAGTTGTCTTTCTTCTTTAGGTTAGTTAGGGTTTCTTTAATCTTTTTCTTCAAATTTTTAACCCTAATTTTGGCGTTGGTTCCTGGTGAAATAGTGTCTTGCCATGTGCCTCTGGAGGTTATTGTTTCTTTCTACCTTCTTTAAGAGATTCTCTAGATACTAATTCACCCTATCAAGCCAGAACTCTTTATCTTTCTCTACTTTAATGATAATCAAATCATCAAAAATTTGTTGACCTAATGGAGGAGATAAAACTATTTCTTCCTCTTTTTTCCTGGTTAATCCTCTTTTTTTTGGCCTCCTTGGCTTTATCTTAGCCTCCTTGTCTTCAAACTGATAAACATATATAATTTATTTTCCCTTACCTTTATCTACCTCAAGATTTTCCTTTGGTTTGCTTTTGAGTAGCTGTTTCACTTTCAATTGCATGTTTTCTTGTTGTAGGAATGTTATCATGAAATTTTCCCTTGAGAGGTTGTCTTTGAGCTTTGATATCTTTGCTCCCTTTTATTTGATTATCTCCTGCTCTTCCATGTCAAATTCCAAAGGTGTTTTCTCCTCATGTTGCTACAAGGGTGATTCACTCTCATGCATAGGTGTCCGCTCCATGGTTTTTCTTTGCTCAACTATAGGTTCAAGTGAAAATAGGTGACTTCATGAATGTTTCCCAATACATATTGATTTCTGAAATCTAATGAAAAACTATAACCTTGACCAAACCATGGTGGAAAAAATTATTTTGGTGATCCTTTCCTTTAATTTGTACTTTTTTTCAGTCATTTTGACCATACCCATGAATAGCTAATGAGGCATATTGAGTGGCTTGGTGGCAGTGAAATGCATCAATAATATTATGTGGTACTGGTAAAATATTGAGAACCTCCCTTCACATGTAAAATACTTCATGATTAGCTTCATAAAAGGGGCATACCTGTCAATTAAATTCCTGAAGGGAAAGATGTGTTTAGGAGCATCTTTGTAATGTGGTTTTAAGAAACTTTTCTAGTTCTCTATGTCCAAATCCATCACTTTCAACCAGATTTCTCCATGGTTTGGGATACTTGTTTCTGAGGCTATAGCATATGCTGATATATTGAATTCAATCCCTACTATGTTAGCCTTATCTCTCCTAAAGCTGGTGGAAAAAAAGGCTTTTCAATTGAGCATGTGAGCCTACCTTTTGAACTCTTTCACAAAATCTTAAACAACCAGTGTTTTCAAAGGATTTATTAACATAGGGAGAAGCATTGATCTCCTAAAAATTATATGGCTCAAATATGGAATGATTACCTCCCTTTTTAGACTTTCTCTTCTCACCTTCCATGATGTTTTTCAACAAAGAAAACCCTAGCTTGATGTGAAGGAAAGGGAAGATGAAAATTAGGAAAATAGAGGACGATGGTACAGTGGGTTTAGGGAAAGAAATGAGATGGAATGGAGTTAGGAAAAAATCCCTAAAATTTGGGGAGATAGGATGATGAGTTAGAAACATAATGTAAGTGAAAATTTTGGAAATGGGTATGGGAAAGAGCGAAAAATGGTTAAAACAAGAATTTTACCTAATTTCTCTGCAAAAATGTAGTGAGAACTAGGGTTTAAGTGAAAACAAGGGTTATGAGATGTATGAATGATATGGAGTGGTTTGGTAAGGTATATGAGTTATGTGTGAAGGTTTTTATGTGATGAAACTACGGTTTTCTAACTGAATCAAGCTAAACATCAATGAAACCAAAAACATATTTGAAAACCCTAGAAGAGGGAATCCACCCTTTGCTGAAGAAATTGACCTGAATCAAAGGTGAGGGATGATCACTTACTGACTTGGAAGCAACTAAAACTGAAGAAATTCTAAAATTGACCCTTCTAATGGCTTTTTGGATCTTGAAATGAAAAAACGTAGCAAACTTCCAAATGTGTAGCGTGGCTACCCTAGAAGCCTAGCGAGGAGTAGAAATGTAGCGTAGAGATGTTTGGATCAATTTTTGGTGGTTGTATTCTATATTTGGATAGCTATGGAGAGTTGTGAGCATGAGAGAGGATCTCTTTTGAAAACCAAAGGATGAAATGAACTCAAAAAGCTTCATTTCCCTTTATAACTCACAAAATTCTCTTTTTGTCTTTAGTGAAATCATATTGTATTTTGAGAAAAAAAGTATTTTGAAAAACTTTGATCATGTAGTATACTTATTTCAAAAAGGACAAGTTTACTTTTCTTTATTTTCCTATATTTTCTAACTCCCAATGAAGGTGACTTGACTAATGACAATGACTTTTATTTGCCTTTCTTTCATGACATGATTGGACATTATGATGACAAAACAAAAGTAATCCTAGACCATGACCTAGATGAGGGTATGTTAATTGATATATGACCCTAGACACTAAAATGGTGATATGACCTTGAAACTGATGATGACCATAAGTGGGTAGAGGGAGCAACATCTGACCTACACAACATTTAGTGAACAAAATTTATTTGAGAATTTATTTGAAAACATGAAATTTTGACCAAGGACTTCTACCAAGTAAACCTGAAAGAGAGTATTTGATCACTGAATCATTTAGACACTAACAAGGCCATGGTAGGATAGGGATTCCATTGGGAATTTAGATTCATGTACCAATTGGGCCATATTCTGTATGGTTTTTACAAGAAATTAGGGTATGTTAACCAAACTTCCATGATGCAAGTGGTATAACAACCAAATGTGTTGTAAATAAATAACTGCATAACTCCCTTTTCACATGATATAGATCTAAAATATGAATGCAACATCGGTAGGTGAATATGGTTATGACCTCCTTTCAAATCATGTGGCTCTCTTGATGAGTCATTCACCTAGCTCAAGGAATTTCTGTAAAATTTTAGGTAGGGGTTTCTGGTGAGCATACCACTATTCTGTTGAGTGTGTGTTATATTCATTCCACGAATAGTCTCACACGCAAGGGGTCATAGCGGGGGGGGGATAGCCTCCCTTTTTCGTTGTGTCGGGTTCAATAGGGGGGTCACAGGGGAGGCAATAGCTGCCCTCCATGGGATTTGGGGCAGCGTCGTAGGGAAATAAATTCTATATATATGTTGACCCAAGGATGGGGGGAAAACTCAAAGATGGTGGGTGGAACTACCCATGGTTTTGTGCATGGGTTTTGCCCATGGTTTTGGGCATGAACGTTTTCTCCCCATGGTATTTTGTAGATACGGTTAAGGGAACTATGATTATGTTCTAATCCAACATTAATGTATTGGGGTTTATGAATGCTTCAACATATATATATATATATATATATATATAAATATATCTGTGTGTGTGTGTGTGTGTGTGTTGTAACATTGAAAGGAATATATTGAAAAAATAAATCTAGTAGTCTCAGTTTTGGGATCTAGGGAAAAATATTTGTGTACATCTGTTTTATGTTCTCACCATTGTTTTTTTTTTTAATAATTCCTTTACAGGTAATTTATATACAAGGTTAAAACCTACATATTATCCCATCTAGAGTAATGATATTTCTCTTACAACTGCTTCTTCTGTAACATGCACCATTTTCCCTGCTACCTCATATCTGTCTTCCCTAACTGCATGGAAAATTCTAGAGTTATCCTGTCATCATACCCCTGCATTTTGTGAACATTCTCCATTTGGCCACCCTATTCAAATAATTCTCTAATGTCCTCATACGCCTATAGAAATTTTTCTCAAGTTTAGTTTTTTATTCTTGGGCATCCCATAATTAATCAGAGTTCATACTATTGATGGTTGTGTTTGTGATGCAGGAGCATTAGGCAAAGAGAAATACTTTGTATTTATTAAAACTTAGGGGTGTTTAAGTTTTTAAAAGAGTTAGATTTTTATGAATGATTTGAGTGGGTTTTATGTATTTTTAATTAAATAATGTAAATAATTCTCAAATATGAGAGAATTTGGCCAGTTGAGGATGTAAAGGGATGAGAGATTTTAATTTAGAAATTAGTTTCATTAATTTTGAGTGAGAGAGGATCCTTAGGGATTCAAGAGTGATTTTAGGATTTTGTTGAGATATTTGAGGGTTTGTTAAGTCATTAAAGGGATATAAACCAAAATTGTATAAATTAATATGCCTCAAAGGCAAAATAGATCAGAAATTTGAGAGGTGAGATTAGAGTGCATAATAGAGAAAGAGGTTGTAAGCCTCCGAGATTTTGTAAAAATGGCCATTGATTTGAAAATCTGGCCATGAATCAAGAGGATTTTTGTATTTGATTTCATGTTTGTTTATGAAGGACTTTATTCTGAATTTTGATCATGGTGAATTTGTGTAAAATTAATGAGACTCTACATGTGTAGCGAGAATTGAATTACTGTCAGTTTGTGTTTGAATCGAATGAAATAGAGGGTTACTGTCGTTACTGTTGATTTGTGTTTGAATTAGCGCATTTAAGATGACGACTTAGAAGTCGTGTTTTGGTTCATTTTGTGGATTTAATGCAGGTATTATATGTATTTGAAACCAAACGATGTGAGGTTAAATGAAATCGAATACTAAGGTTGAATTGAAGATTGTATAGAGTATATACAGCGTTGAAGAGCTGTAGCCTTGATGCAGGAGCATCTAACGCTCCTTAATTAAAGAGGAATTCAAAGCAGAGCGAGGAGGACGTGGACCAACAAAGCTAAATCGAAGGAAGAAAATAGGGAAAATCTATTTTAAAACAGATTTAATGGATATGATTTACTATTGTTAACAGCTGTGCATGTGTTATGGAGGACTTTGTTGGAGAAAATTAAGGAGAGGATCTGATCGATCCTTCCTATATAATGCCTCTTATATAAATGTAATGTGAGAGGGTGTGATAGATATCTGTTTTGTGAGGAACTGTGTTGTGTGAGTGAGTAAAATGTAATCGAGCGTGAGCTCATTTCTAAGGCTGAAAGGCCTTAGTATGTAACTGTGTATAATATATAGAAGCATGTTCTAATTTATGTTGTGTATGTTTATGTGTAAATCCTGTGTTGCGTGTTGGATCGATCATGGATCACTTAAAAGATCGATGGCGATCAAATTTAACGTTTAACTGTTATATAGGAAGAGCGAGTGAGGATTGGCGTGTTACCAATTGCTTGATGTGGTTTTCGATCTGTATTTCTAATGGAAATCATGAATATTCTGTGTTTAATGCCATCCTGGCAGTACTGCAGTTTATGAACTGAAACACCGAGAAATGGCTTCGTAGATCCTTCGAATAGATTCGGATTAATATCTATATCAGTTTTGGAAGTGGAATCAGAACGGTGGAAAATGGTATTGCATCGGATCGGAGCTATGAAACGATTAACATGACTGAGTTTGAACCACAACGATTAGATCGATTTCCGATTGGATCGATCTCTGATTACATAGATCGGAGCAGCGGAGAATATTTTGGATCGGAACTGTGGATTGATATCACATCGGTTTGTTGAAACTGCCAATGGTTGGAGATTGCCGACTAGAGAAATGTGTGAACCGTCAGATCAACCAGATCTGGGGTGCAGTCATATGTATAGAATCTCTGTTTTTGAAAGGCGTTCAAACGCTGTGTTTTTAAATGGCGATAAAGGGATCATCGATATTTGGAGAGTTGGTTGTATGTGTTTTGAGATCCATAGATGTAGATTGGAGCGGAATTTATATGTTTCCGTGTAAATGCATCACTTGTGGCAGCGGGGTTTAATACTTATATCGCATGCTTGCTATGGTGATTAAGGGATGATCGAGATTTTAATAGGATCCATGGTTCTAATTAAAATGTTTAAAGTTTAAAACGCTTCCGACAATGCTTAATGGGCGATAAGCCACAGGCCCAGGTTCGAAAATTTTACATGAAAAGGGATTTTGGGCTTACCCCAAGATCTCTTTTCATCAAGTGGTATCAGAGTAGGGAAAGGATTTCCTGCGAGAAGGAAGAAGAATGCAAGCAGAAGGGGAAAGAGGTACAGTTGTGTTAAAGCTGGAGAGTTTATGGTCTTACTGTCGTGCAGGTGGCGGCAGCGGAAGGTGAGAAGATTTTCAGCAACCTAGAGCAAGGTGTGCTCAATTGGTTCCAGAGAACAGAACCAGAAGGATGCCAAAAGACCGAGTGCGGAGGGCTTGGTGAGGTATCGTGTAACAGAGGAGACTGTTACTGCAGGGGTTGGTTGCAGCTCACAGAAGATCATGAAAGCAGTTTCACTGAAGGAATGCAGTGAGTAGAATTGCTAAGGACCAGGAGAAGTATATGACCAGGAGGTCATAAAATTTTTGTACCTCGGGAGTCTGATGCAGGAGCATCTAACGCTCCTTAATTAAAGAGGAATTCAAAGTAGAGCGAGGAGGACGTGGACCAGCAAAGCTGAATCAAAGGAAGAAAATAGGGAAAATCTATTTTAAAACAGATTTAATGGATATGATTTACTATTGTTAACAGCTGTGCATGCGTTATGGAGGACTTTTTTGGAGAAAATTAAGGAGAGGATCTGATCGATCCTTCCTATCTAATGCCTCTTATATAAATGTAAAGTGAGAGGGTGTGATAGATATCTGTTTTGTGAGGAACTGTGTTGTGTGAGTGAGTAAAATGTAATCGAGCGTGAGCTCATTTCTAAGGCTAAAAGGCCTTAGAATGTAACTGTGTATAATATATAGAAGCCTGTTCTAATGTATGTTGTGTACGTTTATGTGTAAATCCTGTGTTGCGTGCTGGATCGATCATCGATCACTTAAAAGATCGATGGCAATCAAATTTAACGTTTAACTGTTATATAGGAAAAGCGAGTGAGGATTGGCGTGTTACCAATTGCTTGATGTGGTTTTCTATCTGCATTTCTAATGGAAATCATGAATATTCTATGTTTAATGCCATCCTGGCAGTACTGCAGTTTATGAACTGAAACACCGAGAAATGGATTCGCAGATCCTTCGAATAGATTCGGATTAATATATATATCAGTTTTGGAAGTGGACTCGGAACGGTGGCAAATGGTATTGCATCGGATCAGAGCTGTGAAACGATTAACATGACTGAGTTTGAACCACAGCGATTAGATCGATTTCCGATTGGATTGATCTCTAATTACATAGATCGGAGCAGCGGAGAATATTTCGGATCGGAACTGTGGATTGATATCACATCGGTTTGTTGAAACTGCCGATGGTTGGATATTGCCAATTAGAGAAATGTGTGAACCGTCAGATCAACCAGATTTGGGGTGCAGTCATATGTATAGAATCTCTGTTTTTGAAAGGCGTTCAAACGCTGTGTTTTTAAATGGCGATAAAGGGATCACCGATATTTGGAGAGTTGGTTGTATGTGTTTTGAGATCCATAGATGTAGATTGGAGAAGAATTTATATGTTTCCATGTAAATGCATCACTTGTGGCAGCGGGGTTTAATACTTATATCGCATGCTTTCTATGGTGATTAAGGGATGATCGAGATTTTAATAGGATCCACGGTTCTAATTAAAATGTTTAAAGTTTAAAATGCTTCCGAAAATGCTTAATGGGCCATAACCCACAGGCCCAGGTTCGAAACTTTTACATGAAAAGGGATTTTGGGCTTACCCCAAGATCTCTTTTCATCAAGCCTCAACGTGAGAAAGCGTTAATTGAATGCTGTTAATGGCTCAACAATGTACAGGAGAATCGATTAATCAATCGACACACAAATTAAATTTTGAAATAGAATCCAAGTTAATTGTGTTGACATGCTGCAGGTGAAGCGAGCCATAGTACTAAGTAGACACTCAGCAACGTACAAAGTAGTTGGTTTGTCAAAGGTTGTCGGACGCAGGTTCTGAGCAAACCGTGTGATGAAGTCTCTTACCTTAAGGGCGCAGAATTTGTTTTAGACTCTGTCTATTTTGGATCGATGGAACAATAATCGATCAATGCCGAAGGTGCATAGTAAAGTTTTAGAAGTCGACTTGTGAAATGCCGGAGGTACGTAGTGAAGGTTTGAGGCAGAGAGCAGTTGATTGAACATAATTCTAGAGGAGCCGTGATGAAGTTAAAAGTCTGCAGAATCTGGCAAACACATAAAATGGAATCAGCGTGGAAAATTCCATTTATCTCGAGCAGTATGGACAGAGATCGAAGGCTGAAGGAACCATGAGAATCGACCTATCTTTTAAAAGCGAGTTAGTAGAAAACGTAGCGTGGAGAAAGGGACAAAATCTGTAAGTATTTGTTGTTTCTGATGTGTATTATTGAACACTGCAGAATTTGCAGGCTGGTATTCATCAATTGGATGATCGAAGAGCAGAATTCAAATCAAACACGGAGTAAATGCATTGAACTGTAGCGTTACATGAGTTTGAGCTGCAGCATTAAATGGTAAATGCATTGATGCGTTGATGCGTTGAGGCAGTTTGGAAAGAAAGAACCTGGCATTATATAAGTTGATGTCAATTTGGTGTCAAATTACAACACCAAGAATCAATGGTGTTGAATGGAACGGAGTAAAAAACGCTGATCTAGAAACAAAGGCAGTGTTTGTTTAAAACCCAATTTGATTATCCAATCAAACGCATTGTATAGTCGAAGGAAAAAGGTGCAATTGTAGAAATTGTTCAAGGAATTCGACTGTGTGAATAGACCAGTGAACGCGTTGACAAGCGATGGGAAGCGTTAGACGCAGAGCCAGAAAGCGTCCGATGAAGGTGTCGAGAAGGTAAGTTAATGAGTGGGCAATTGTTGTTGATATTTGATCAAAGCCTGTGTTTATGAAATTTGCATCACTGAAAATGAATGTGTGAGGGCGTTGGTTTGCTAACCAATATCAAAGTTAGAAGTTTTAAAGGGCGCATATGTATTTGAGCTGGAAACTTGAAACTTAAACCAAATCAAAGGTTTGTTCAAATGTTCTATGAACATTTAATGGAAGAGCATACATTACTTGGATTGCAGTGGTATGAATTGCCAGGTTGAGCTTTTAAAGCATGGGCGCATTATTTTTATTGAATTTTGATTTTAAAATCCAGCCATATGTGGATGTTGGGATTTAAATGGAAATTGAGAAATGAGAGGTATTGGGTTTGGTTATGGATTGAGTGGTGTTTAAATCTTATATTTTTATAAGCTTCTGCATGAAGTTTTAAATTGGGATTGTATTGAAGTTTGAGTTTAATTCCATGAAAAGTTGATTGTTGAGTGTATGGTTTCATACAACTGATTTAAAGTTTGGGGTTGATTGCATGAAAGAATCGACTTGAAGTATGGTTTTCATAAAGCATAAAATTTTGTGAACAGATGTTATTAGCTTCCATGAATATAAAAGTTGTGAATTTTCCAGACATTGAAGTTTTATTGGGCAATTGTTTGTGATGCATTTTTATATGCATAGTATTGGAGAGATTCTGGGTGTTGCAGGGTGTCCTGCATCATTTTGGTATCATATCTGGAATAGCTCTGTGTGAAGATTTAAGTTTTTGAATTAATTGCATGTGATGAATGAATGTCATATTTTGAACTGATGAAGATTGCAGCACAAGGATACAGTGCAGTTGAAGAAGTGAAGAAAGATCAATAGGATCTTGAAGTGAGTTGATAGATGATATTTAACTTTGGTTTGAAGGTCGTTTGTAGAATTCAAATTGCAAGCAGGTTGAAGAAAATCTCAGCGGAAAGAATCAGATCACAGCTGGAGTGCAGTGATGAAGGAGTCCAGTGAGGGATTCTAAGAGAGAGTGGCAGAACCTGAAGATTCAACAGAGGTTGAATAAAGTTGCAGATGAGTGAAGCCTGAAGGAGCAGTGGAGAAATGCTCGAAGGGTTCCAGTAGAGGACCGGTGATTACCAAAATACCAGATCCAGAGGAAGAGATTGGTGAGGTAAGTGGCAGCAGGAGAGTTTACTATTGCAGAGGCTTGGTGCAACTCATGGGTGAGAAACTCATGGCAAAGAAGATGACTACTGAAAGTCATAAAGGAGAAAGCAGAGGTTCAGAGAGAGGCCACAGTAGAAAGAGGGAGAAAGATGCCAAGGCAAATGGCATAAGACAGCAGTTGACTGATGAAGAGTATGAGAAAGAGAAAGTTGAGATAGCAGTTCATCTTGAGTTATTGATGAAATTTTTACAGAAAAATGTGAGAGACCAGAGACATGGTTGGACCATGAGGAAGAGAGTGAAGTGGCAGAGGCTACAACAGAAAAGAGATCAATAGATAAACATGCAGTTAACAGAAGAGCTGAAGGAGCTCAAGCAGATGATGGATGTACAGTTGGGTTGTACACAACTCATAGCAGCCAAGTTGGAAGTGGAGATTTCCATTGGTGAAATGGAAGAGGAGATCATTGATGATTTCTTGAACTATTGGGCAGATCCAGATCAGCTGGATAATGTGAACTCTTGTATTTTTGTAGCTGACAATTGTGATGTGATTACAGGTTTTGTTGAGGAGGATGCGCAATCTTCTGAATCTATCACAAGCATGGGAAAGAATCTTTCAGGAGATAAGTACTTTTAAGAAGAAAGCAGTGATGCTTTTGCTGTTACAGTACAAGAGGAAGTTCATGTGAATGAAGAAGAGGATCAACTGGAAGAGCTGGTATATGAACCAGTAGTTGAGATTGTTGAACTTTGTGATTTTCAAACTGAAAGCTTGTGTGTAAATGCAGGGATGATACATGATGATGATATGCTTCAGCAATGCCATAGAGAAATTGCATTATTGGAATATCTGTTGGAGAATTTAGAGTATGATGGGGAGATTGCAGTAGAAGGCAGAGTTCAGTATAGCGAACGAGAGCAGAAAGATATCATGGAGGCAGACAATGTACGAGAAAGACTGGTTGATAGTCTTGAGAGTTCTTTAGAGAATTCTTTGGGAAGAGAGAATCAGCATACTGATATGCTGATTGAGATGGAAAATTCAGGACAACATACTGAGGTGCTGGCAGAAGGAAGTAAGGCATTGAGGCCTTATGATTTTTGTTTTAACAACTATTTTGTGAATGCAGGTATTGTTGCAGAGGTTGAAGAAAATTTGACTCAGTTGAGTAGTAAAATGAAGGAGAAAGACGAGAATTCTATGGAAATTTGAAATCCATGGGATGAAGAAGTTATGTTGCTAGAATTGATGCTGAATAGTCGAAATTCAGTGCAGGAAGAATCTCAATTTCAAAATTGGGAATTGCAGATACAAGAGGATGAAGATAGCAGAAATAAGTACACAATGTACCAGTCCAGTAAGTTGCTGATAGAAGAAGGCAGAAAAGAAGTTTTTCGTTGTAGAAGACAAAATGGCATGGATGATTGGGTGGCAGTAAGAACATAAGGAAACATAGCAGTAAAAACTGAGTGGGTAAGAACGGAAACAAGCATAGAAGTAAGAACTGAATGAGTAATAATTTAGCAGGCAGCAAGAAATCAGCAATTTGAAGATTTATTGGACCGAGAAATTGAATTAATCAGAAGAATCATGATGAAAGTATCCCAGAGGAAGACATCAGCAAGGAAGAGAAGCAGCAGCAGCAGCAAAATGAAGACAGAGACAGACTGTGAAAGTACAGAGAGTGGAGCAAGACAGCATAAGATATGGAGACTTGGAGAAAAGCAGCATACGACAGCGGAAATTGATGATAACTTGCAGAACAAAGTGTGGGATCCAGGCGGACAAGGAGTTAAAGCGCATGATCAGGATATCATGATAATTTTCAACCTTGGGAGTCTGATGCAGGAGCATTAGGAAAAGATAAATACTTTGTATTTATTAAAACTTAGGGGTGTTTAAGTTTTTAAAAGAACTAAATTTTTATGAATGATTTGAGTGGGTTTTATGTATTTTTAATTAAATATTGTAAATAATTCTCAAATATGAGATAATTTGGTTAGTTGAGGATGTAAAGGGATGAGAGATTTTAATTTAGAAATTAGTTTCATTAATTTTGAGTGAGAGAGGATCCTTAGGGATTCAAGAGTGATTTTAGGATTTTGTTGAGATATTTGAGGGTTTGTTGAGTCATTAAAGGGATATGAACCAAAATTGGTTCAATTAAAATTGTATAAATTAATATGCCTCAAAGGAAAAATAGATCAAAAATTTGAGAGGTGATATTAGAGTGCAGAATAGAGAAAGAGGTTGTAAGCCTCCGAGCTTTTGTAAAAAGGGCCATTGATTTGAAAATCTAGCCATGAATCAAGAGGATTTTTGTATTTGATTTCATGTTTGTTTATGAAGGACTTTATTCTAAATTTTGATCATGGTGAATTTGTGTAAAATTAATGAGACTCTACATGTGTAGTGAGAATTTAATTACTATCAGTTTGTGTCTGAATCGAATGAAATAGAAATTACTGTCGTTACTATTGATTTGTGTTTGAATCAACTCATTTAAGATCATGAATTAGAAGTCGTGTTTTGTTTCATTTTGTGGATTTAATGCAAGTATTATATGTATTTGAAACCAAATGCTATGAGGTTAAATGAAATCGAATATTTAGGTTGAATTGCAGATTGTACAGAGTATATACAGCGTTGAAGAGCTGTAGCCTCAATGTGAGAAAGCGTTAATTGAACGTTTTTAATGGCTCAACAATGTATAGGAGAATCGATTAATCAATCGACACACAAATTGAATTTTGAAATAGAATACAAGTTAATTGTGTTGACATGCTGCAGGTGAAGCGAGCCATTGTACTAAGTAGACACTCAGCAACATACAAAGTAGTTGGGCTGTCAAAGGTTGTCAGACACAGGTTCTGAGAAAACCGTGTGATGAAGTCTCTTACCTAAAGGGCGTAGAATTTGTTTTATACTCTATCTGTTTTGGATCGATGGAATAGTAATCGATCAATGCCGAAGGTGAAGAGTAAATTTTTAAAAGTCGACTTGTGAAATGCTGGAGGTACGTAGTGAAGGTTTGAGGCGGAGAGCAGTTGATTGAACAGAATTCGAGAGGAGCCGTGATGAATTTAAAAGTCTGCAGAATATGGAAAACACATAAAATGGAATCAGCGTGGAAAATTCCATTTATCTCGAGCGGTATTGACAGAGATCGAACGCTGAAGGAACCATGAGAATCGACCTATCTTTTAAAAGTGAGTTAGCAGAAAATGTAGTGTGGAGAAAGGGACAAAATCTGTAAGTATTTTTTGTTTCTGATGTGTATTATAGAACTCTGTGGAATTTGCAGGCTGGCATTCTTAAATTGGATGATCGAAGAGCAGAATTCAAATCAAACACGGAGTAAATGCATTGAACTGTAGCGTTACATGAGGTTGAGCTACAACATTAAATGGTAAATGCGTTGATGCATTGATGCATTGAGGCAGTTTGGAAAGAAAGAACCTGGCATTATATAAGTTGATGTCGATCTGGTGTCAAATTACAACACCAATAATCGATGGTGTTGAATGGAACGGAGTAAAAAATGCTAATCTAGAAACAAAGCCAGTGTTTGTTTAAAACCCAATTTGATTATCCAATCAAACGCATTTATAGTCGAAGGCAAAAGGTGAAATTGTAGAAATTATTCAAGGAATTCGACTGTGTGAATAGACTAGTGAACGCGTTAACAAGTGATGGGAAGCATTAGACGCAGAACTAGAAAGCGTCTGATGAAGGTGTCGAGAAGGTAAGTTAATGCGTGGGCAATTTTTGTTGATATTTGATCAAATCTATGTTTATGAAATTTTCATCACTGAAAATGAATGTGTGAGGGTGTTTGTTTGCTAACCAATATCAAAGTTAGAAGTTTTAAAGGGCGCATATGTATTTGAGCTGGAAACTTGAAACTTAAACCAAATCAAAGGTTTGTTCAAATGTTCTATGAACATTTAATGGAAGAGCATACATTACTTGGATTGCAGTGGTATGAATTTCCAGGCTGAGCTTTTAGAGCATGGGCACATTCTTTTTATTGAATTTTGATTTTAAAATCCAGCCATGTGTGGATGTTGGGATTTAAATGGAAATTGAGAAATGAGAGGTATTAGGTTTGGTTATGGATTGAGTGGTGTTTAAATATTATATTTTGATAAGCTTCTGCATGAAGTTTTAAATTGGGATTGTATTGAAGTTTGAGTTTCTTTCCATGAAAAGTTGATTGTTGAGTGTATGGTTTCATACAATTGATTTAAAGTTTGGGGTTGATTGCATGAAAGAATCGACTTGAAGTATGGTTTTCATAAAACATAAAATTTTGTGAACAGATGTTATTAGCTTCCGCGAATATAAAATTTGTGAATTTTCTAGACATTGAAGTTTTATTGGGCAATTGTTTGTGATGCATTTTTATATGCATAGTATTGGAGAGATTCTGGGTCTTTCAGAGTGTCATGCATCGGTTTGGAAACTAGAACAGTTTGAATGGGGGAAAAATTGAAATTCCTAATGAATTTTGTGGCTCTTATCATGCCATTTATGTAATCGTGTCACTTAATATGATTCCGCTCCACTTGGCATCAATTGTACCTTATTTTTGTGTTCACAGGATGTCCCTCTTATACGCAGTTGGGGTTTTTCATAATGGCAATCACTAGGATGGGAGGGTGATAGGAGTTGTTGCAACCAAAGAAACTACCATATTTATATTTCCCATAATAATATTCAAATTTAAAGTTTGTTGACATGAATGTTTGTGGGACCATGCATCGAATATTGAAAAATCTGGGGCTGATTACACTCAGTCCTAAAATTATGTCCTTTAAAAGTTCAAAAAGTTCAAAAAGCCTTACAAGAATAACTGGATAATATTATTCCTTACAGTCTATTATTTATCCTTAAGTACAAATTATATTCTAATTTTCCATCATAATACGCCTATAATAGTGTATATTTTTTTTATGTTGAGAATTTGGTAGGGTGGTGATTAATTCAAATTCTCTTCTTGATAATTACTTGTGAGCTTACTTCCTTTACTTATGTTTTATCCTCTTAAATTATTATGTCTATCATCAAGTAAATTTCCAAATCACAAGAGACACAAATTTAGACTCTTCAAGTCAGGGCCAAAACCTCTCCCTCTTGGAGAGGAAAACCTGCAAGAAAATCTTTTGATAGACTTTCAGATGAAAAGTACCATGACTATGACACAAACCCTTGACCTTTGTATGCCTCCAAGACCTTGTCACTTCTTCTTAATTGATTCCTTGACTTGATTTTTCATTTATGCACTGGCCTAAACCATTCTTCACCAACCTTAGAGAAATTGGTCTCTAATACTTGATATCTCCTTAGATTACTTGGCTTGATATTATATTCTTCTAAGCTTATTCATATCTTGCTTTATACCCAAACAAATTCTTTACATGCAACCCTAGAATAAACTTATAACATGTCTTCTTTGCACTGTAGAGATATCCCTTTTATGCCTTATGTACTTTTCTGAGCAACCCTTATATAACTTCACACTTCACTTTAATTTTGTTATTCCACACTAGCCTTATTCCTGCAACTTTGTATCAACCTCAATTCTGCAACTTCTCACTAGTTTCAGTCCTACAACTTCACAATTGCTTCTATCCTAAAATTCTCCACTTTAGCACATAATTGTAGCTTCGTAGAGATGTATTACATCACCTTATTTCTTTGCTCTAGACCCAATTCTCTCCTCATAATTACAAGAGATCTACATCACCGAATATGTCTCAGAATTGTTTGAGTTTATCTTTATAAATGAAACACAGAGCTACTTATAGATAATGACATTATTTCTCCTTTTTAAGCCAACCCTTCAATCTGCTTGTAGGCTGACTTGTCCACTGCTTATAGGCCGACTTGAAGAGTTAATCTTCTAGCGTGATGAAGGTTATCTTGAAGGTTGATTTGAGCAGTGGTGCTAGCATCATACATGAGCCATTTCTCCAAGGTTATATGAAAAGGTCTTGAGGCATACTCCTTTGACTAGAATCTTCATATACATGAATCTTAATTATAACATTTATGACAAGATGAAAAATCCCTAAAAGACATCAAGAAGAAGTCTTTTGGACTATAATAAAAACCTTTCTCATGTAACCCAAGAATAAAGCATAACAAAAATAAATTTTATTATCTTTGTCTTATTCATTACATAATTACATATTCAATAAGAAGACTAAACCTAGTTACACTTTCCAACACTTCCTCTTAACTAGGGAGGTATTCATACAAATACATGGTCACTTTCAAACTGAAGAATCTCATAAAAAGAATCGAATTGGTAATCACATCTGTATAGCATCATGTCAACCAACATTTTCCTTGTGCAAGGCATTGACTATCAACCCCATCTCTCAATGAGACAATGGGCTACAATGCTAGTGAGAGACATGACTTATAGACACCATAGTCATTTTCTCTCCAAGGGACATACTCCACCCAAGTGTTCCCAGAGTATGACCTTCTTGGACTATTATTCTCTTAGGTAGCCAGCCCTTAAATAATATCGATACCCAAATAATCTTATCTTGAATGCCCTACCACATTCTCAAAGAGTATCGAATGCCAAATTATTACCCAATCCTCCATTCTGTCTTCCAGGTGAAGGCCAGAATGAGGTGTCTATCCATTCTCTTCACATGGCCTTCACTAAGACTTACGGTTGTTAGTCCTAGTCTGGTGCATGAAACATGTATTAGATAATAATATATGTCACTTCCTCTTAAATCAGGAACGGCATACTTCAAATTTTTTGCAAGTAAGAAACTTATTATCAGGCTCCCTCTTAACCAGGGACCTGTAATAGCAATGGTGAGACACCCAACTACTCATGAATAATTCACCCCTCGATGTCATGGATTTCGATATTTATGAATCTTCGACTTTTGGCTTCATATGTCATAGATCATCCATCGCTTTCATCCACGAGTCATGTCAACTATCAGAAAGTGATTCATCATTATTTCTCATTTGGTCCACCTTTATGCTATGTTTCTTTCCTTCCAACCATATCCCAAGGATCTTACATCCTTCCACATGATTGGATGCCCTGCATAAAATCATCAACATAAACATATACAAATGAACTTTTAAATCAAAATTTACCTCAGTTATGATATTTCACCATGACATCTTCCTATAGGCATTGACATCCTTTATTCAGATTGGCACATCTCCTAAAGATATATTTTTTTAAGTGTCTTCTTATTTACTATACTTATATTAGAGTTCACATATCTTCCCAGGAGATCTCCTTGTCACATATTCTTGGCTTCTGGATGATAATCGCCTCTTGACATTGTCGCACTTAATGAACTCTTCCTTGCTTTCCCCACACAAATTTATTCCCAGGAACTTATAGTATCTAATTCCTTTTTTTCATACAACCACCTCATATTCCATATGAGGACATATTTGATTTTATTTTTTAGTGGAAACCTATGCACTATAATATATCCTCCTTCATTTGATCATACTTCTAAAGATATTCCTGCAACCATATGACATGAATTCACAGCATACAGTGTCATTACATAGATATATATACCTCATCCTTTTCCTTTTGAGTCATCCCACAACAATTTTACTAGAACGAAGAACTTCATTCCCTTGACATGATTTATCAATATGTCATCATTTTCTAATCCTCGAATTCTACAAGATATAATTCCTGATGAAACCTTTTTTTTTCCTTCTAGTCACTGAATACAAAATGAACTTCATTAGAAAATGTCAACACCTATTTCCATATTGAATGATGACCCTTGATCTAGATGACTATCTTCCATAAAAAAAATTATCGGTGAGGTTCCCAGGAGTTACTTCTTCAAGTAATCCTTCCATGCTTCTATTATGATGATACTAATATAATCTTCTTCCTATCATACTATTTTACAATCAACACAAATCACTTAAAGAGAAAGATGATATCAATAATAATATAGATATTTCTCTTCTCTTGTCTTAGATTTCTTTGTATCAGGTTCTTCCCTTTCATCTGTAGCATGGGCTTCTTCCTTTTTCCTCTTTTCCTTTCTATATTTACGACAATCTCTTTTATAATACCCAAAATCATTACATCCAAAGCATCGTGCTTTGTCCATATTTCTTCTCTTATTCTGAGGACCAAATTTACCGAATCTTCCTTTATTCCTGGACATGGCTGCAAGGATTGATTCCTTTCACTTGATCCTGTATTACTTTTGAATTTCAATCTTGATTCTTCTATCTTACATAGATCCTAGAATGGTATTTCTTATTCTTTCCCATTGATGCTAAAAGTGAAACTTCCCCATTATTTAGGTAGATCATTTTGTATCATTGTGAGAATTTATCCATCATACATTACTTCTCCCAATTATTTTAGTTGATCTCGTATTGCAAAAGTATCCATAATATATGGACTTATTCCTTCATTTCTTTACATTCTCAATTTGTATAATTTTTTTCTCAGGGATATTATTTCCCTTGCAGAACCTTTCGAGAATATTTCCACCAATTTATCATATATTTATTTTTAGGATTCTAGCTTTGATACATAGGGATTGAGAGAGTCCTTTATGGATTCTCTAAGAATCCTTCAGCCTCTCATGTCTCCCTTCATGTATTTGATATATGATATAATGTATTATTTTGGAGGTTGAATTGTAGATCTATCGATGAAGCCCATAACTTCATTTTACATTAGATTCAAATTTATCTGTTTCTTCCATGCATTATAGTTTGATGACCCAACCAATTTATTTCTCTCTATACAATAAGTCATTTTGATATATTTAGATAAGGTCATAGATACTTACTTCAGTAAGGTGACTTTCTCCTTCCAACACATTCTTTGATGAAGATGAAGTTCAGAACTCCTTCTTAGATTTAATTTTCCAATGTGGATGTCTTCAATGGTGATGATGGAAAATATCTTCCATGTAAATATTTTATGGCAAATATTTTACTTTTGATTAGTGAATCCCTTAGAATATTCCTTGCAAACTGAATTGATCTTTTAATGTAGAATTTGATTCTTGCTTCTTTGAGTGTCTCTTTGTCAAGTAGCCCTCATCTTCAACACCTTAGTTCTGAAACTATGTTGAGAATTTGGTAGGGCAATGATTAATTCAAATTATCTTCTTGATAATTACTTATGAGCTTACTTCCTTTTCTTATGTTTTATCTTCTTACCTTATTATGTCTTTCATCCAGTCAACTACCAAAACACAAGAGACACAAATTTAGGCTCTTCGAGCTAGGGCCAAAACATCTCCCTCTTGTAGAGGAAAAACCACATGAAATTATTCTTATAGAATTTCAGATGAAAAGTATCATGACCATGACACATACCCTTGACCTTTTTATTCCTCCAAGACCTTGTCAATACTTCTTTATTGACTCCTTGATCTCATTCTTCCTTTCTACACTAGCCTGCACCATTCTACACCAACCTTAGAGAACTCATTCTCTAGTACTTGATATATCCTTAGATTACTTGGCTTGATCTTATATTCTTCTAAGCTTATTATTATCTTTCTTTAAACCCAAACCAATTCCTTACATGCAGGCCTAGACTGAACTTATAACATGTCCTATTTGAACTGTAGAGATATCCCTTTTCTTCCTTACGTAATTCGCTTAGAATCACTTATATAACTTCAAAATTCACTTCAATTATGTTATTCCACACTAGCCTTATTCCTGCAACTTTGTATAAACCTCATTTCTACAACTTCGCACTAGTTTTGGTCCTGAAGCTTTGCTCTAGCTTTAGTATTGAAATTCCGTACTTTAACATAGACTTGCAGCTTCGTAGAGATGTATTACATCACCTTATTTCTTCACTTTAGACCCAGTTCTCTCCTCGGAATTATAGTAGATGTATATCACTGAATATGTCTTAGAATTTTCTAAGGTTCTTGTTATAAATGAATTGCAGAGCTACTTATATATAGTGACATTATTTCTATGTTTGAGGCCGACCCTTCAATCTGATTGTAGGATGACTTGTCCACTACTTATAGGTTGACTTGAAGAGCTTATCTTCTAGCATGATGAGGGTATCCTTGAAGGCTGATTTGAGCAGTGGTTATAGCATCATACTTGAGCCATTTCTCCAAGTTTATATGACAAAGTCTTGATGTAGAAATTATATAAATTATGTGTTGTATTTCCAATATTCTCCTGATATCACACTATTTTAACTTCATGAAAAATACAGAATCTATTGCACCATTGATCATTTGCGGAAATTAAATCAAGATTGCAATGCACACATGAAACAATAAAAATTCACACACATTAACACAGTTCTTTAACAGGAATGCCTGAAGATAAAAACCCAAACTATCTGTATATAATATATGTCATAGAGATCATGTAAAAATCCTCAGACAAAGCTGATCATATCAAGCTCTTAGTACAATACAATCGCTACACACTAATCAAGCCCGATTTTGCAAATCCATGCACCAATATTTGCCACCTACTAGCCTGCCTCTACTGTGCAATCCCTGCTGAAGAATGGCTTTGAATGAATCAAATTGCTCCAACCTTGATCACACAATCCTCATAGGCATCTCCACTGAGTGTTGGATGCAATCAATGCATCACTATAGTCACAACTGATAGTCACACTTTCTCTTTCACCTATCTCTCCACTGGTCTCCACTGAAACTGCCATGCACTGTAGTTAACTGATGTATTCTTCAGTTGATTAATGAGTTATTATTTAGTGAATTAATTAACTAATTAATTCAATCCACTCTCACTAGTGTATCATTCAGTTAGACTAGATACAACTAGCTCAACTGAGTCTAATTGAGTTAAACTAAATACAACTCCACCAACTACTTCTCCAACTCCACCAAACTCTGTCACATGAGTTCTAACTGAAGTCCTCCATGCATTAGCTCTAGTAAACCCTCATGAATAGCGTAATTCATTCTATCAGTTGTTATGCCACATCTGTGCACTTAACTAAAGTGCTCCAAGAGAATAAGATAATATTTAGAGTCCAAATATTATTAAGAGCTAATAATATTCGACATATCTATTTTTAGACTAGCAGTCTAAAAATAGACTCCGCTCAATATGTCTAAAAATAGAATTCCATCTATTTTTCCAACTTGACCAACCATCCACAAATAGCATCCTGCAACTCATAGAATAGACATAGTCTAAAAGTAGACATACACCTAAAAATATCCTGTGTGGGCCCCACCTAGTTTAGGTGATTATTTTCCAACTAGGATCAAGGATGATGTTTCAGGATGCCTCCTTCACTGTTTCTTGTTGCGATATTTAACACTCCCTCTCAACAAGAAGGCACTGTCTTTGCATGGGACATGCAACTCCATGCATTCGCCCTGCAACCTTTGCAAGCGCCCTGCAACTCCATGCATATGCTTTGCAACTCTTGCTGCAACACTTCTGAAAATGAAAGGCTCCAAACAAATCAATCAGTCTTAATGCATCTATCATCAAAGTCTTTGACTTCTGCTAGTACGAACTGCACATGTCTTCAGGAACCACTACGTTGTTGAACTCTGCACCCATGCACTCTGCACTTGCTGTCAACTCTGAACCGCGCTCCAGTATCTGACACTTTCACTTTGATCTGCCCGCATCAATCCAAATGATCATGCTACTGATACTCTATGGGCACCTCATAGCCAGGTTCAATTCATGATATCCACACCATCTCCATGAATCCTGTTCAAAAATCTCCTCTTGGGATTACCCATGCATGTCACCCCACCTCTCACCTGGTGGTATAGCTGCATGCACTCCCTCTACCCATATGGCAAAAAATTTCTCTACATGAGTGGTTGCTCCCACTCCATGATCCTCATCTTGTGACTACTCCACATCTCGAGGTTCACTCTTACCTGCATGAAAATCCAGCTCCCTCTTAAGCTTCAATTGCATGGCTTTCTTGCACTTCCCAACAGTAGGAAGCTCCATAGAAATCCCATCTACTTCAAATCTGTAAAGATTCTTAGTTTGAATCCCAACCTTCTTGACTTGTCCTGTTGCTTTGTAGCGAAGGAAAAATTTTCCTTCACTAAAGACAACATCATACCTTTTATCCTCTAACATTGCGACTGAGATTAAATTCTTCTTTAAACTTGGAACATGCACTACATCTTGTAAAAGAATGAGTTTACTTGACTCCCTCTGAAAGGTAATGGTACCAATGCCGATTGCATTGTATCATCCATTTTTTCCCAACTCAACATGCAACTGGAGATATTTCTCCACCAAGTCACTGAAAAGGTTCACATCTCCCGTCATGTGAAAGGAAGCATCACTATAAAAGTACCACCCCGATCCCAATGCACTAGACACCATGCATGCGATCAATGAGAAGTCAAGCTTAAATTGCGAGGCAAGAGCCTCACCAGTTGCAGCTCCAGAAGCCTACTTGTTCTTCTTCTTCTGTGGACAATTTGAGGTGAAATTCCCATGTTCGTGACAGTGAAAACACTTCACTTTGGACATGTCATGCTCTTTGCCATCTTCACCGGCCTCAGATATAGAATGGAATTTCTTCCCCTTCTTCTTCTTTGACTTGGAAACCAAAGAAAATTCCTCTTCATCATCATTCTTTGATGAAGATCCATCCCTGGTATCTCGCCTTATCTCCTCCTGCACAAGATCCGACCAAAGTAGTTCCCATGTTGGCAGTTTCTCCTATCCATTGACAAAATTCTTAGTAGCTATGCCAACTCTTCGTAAGCCCAAGGAGAGCCAAGATCACCAAGTATTATTCATCCACACTGAATCCTACACTCCCAAGCTCATCCCTGTAGTGGAAAAACTTTGTCAAGTATACCGGAATAGTGCCATTCTTCTCCATTTTTATTTTTCTGAGTTGTCTTTAAGTGCCAACTTCCTCTGGTCACTTCTGCTTTGGAAAAAGTCCTTCAAATCCTTCCACATTAAGAATGGAGTGGCTTTACCGAGAAGGCTGGACACAATGTGGTCCTTCACACCTTCCAACAGAATCCTTCGACACTTTGCTACCTTCTTTTTCCATGCGTCAAATGTGGCTGCATCGCTAGAAGCAGGCTTCAAAATATCAACATCTATGAACTCCTTCAGCCCATTATCATCAAACACCACCTCCATCATGTCCTTCCATGAAATATACTTCAAGATCCCATCAAGGGCATACTCCAATCACAATCCATTGAAAGACATTTCAATGAATGCTCAACTTCGACACCAAGAAAACACTGCAGCAAATTTGAATTTCACCAGCACAAAACTCAACCGCTTCAATAATTGCAATCTACTCCAATGATCAACTTGGCCTCTGATGCCATGTAGAAAGTATATAACTTATGTGTTATATGTCCAATATTCTCCTGATCTCACACTATTTTAACTTCATGCAAAATACAGAATCTATTCCACCATTGATCATTTGCGGAAATTAAATCAAGATTGCAATGCACACATGAAACAATAATAATTCACACACATTAACATAGTTGTTTAATGGGAAAGCCTGAAGCTGAAAACCCAAAATATCTGTATATAATATATTTCATATATATCATGTAAAAATCCTCATACAAATCTGATCATATCAAGCTCTCAGTACAATACAATCTCTACACACTAATCAAGCCCGATCTTGCAAATCCATGCACCAATATTTGCCACCTGATAGCCTGCCTCTAATGCACAATACCTGCTGATGAATGGCTCTGAATGAGCTCAAATTGCTCCAGACTTTCTCACACAATACTCATAGGCATCTTCACTGAGTGTTGGATGCAATCAATGCATCACTATAGTCACAACTGATAGTCACACTTGCTCTTTCACCTATCTCTCCACTGGTCTCCACTGAAACTGCCATGCACTGTAGTTAACTGATGTATTCTTCTGTTGATTAATGAGTTATTATTTAGTGAATTAATTAACTAATTAATTCACACCACTCTCACTAGTGTATCAATCAGTTAGACTAGATACAACTAGCTCAACTGAGTCTAACTGAGTTAAACTGAATACAACTCCACCAACTACTTCTATAACTCCACCAAACTCTTTTACATGAGTTCTAACTGATTTATTCATGCATTAGCTCCATTAAACCCTTAGGAATAGTGTAATTCCTTCTGTCAGTTGTTTTTCCACATCTATGCACTTAACTGAAGTGCTCCAAGAGAATAAGATAATGTTTAGAGTCCAAATATTATTAGCTCTTAATAATATTTGACATATCTATTTTTAGATTGGCAGTCTAAAAATAGACTCCGCCCAATATGTCTAAAAATAGAATTCCATCTATTTTTCCAACTTGACCAACCATCCATAAATAGCATCTTGAAACTCATAAAATATCTTCGACATGTCTAAAAATAGACATACACCTAAAAATAGCCTGTGTGGGCCCCACCTGGTTTAGGTGATTATTTTCCAACTAGGATCAAGGATGATGTTTTAGGATGCCTCCTTCACTATTTCTTGTTGCAATCTTCAACACTTGAGGCATACTCTTTTGACTAGACTCTTCATATACACGACTCTTAATTAATACATTTAGTACAAGACAAAAAATCCGTAAAAGGCATCAAGAAGAAGTATTTTGAGCTATAATAAAAACCTTGCTCATGAAACCAATGAAGCAAGCATTAAAAAAATACATTTTATTATCTTTTTCTTATTCATTACATAATTACATAGTCAATATTAAGGCCCAACCTAGTTACACTTTCCAACACTCCCTCTTAACTAGGGAGGTATTCATACAGATACATGGTCACTTTCAAACTGAAGAATCTCATAAGAAGAATCGGATTGGTAATCACATCTAAATATCATCATGTGAACCAAAATTTTCCTAGTGAAAGGCCTTTACTAACATCCCCATATCTCAACAAGGCAATGGGCTACAATGCTAGAAAGACTCATGAATTATAGACACCATATTCATTGTATCTCCAAGGTACATACTCCACACAGGTGTTCCTAGAGTATGACCTTGTTGGACTATTATTCTCTTGGGTAGCCAACCATCAAAGAATATTGGTCCCCAAATACTCTTA
The DNA here is from genome assembly GCA_034641835.2 of Pinus albicaulis. Taxonomy (NCBI): domain Eukaryota; kingdom Viridiplantae; phylum Streptophyta; class Pinopsida; order Pinales; family Pinaceae; genus Pinus; species Pinus albicaulis. The sequence continues at coordinate 557,199,955 of CM076570.1, read as the reverse complement.
TCTTGAATTCCCTATCACATTCTAAAAGAGTATCGAATGCCAAATTATTACACAATCCTCCATTTTGTCTTCCAGGTGAAGACCAAAATTAGGTGTCTATCCATTCAATCCACATGGCCTTCACTAATACTTACGGCTGTTAGTCCTGGTATAGTGCATAAAACATGTATTAGAGAATCATATACATCACTCTCTCTTAACTCAGTAAGGACATACTTCAAGTTTCTTCCAAGTAAGAAACTTATCACTAGGCTCCCTCTCAACCAAGGACCTGTAGAAGTAATGGTGAGACACCCAACTGCTCATGAATAATTCCTCCCCTCGATGTCATGGATTTCAATATTGAGGAATCTTCAAATTTTGGCTTCACAGGGCACAGATCATCCATCACTTTCATCCACAAGTCATGTCAACTATCAAAAATTGATTTATTAGCCTTTCTCATATATTCCACCTTTATGCCATGTTTATTTCCTTCGAACCATCTCCCATTGATCTTACATCCTTCCACATGATTGGAATCACTGCATAAACTCATCTAGATAAACATATACATATGAGCTTTTAAATCAAAAGTTACCTCAGTGATGATATTTCACCATGACATATTATTGTAGGCATCAACATCCTGTATTCAAATTGACACATCTCCTAAAGACATGGTTTTTCAAAGGGCCTTCTTATTTACCATTCTTCTATCAGAGTCCACATATATTCCCAGGAGATCTCCTAGTCACATCTTCTTGGCTTCCATATGATAATCGCCTCTTGACATGGTTGCACTTCATGATCTCTCCTTGTTTTCCCCACGTAGTTTTATTCCCAGGAACTTCCAAAATCAAGTTCCTTGTTTTCATACAACCACCTCGTATCCCATATGAGGACATATTTTATTTTATTTATTAGTGGAAACATGTGAACTAGAAGAGATCCTCCTTCATTTGATCATACTTCTAAAGAAGTTCATTTCCTGCAACCATATGACATCACTTGATAGCATCCTATGTCATCACATAGATATATGTACCTCATCATTTTCCTTTGAGTCATATCACAAAAATTTTACTAGAATGAAGGATTTCATTCCCTTGACCTACTTCATCAATATGTCATCATGTTCTAATCCCCGAATTCTACAAGATAGAATTCTCGATGAAACCTTTTACTTTCCTTCTAGTCAGTGAATCCAGAGAGGACTTCATTAGAAAATTCCAGCACCTATTTCCATATTGAATGATGACCATTGATCCAGATGAATATCTTCCATCAATGTTTTTATCAACGAGGTTCCCAGGAGTTACTTATTCAAGTGCTCCTTCCATGCTTCTATTATGATGCTACTAATATACTCTGATTCCTATCATACTATTTTACAACCAACAAAAATCACTTAAAGAGAAAGATGATCACAATCATAATAGAGATATTTCACTTCTCCTCTCTTATATTTCTTTGCATCTGGTTCTTCCCTTTCATATGTAACATGGTCTTCTTCCTTTTTCCTCTTGTCCTTTCCAGATTTAGGACAATACCTTTTAGAATGCCCAAAATCATTACATCCAAAGCATCATTATTTTTCAATATTTATTCTCTTATTCTGAGGACCAAATTTACCGAATATTCCTTTTTTCTTGGACATGGCTACAAAGGATTGATTCCCTTCACTTGATCCTGTATCAGTTTTGGCTTTCAATATTAATTATTTTATCTTACATAGATCCCGAAATGACATTGCTTCTTCTTTCCCATTGATGTTGAAAGTGAAACTTCCTCATTATTTAGGTAGATCATTTTCTATCATAGTGAGAATTTATCCATTAGATGTTACTTCTCCCAATTTCTGTAGTTGATCTTGTATTGCAAAAGTCTTCATCAGATATGGACTTATTCCTTCCTTTCTTGAAATTATCAATTTGTATAATTTTTGTCTCAGGGATATTATTTCCCTTGCAAAACCTTTCGAGAAGAAGAAGGCATCAAGAAGAAGTCTTTTGACCTATAATGAAAACCTTTCTCATGAAACCCATGAAGCAAGAATAACAAGAATAAATTTTATTATCTTTATCTTCTTCATTACATAATTACATATTTAATATGAGGACCGAACCTAGTTACACTGTCCAACACGGGGCAACGTCATGGGAAAAAAAATCCTATATATATGTTGACCCAAGGTTGAGGGGTGAACCCAAAGATGGTGGGTGGACCTACCCATGGTTTTGTGAATGGATTTTTCACATGTTTTGGGCATGATGGTTTTCTCCCCATTGTAATTTTTAGATCCAATCAAGGGAGCTACGGTTATGTTAAAATCCAGGGTTAATGTATTAGGGTTTATGAAGGCTTCAACATATATATATATATATATATATTGTAGCAATGAAAGGAATATAATGGAAAAATAAATCTGGTAGTCTCATATTTTGGATCCAGGGGAAAATCTCTACATATATTTATTTTATGTTCTCGCCATTGTTTATTTTTGTTGTTTTAATAATGTGTTTATAGGTAATTTCTATATAGGGTTAAAAAACACATATTATCCCATCTAGAGTAACCCTATTTCTCTTGCAATTGCTTCTTCTGTCACATGCACCATTTTCCCTGCTACCTCATATTTGTCTTCCCTAAACTGCATGGAAAATTCTAGAGCTATTTTGTCACATACCCTTGCATTTTGTGAACATTATCCATCTGGTCGCCCTATTCAAACAATTCTATAATGTGTTGATACACCTATAACAATGTTTTTGGAGATTATTTGTGTATTCGTGGGCCTCCCATCATTAATCAAAGTTCATACTATCGATGGTTGTGTTTGGAAACTAGAACAGTTTTAATGGGGGACATTGGAAATTGCTAATGAATTTTGTGGCAGTTATCATGCCATTTATGTAATTGTGTCACTTAATGTGATTCCTCTCCACTTGGCATAAACCGTACCTTGTTTTTGTGCTCAGAAGATGTCCCTCTTGTACACAACGGGGATTTTTCGCAATGACAATCACTGGGATGGGAGGGCGATAGGAGTGGATCCAACCAAAGCAACTACGATATTATAATTTGCCATCATAATATGAAAATTTAAATTTTGTTGACATGAAAGTCTGTGGGACCATGCACTGAATATTGAAAAACCTGGGGCTGATTACACTCAGTCCTAAAATTATGTCCTTTAAAAGTTCAAAAAGTTGAAAAAGCCTTACAAGCATGATTGGATAATATTATTTCTTAGAGTTTATTATTTATCCTTAAGTACAAATTATAATTTTTCATGCTTATCGGATTATCTTCATTCATTTGTTTGTTGATCATATTATATTCATTGTTTCATAAGATTAGTTGTTATTTTTTTTATGTTTATCAGAAATTTATTGATGTCTTTATTGATCTAACTAGTCTCATGAATTCATTGATATAGCTCGCGGGAAGTACTCAAAATAGGATACTTGTTAAAGGCACTAAACTAGTGAGGTTGTTTCTCAAAGGAAACAATGTTGTACAATAGAAAGTGTCTCAAATTGATGACAAGGAGCAATGGTGACTAGTTAAATTCACTTGATCATGCATGGTAGTTGGAATTTCAAATATAATACTATTTAAGGCCAAAAGGAGAAGAACATGTTTTCATGCATGTTGTGTTCCACTACAATTCTCATATAACTTAAGAAGAAAATGTAGGAAATTTTTTTGAAAGTGTGCAAATGTTGGTTGTTATTGACTGATATTTATCCTTTTTTGTTGCCTTATTTATTGATCTCGTGGATCAAGATGTTGATAATGGAGAAGTGTATGATAAGTGAATGTTTTTTTTGGTTATTTATGCATTTATCTCCCTTAAATGAAGTTGGAAATAAATTGGAAAAATTCAACATATGAAAATTGCATTTTTTATATCACCACATACATATTTTTCCCCAATAGACTTGGAAAAATTAGAAATACTTATATTGCATTTTGTATTTTACTTTATGTAATTATTCTTTACAAATATTTTTTATTTTGTAAGTGTTAATGTAGAACATATCACTTTCTTTATTTCTTTGTTGTTGAAATACATAAATATGATTGGTTTCAGACGATCACAACTCCAATAATATAATCTACAAGAAATAATAAACAAATTAAATATGAAGTGGGCATATAGTCCAGTGCAGCTATAACAATAAAAGAACGCTTTTCTAAATGCATATATGGAAAATACAACAACTAATTATGATTATTTTTAAGTACTCAATTTTTTTTTCTATGTATTTTAAGTCATTATGTATTTTTAATGAGTTTTCATAGTTTTAATGCATTAGAGACAAAAAAGGGGAAATTTTATCACTAATTATGAAAAAAAATATAGAGGGGCACAAGATATGGCGACATCTTGAATATATAAGAAGAAAATTCCCCTTATGAAATTACCTAGGAAAAATCGACTTATCTCCAAAATAGAAGCAACATGGCAACATTTTGTTTGTTGGTATTCATTCTACAAAAAATGGGAAAGAATTATAAAAAGGGGCTCCTTCTTTGTTGGCTAGATGAAGCATGAGATAAACTACAAGTATACAAAAGTGCCACAATTAGTATAAAATCCTCAAACACCAAACAATACTTATCTTTGTAATGAACCAAGCAAGGGTTCTCTTCATGTTGGTATATCATCCCAAACCCCCATTGTAAGGATTTAGGAGCATGTCGGTATAATTATGATTCCAACATGACACAAATAAGTAGTTAGGTATGTCATGTATGATAGTCATAAGGTAACTAACCATGTCATTGAAGAATATGCAAAGGTGATTTACTGTTGCAATGATGACACAAGGAGTTGTCACAACAATGACCCATCGAGTTGTCGTAGCGGGTGAACCAACTAGGAAACTAACTAGTATCCAGAGCATGAATATTTTATACCCTTCTCCCCATAGATCACATTCAAACTGACTGAATTTTTGTTGCTAACATTCACTGGCTCACCGCTTCTGACACTTGTTCCCAATATTTCGGCAAGGCCTAGTCAACAGACACAATTGACTGAGCTATATACAACCTAAAATTTATTTATAAAATATTACATCTAAATACCTTATCCAACGAATATCTAGGATATGAGAATAAGGAGATCCATTTTCTCCTTCTAAAATATGAACCTAATTCCATTTTCATCACAATATTCTAGTAATGGTATTTTTTCAAAAAAAATATTCTCTATTCGATTTATTCAAAGGTATTTCACCCTAATTTTGTGGTAATGAATTCCTTTGGAACATATTTCAACCTATTTTTTTAGTAGCAAAACTTTTTATAGGTAATTTGTCGCTATTTTATGGCAATGGACATTATTTTATAACTTCTAAATTTGATAGTAAAATTCTCTTCTATGAATGGACTTTACTCATGTGAACCAATTTTAACTATATTATGAGTTACTCCTCATAATGATTACCTCCCATGGATTATCTATAGATAAATGAGGCTACTTCTCTCATAGAATCTTTGACTGTTATCTACACTACATATGTTGCAATTTTTCTAACTACCCACTTCCACTATGTTAATTGCATCGATTCATGAAATATTCCTAGGGAAAATTTGTAAAGCTTTAGGGTGGGATCACTTCCACATTATCCTATTTTCATGTGTTCATGAAATATTTTCAAGGAAAATTTTTATAAATTCAAAATGGAATCAATAATATGATATCAAAATATTCATGATTAGATTTGTATATCCCTAGCTCTAAGTTGTAACTTTTGTTTCAATTATTTTTTTGTGATTTGACCATAATCTAATGTACTCTAAATTATTGAAAATGAAATTCATATGCATGATAATGAAAAGGCCTGCATAAATTCTATGTGTGTATTCCTTGATTATTGTAGTGGTAGTTGTTCCATAGCTCACCAAGTAGACTGATGGTAAAAAAGGCAGCCATGAATGGATATTTTTATTAGTCTTACTAGAATAATTTAACAACCAAAGGGTTGTTTGTGTGAAATTTTCAATATGATATACTACTGCAGTGATTGATCTATTTTTCCTACCTATTTATGATAATTTATTTACATATGCTTCAGTAAATTATGAAATAAACACATCTGCAGTATTCACTTAATCGAAAGCAGAAGAAAAAATAGAACACAATCGAAACAATCACATGAACATAATTATTTTTTGAAAATTGTCCCTGGAAAAACCCAATGTGAGAAAAATAATGCAGAAAATGAGGGTTTATATTATTCTTCAACAATGGAAATCTTTTACAGAAAAATATTACGAGAAGATGTCTAGAATGCACCTGAGATCAATTTTATGAACACTTCAGAAGAATTTCTGACACACTGAATGCACCCTTCCTCCCTCTGCATCACTCTGCGTGGCCTTCTGCGTAGTCACTACGCTAGACTACATCACTCTGCGTGGAGGGCCAATGTTGCTTCTTAGCATTGATCTCTTTGCGTCGACCTTCTGCCCTCTTCTTTTGGTATCTCCTCTGTTGACTTTCCCTTCCTCCTTCTGTGTCTGCAACTCTGCCTCTACAACCTCACGCTCTGAAATTGAATTCTCTTACCTCAGAATAAATTTTCTTCGAGTACTAGGAGTGTGCCCGACTTAATTTCCAAATGTCCCTCAAGCCTTCTCTTATTGTCTTCTCGCTGATGAATCAATGACCCAGATTATATCTCTAATCAATGGCTCAAATTAAAATATGAATTGATCTTCGTTTTCCAAGAAGATTCACACTCTCCTGTAGGAATGTACTTCAACTATACAACTCCTCGTTGTACATAGTCTCTAATGAAGTGACACCTAGTGTCAATGTGCTTCGACCGATCATGGAACATAGGATTCTTAGAGAGCTTGATGCAACTCTGATTATCACACAAAATTCAGGTCGGTTCCATCCTCTTCTTGAGCAAGTTCATGAGAAAAGTACGAAGCCATATCGCCTCGCACGAAGCTGTGCTAGCGGCCATATATTCAGTCTCGATTGAACTTAGTTCCATGGGTTTCTATTTCCTACTGCACCAGGAATTCATTCTTGATCTGAGGTTGAAACAATACCCACTGGTATTTTTCCGATCCATTGGGTTTCCAACCCAATATACATCTATGAACCCACTCAATTGGATTTCATTGTCCTTGGTATACTTCAACCCATACTCGACTATCCCCTTCAAATATCTGACAACATGTTTGCATGTTGCCCAGTGAGCCCTCCTTAGTTCTACCATGAGCTGACTGAGGGTATTCACTGCATAATATATGTCTGGTCTAGTGCTGACCAGGTACATCAGTGATCCTATTAGCTGCCTATACAAGGTAGGGTCAACTTCTTCATCCTCAGACATATCGATTTTATTCCAGTTTGTAATAATTGGTGTAGTCATGGGTCCACAATCCTCCATCTAAATAATCTTCAAGATATTTGTAGTATATCTTCCTTTCCCAAGGAATATTTCTCCCTTGTGATGCCACACCTCCAAACCAAGAAAATAGTGCATCTGCCCCAGATCCTTCATGTCGATTTCAGTAGCCAAATTCTCCTTGAAGTATTTGATGAGCTTAGATGATCCAGCCAAGAAAATATCATCTACATATAATACCAGAATTAGCGTCTCATCCCCTACTCTTAAATAATATAGGTTGGCATCTACATCACTCTTGATGAATCCCATCTTCTGCAAGTAGTTATCAATTCACCCATACCATGCTCTAAGGGATTTATTTATTCCATACAAGGATTTCTTAAGCCTGTATACATGAGTATTCTTCTCATACGTCTCAAATCCCTCTGGATATTCTATGTAAGCCTCCTCTTCTATCACTCCATTCAAGAACATTGTCTTGACATCCATCTATTGAATTTCCCATCCCATCTACGCTACAAGAGACATGACGGATCTGAAGAAAGTGTACCGAGATACAGGGGTGAAGGTTTCTTTATAATAGATCCCTTCCTTCTGTGCATGCTCCTTAGCCACAAACCTATATTTGAACTTCTCTATGCTACCATCTACATCATTCTTCATCTTGTAGATCCACCTTGATCCTCCAACCATTCTGTTCTGAGGTCTAGGGACTACTTCCCACACATTGTTTGTTATGATGGAGTTGTACTCCTCCACCATAGAATCTACCCACACCTGGTGTTGAGCTGCCTCTCAAAAAATAGAGGGTTCTCCAACCTGTGCTACCAATTCCTGGTACCTTTCTGGTTGCCTACGTACCCTCTTCTCATTTCTAGGGGATCCAATAAATTCTTTTACATCCCTCAAATTCTGTTGGATTTCTATGCTCATCCTTCCACTGGTGGTGGGTGGATTTACCTGCAACCCTTCTTGCACTTCTTCGGAAAAAATTTCCTCATAATCCTTGTACTGTAGAGAGGCACTAGATTCATATTTTGCAGGTCATTTTTGAGGATCATCCTCAGGCTGCATATCTATAGCCATTTCCCAAAATCTCCTGAAGGCTCTCTCCTCCATGAATTTCATGTCCCGCCTTACTATTACCTTCATGTTATCTAGAATATAGATGTGATATGCCTTCCCATTTTTGCTATATCCCACAAGGTATCCCTTCTCTGTAGTCTGATCTAATTTATTCCTCTTCTCATCGGGTACATGGAAATACGTTATACTGCCAGATATCCTGAAGTGGCTCACCTCAAACTTGCTTCCAATGAACACACTCTCAGGAGTAAGTTTTCCCAATGCTCTATGAGGCACCCTCTTCTGTACATATATTTTTGTATTGAAATCTTGAGCACACAGAAATTTGGGCATGTCTTGATTATACAACATCACCCTAGCAGCTTCCACAATGGTCCTATTCTTTCTTTCTGCAACTCCATTATGCTCTGGATTGTATGGAGGTGTCAATTCTCTATTGATGCATTCCTTTGCGCAGAATCGTGTGAGTTATTTATCAATACATTCTCCACTGTTATCTTATCATAATTTCTTGATCCGATTTCTGGTTAAATTTTCTACTAAAGCATTGAATTATTTTAATTGATCAAAGACTTCATATTTGATCTTGAGAAAGTAGATCCATGTTTTCCTGGAATGGTCATCAATAAAGGTGACAAAATAATTTTCATCACGGAGAGAATTCGTGGACATTGGTCCGCATATATCTAAGTGTATCAAATACAGCACACTCTTGGCCCTACTGCTGCTTCTTGGAAATGTTTCCTTGACATACTTCCCTAGTATGCACCCCTTGCACACGTCGTCTTTCCTTGTGCTAAGTTCTGGAGCTCCCATGAAAGTATTCTTGAGGATCTTCAAGGATCCATGATGTAGATGCCCCATTCTTCTATTTCATAATTCATTCAAGTCCCTTTCATCCATAATTCCTATCAGTGTCATTAGAGACTGAATTTGTAACTTATAAAATTTATGGCTTCTTGCTCCAATTTGTACCTTCCTTTTCCAACTAGGGTGTTTGACATAAACGGTATTTACAATAAAGTATACATTGTAACCCTTGCTTTGAAGTTGCCTCACCAAGAGCAAGTTCATCCTCAATCTCGATATATGCAGTACGTTGGTGGCCCGAAGCTTGTTACCAGCTTCTGTTTGAAATATTATGGTTCCTCTTCCAACGGGGGTACACTTGGCCTTGTTTCCCATCGTGATCTAAAAATTCATCTGCTCTTCCTAGTAACTCGAGAAGAATTCTCAAACTCCTATCATGTGAGTAGATGCTCCACTATTAGTATATCATACCCCTAGAGAGGTCATTCTTGACATACAAGCGGAATCCTCTTATAGTCTGGATGCCAGAATTGAAATGTCATGATCCTTCTACTTCTCCATGCATTCTGAAGGACTATGTGAGCCCTTTCGAGTTGTTGCTACATCGATATCATATATTAGTTCCATTGCATAACCTCCTCTTTTTTATTTTGCATTTTTCTCTGATACCATGTGAAATATTCAATATAAAATACTACTACAGTGATTGATTTACTTCACCTACTTATTTATGATAAGTTATTTATAGATGCTTAATTAAATTCTGAAATAAACACAGCTGCAATATTCACTTAATCAAAAGCAGAAGAACAAATAGAACACATATAACACAATAGAAATAATCACATGAACATAGTTATTTTGGATAATTGTCTCGAGAAAAACCAAATGTGGGAAAACCAGTGCAGCACATGAGGGTCTATATTATTCTTCAGCAGTGGAAATATTTTGGAGAAAAATATGATGATCAAATGTCTAACATACACTTGAGACAATTTTCCCGAACACTTCAAAAGAATTTATGACATAATGGAGGCACCCTTCCTCCCTCTTCGTCACTCTGTGTGGCCTTCTGCGCTGTCATTGTGTTGGAATATGTCACTCTGCGTGGAGGGCTAGTGTTTCTACTCAGTGCTACTCCCTTTGCGTCCTCATTATGTCTTCTTCTTTTGGTATCTCCTCTGCTGACTTCCCCTTCCTCTTTCTGCATCTGCAACTCTGCCTCTACAACCTCATCCTATGAAATCAAATTCTCTTACATCAGAATCAATTTCCTTGGGGTACTGAGAGTGTGCCTGACTTACTTTCCAAATGACCCTCAAGCCTTCTCTTATAGTCTTCTCGTTGATGAATCAATGACCTATATTAGATCTCTAATCAATGGCTCAAATTAAAAGATGACTTGATCTTCATTTTCTAGAATATTCATGCTTTGGTTTATTAATACCATTTAACTATTTAATTTCCTTAAGTTTATACTTAGAGATCACTTTAAAATAATTAAATTTTAATAAAGCATGATCCAAGTGGAATTTCCACAAACTATTTCTGGGTTCTTTGGAATACTAATGTCCAATCCTCTTCCCATAATATGAGACTTAGAACAATTTCCAATTCTACAAAATCAACAATTTGTTGGTTTAGAGCTTTTGGTATTGAGACTTCATTTATTTGGTGATGAAATAAATTTTTTGACAAAGGGGAGTGATCTTAAGTAAATATTATTGTTATTACTAATAATTTTAAATGAATGGTTCTAGATATCAACCACCTTCTAGTGGAGTAGTTGATGACTTTAATTATCAGTCACTGGTCATATTTCTATAGGTTCAAAAAAACCTAATTCTATGGTGAATTTGAGATAAGGAATGGACTACTTTATATGTGAAAGGACCACAGGGTTTAGTATCAATAATATATACATTCAAGGATTTAGAGACATAGTTTAATTATAACTTGTTTCTTTGAATGTTTCTTGTTATGTTACCTATTTTTATTTTTTGTTGGTCAGAATTTCAACTTTTAACACTACTATAGAAATTATATAACTAATGCATTATACATATGAGATTCTCCTGATCACACACTATTTGAATTCATGCACAATACATAATCTCTTCTACTATTTATTCATTACTTGCGGAAATTAAATCAATAGCATGCACACATTAAAACCATAAAAATTCACACATATGAACACAATAATTTATGGGAAAGCTTAAAGCTGAAAACCCCCAAATATATGTATATTATATGTCATAGATATCGTGTAACAATCATCATACAAAGCTTCTCACAAGATCTCAGTACAATCTCCAATTGCTACACACTAATCATGTCCGATCTAGCAAATCCCTTGCATCGATCTTTGCCACCTGCTAGCCTGCCTCTACTGTGCAATCCCTGTTGAAGAATGGCTCTAAATGAAATCAAATTGTTCCATCATTTCTCACGCAATCCTCATTGGCATCTCCAACCACTGTGTCTTGCAAATCATGCAACACTATAGTCACAACTGATAGTCAACCTGCTCTTTCACCTGCCTCTCCACTGGTCTCCACTGAAACTGTCCATGCATTGTATTTAAATGATGTATTATTTAGTTGATTAATGAGTTAATAATTAGTGAATTGATTAATAATTAATTCACACCACACTCACTAGTGTATCAATCAGTTAGACTAGATACAACTAGCTCAACTATGTCTAATTGAGTTAAACTGAACACAACTCCACCAACTACCTCAATAACTCCACCAAACTCTGTCACATGAATTATAACTGAAGTCTCCATGCAATAGCTCCACTTAACCCTCAGGAATTACGTAATTCCTTCTGTCAGCTCCTGTGCCACATCTGTGCACTTAACTGAAGTGCTGCAAGAGAATAAGATAATTTTTATAGTCCAAATATTATTAAGAGCTAATAATATTCGACCTATCTATTTTTAGATTGGCAATCTAAAAATATATTCTGCCCAATATGTCTAAAAATATAATTCCATCTATTCTTCCAACTTGACCAACCATCCAAAAATACCATCCTGCAACTCATAGAATATAATCGACATGTCTAAAAATAGACATAGTCTAAAAATAGACTTCTGCCAAAAATAACCTGCGGGCCCACTTAGTGAAGGCGACTCTTTTCACTAAGCTCATCATCTTTTTGCAATCTCGACACTCCCTCTCAACAAGATAGGGATTATCTTCCACCCCGATCCTGCCTCTGTGGTATTCGAATTTTCTCCTGGTGAGCGCCTTCGTCAAGATATCAACATCTTGATCCTCTGTAGGAGTGTAAGAAAGTAACATGATATTCCGCTGCACACAATATCTGATATGATGATACCGGATGTCAATGTGTTTAGATCTATCATGAAATACTGGATTAACCCATAGTTTGATGCAACTCTGATTATCACAATATATCACAGTAGGATCTAAGTGTGAACCGAACAACCCGACCAGGATCTTCCTCATCCATATATCCTCGCATGTAGCCAAACTCCCTGCAATGTACTCGGCCTCCACTGAACTGAGTGCCATGGATCTCTGCTTCCTGTTGTACCAAGAAACTACTGTCGATCCGATACTAAAAATCCCTCCATATGTGCTCTTTCTGTCCGTTGGGCTCCCTACCCAATCTACATTCGTGAAGCCACACAGCTTCACCTCATCCGACTGTCTGTACAATAATCCATATCTCGATGTGCCTATGAGATATCTCAATACATGCTTGCCTGCCTTCCAAAAGAGTTTGGTAGGCTTAACCATAGCTTGTGAAATCTGGTTAACAACGTATCATATGTTAAGTCGTGTTTTGACTAGATACATAAGCGACCCCACCAACTGTCAGTAAATAGTGGCATCCACTACATCTACCGATGTAGCATCCTCTTTCCTCCATCCACCAGGAAGTGGAGTGTCGATAGGCTTGCAACCATGCATGTTGAACTTCTCCAGTATCTCCCGAGCATACTTTCCTTGAGACACAAACAATCCATCATTGCGCTGCCAAATTTCCAATCCCAGGAAATAACGAAGGAGGCTGAAGTCCTTCATCTCAAACTCTTTTGCAAGATCAACATTGCATGAGTGTATCAACAGTTCATCACCTGTCAGAATAAAATCATCTACATAAAGTAAAATGATCAGAAACTTACCCTCCACCAAAATCTGGTATAGGTTCAGATCTGCCTCACTCTTGGAGAATCTAAGTCCGGTGAAATAAATGTCTATTCGTGTGTACCAAGCACGAGGTGCTTGTTTCAACCCATACAATTATCTTTTGAGCTTGCCCACATGCGACTCGCTGCTGAAGATATAGAAACCTTTGGGCTTCTCTATGTATGCCTCCTCCTCAATGACTCCATTGAGGAATGTAGTCTTCACATCCATATGATGATTGTGCCACCCCATCTACACTGAGAGAGAAAGATTCATCCATAGGGAAGAATACCTTGCGACGGGTGCAAAGGTTTCCTCATAGTCGATCCCCTCAATTTGTGAGAAGCCTCGGGCAACAAATATTGCCTTGTACTTCTCGACGCTTCCGTCAGCTGCTTGCTTCACTTTGTCGATCCATCTCGAACCTACCACTAATTTCCTTTCCAGCCTTGGGAAAATATCCCATGCACTGTTTCTGACAATCGAATCATAATCTTCCACCATGGCATCTACCCATGCAGGGTCCTCCACAACTTCCTCGAAAGAGGATGGTTCTGTCATGATACACTTGGTCAACAGAGCCATGTATCTAGCATATTGGTCAGGTGATTGTCTCTGTCTGTGTTGTGATGTAGGTGCTCCTACAATCTTCTCTGCATCAAGATTCAGTCACTCAACTTCTGTAGTGCGCTTCCGCCCTCTGATGGTTGGCGCTGCATGAGTGGTTTCTTCCACTCCATGAACCTCATCTTGTGGCTGATCCACATCCAGAGGCTCATCCTTAGGAACTAATAGCTCCTCATCTACATGCAAGTGTGGCTCCCTCTCAAGCGAACACTTCATGGCTTTCTCCTCTTGAAATTTGATATCCTGTCGCACAACAATATTCTGATTGGCTGGAAAATACACACGATAGTTGTGGGGTGTATTAGTGTATCCCACAAATATCCCAACCTCTGCAGTTGGCTCCAGCTTCTTCCTGGCATCCTTCGTCACACGAATGTAAACAGGTGAGCAAAAAATCTTCAAATGAGAAATATCGGGCTTCTTACCAGAAAACGCCTCTTCAGGTGTACTCATGTCAAGTACTCTGTGAGGACAATGGCTTTGCACATAAACCACAGTATTGCATGCCTCAGCCCACAAGTGTATGGGAAGGCCCTGATCATGCAAAATCACCTGTGTAGCACCCATGATCATTCTGTTCTTCCACTCAGCGACCCCATTCTACTGTGGGTTATGAGGCGCTATGAGCTCTCTTCGAATTCCTTTTGCGCTGCAAAAGTCTTTGAATTCGCCAGAGATGAATTCACCACCATTGTCACTCCTAAGAGCCTTCACCTAATTCCCTGACTCTTTCTTCACCAGTGCCTTAAAATCACAGAACCTAGAGAATGTCTTGCTCTTCTTCTGCATGAAGAAGATCCAGCATTTCCGAGAAAAGTCATCAACAAAGATCACATAATAATTGTGCTTTGTTGTTGAAGCTACAGAGAAAGGTCCACACACCTCTGTGTGAATTATCTCAAGGATCATTGTGGCACGAATATCCTTATCGTGAAAGGTGGCTTTCATAAATTTTCCCAAAGTACATCCCTTGAACTGATCTAAATGCGCAAGTGTACCTTTGAGAAGCGTGGTAGAAATTTGCTACAAAATTTTCGAAGCACCATGGTGAAGATGGCCCAATCTCTTGTGCCATAGCTTGCCCTCATCCCGACTCACCACTCCTTCTACCTTGCCTGCCATTAGTGCACAACCATCTACCTACAATTGATAAAGGTTCTTAACTTGAACCCCTATCCTCCGGGTTTCACCAGTTGCCTTACTGCACAGGAAAGCCTTTCCCTCGATAAAGACAACATCATATCCATTGTCTTCCAAAATCGCCACAGAGATAAGATTCTTCTTCAATCTTGGAACATGCATGACTTCCTTCAATACGAAGGGTTTACCATACTCTCTCTCAAATGAAATGGTATTGATACCGGTCGCAATGTATCTACCATCATCACCCATCTCTATGTGCACTCCAAGATCCTTCTCATCCAGATCAATAAACAAATATTTGTCTCCGGTCATGTGGAAGGATGCACCACTATCAAGAAACCACACTGAACCCATCATACTTGAGACCAAGCATGCGATCAGTGAAAAATCCAGCTCAAACTGTGAGGCTAAGGCCTCTCCAGCTGCAGATCCAGTAGCCTGCTTATTTTTATTCTTCTGTGGACAATTAGTGGTGTAATGTCCGTGTTGGTGATATTGAAAGCACTTCACCTTGGACATGTCTTGCTTCTTTCCTTTTGCACCGAATTGAGAAGCATGTTTCTTTCCCTTCCCCTTCCTTGCTTTGGTAGCCAAAGTGAAATTTTATTCATCTTCATTCTTCGATGAATATTCGTCCCCCGTACTTCGCCTTATCTCCTCCTGCACAAGATCCAACCAAAGTCGCTCCCATCCTGGCTATTTCTTTCGACCATTGACAGAGTCGTGATAAGAATGCAAAATCTTCGGAAGCCCAAGGAGAGCCTATCTCAACAAGTCCTCATCATATACAGTAACCCCCACACTTCCCAGCTCATCCCTACACTGGACAAACTCCGTGAGGTACTTGGGTATACTGTCGCCTTCCTCCATTTTTATATTCCTAAGCTTATCCTAGAGCGCCAACTTCCTCTGGTCGCTCTTTCTTTGGAACAAGTCTCTCAAAGCTTTCCACATCAAGAAATGTTGCCTTGATATAATTCCCTAGTATGTACCCCTTGCAGACATCGTATTTCCTTGTGCTAAGTTCTAGAGCTCCCATGAAAGTATTCTTGAGGATCTTCAAGGCTCCATGATGTAGATGCCCCATTCTTCTGTGTCATAATTCATTCAAGTCCATTTCATCTATAATGCCTATCAGTGTCATTGGAGACTGAAGTTGTAAGTTATAAAATTTATGGCTTCTTGCTCCAATTTGTACCTTCCTTTTACAACTAGGGTGTTTGAAATAAACAGTATTTACAATAAAGTATACATTGTAACCCTTTCTTTGAAGTTGGCTCACCGAGACAAATTTCATCCTCAATCCTGATATATTCAGTACGTTGGTGGCCCGAAGCTTGTTACGAGCTTCTGTTTGAAATATTATGGTTCCTCTTCCAATGGGCATACGCTTGGCCTTGTTTCCCATCGTGATCTAAAAAATCATATACTCTTCCTAGTAGCTCAAGAAGCATTCTCAAACTCCTGTCATGTGAGTAGATGCTCCACTATTAGTATATCAGACCCCTGGAGAGGTCGTTCTTGACACACAAGCGGAATCCTCTTCTAGTTTGGATGCTAGAATTGAAATGTCATGATCCTTCTACTTCTCCATGCATTCTGAAGGACTGTGTGGACCCTTCCAAGTTGTTGCTACATCGATGTCGGATATTAGTTCCATTGCAGAACCTCCTCTTTTTTATTTTTCATTTTTCTTTGATACCATGTGAAATATTCAATATAAAATACTACTACAGTGATTGATTTATTTCACCTACTTATTTATGATAAGTTATTTATAGATTCTTAATTAAATTCTGAAATAAACATAGTTTCAATATTCACTTAATCAAAAGTAGAAGAACAAATAGAAAACATATAACACAATAGAAATAATCACATGAACATAGTTATTTTGGTTAATTGCCTCGAGAAAAACCAAATGTGGGAAAACCAGTGCAGCACATGAGGGTCTATATTATTCTTCAGTAGTGGAAATATTTTGGAGAAAAATATGACGATCAGATGTCTAAAATACACCTGAGACAATTTTCCCGAACACTTCGAAAGAATTTATGACATACTGGAGGCACCCTTCCTCCCTCTGCATCACTTTGTGTGGCCTTCTGCACTGTCATTGCGTTGGACTATGTCACTATGCATGGAGGGCTAGTGTTTCTACTCAGTGCTACTCCCTTTCCATCCTCATTATGTCTTCTTCTTCTGGTATCTCCTCTGCTGACTTCCCCTTCCTCCTTCTACATCTGCAACTCTGCCTCTACAACCTCATCCTATGAAATCAAATTCTCTTACATCAGAATCAATTTCCTTGGGGTACTGAGAATGTGCCTGACTTACTTTCCAAATGACCCTCAAGCCTTCTCTTATATTCTTCTCGTTGATGAATCAATGATCTAGATTAGATCTATACTCAATGGATCAAATTAAAAGATGACTTGATCTTCATTTTCTAGAATATTCATGCTCTGGTTTATTAGTACCATTTAACTATTTAATTTCCTTAATTTTATACTTAGAGATCACTTTAAAATAATTAAATTTTAATAAAGCATGATCCAAGTGGAATTTCCACAAACTATTTCTGGGTTCTCTGGAATACAAATGTCCAATCCTCTTCCCATAATATGAGACTTAGAACAATTTCCAATGCTACAAAATCAAAAATTTGTTGGTTTAGAGCTTTTGGTATTGAGACTTCATTTATTTGGAGTTGAAATAAATTTTTTGACAAAGGGGAGTGATCTTAAGTAAATATTATTTTTATTATTAATAATTATAAATGAATGGTTCTAGATATCAACCACGTTCTAGTGGAGTACTTGATGACTTTAATTATCAGTCACTGGTCATATTTCTATAGGTTCAAAAAAATCTAATTGTATGGTGAATTTGAGGTAAGGAATGGCCTACTTTATATGTGAAAGGACCACAAGATTTAGTAGCATTAATATATACATTGAAGGATTTAGAGACATAGTTTAATTATAACTTGTTTGTTTGAATGTTTCTTGTTATGTTTCCTATTTTTAAATTATGTTCGTTAGAATTTCAACTTTTAACACTACTGTAGAAATTATATAACTAATGCATTATACATCCAAGATTTTCCTAATAAAAAACTATTTGAATTCATGCACAATACAAAATATCTTCTACTATTGATCATTACTTGCGGAAATTAAATCAATTGCATGCACACATTAAAACCATAAAAATTCACAAATATGAACACAGTAATTTATGGGAAATATTAAAGCTGAAAACCCCCAACTATCTATATATTATATGTCATAGAGATCATGTAACAATCATTATAAAAATCTCCTCACAAGCTCTTAGTACAATCTCCAATTTCTACACACTAATCAGGTCCGATCTAGCAAATCCCATGCACCGATCTTTGCCACCTGCTAGCCTGCCTCTACTGCGCAATCCCTGCTGAAGAATGGATCTAAATGAACTTGAATTGGTCCAAAATTTCTCACGCAACCCTCATTGGCATCTCCAACCACTGTCTGTTGCAAATCATGCAACACTATAGTCACAACTGATAGTCAACCTGCTCTTTCACCTACCTCTCCACTGGTCTCCACTGAAATTGTCCATGCACTGTAGTTAACTGATGTATTATTCAGTTGATTAATGAGTTATTATTTGTGAATTAATTAACTAATTAATTCACTCCACTCTCACTAGTGTATCATTCAATTAGACTAGATACAACTAGCTCAACTGAGTCTAACTGAGTTAAACTAAATACAACTCCACCAACTACTTCTCCAACTCCACCAAAATTTGTCACATGAGTTCTGCTTGAAGTCTCCATGCAATAGCTCCACTTAACCCTTAGGAATGGCAGTAATTCATTACGGTAGCTCTGTGCCACATACGTACATAGCTGAAGTGCTAGAGAACAAGATAAATGTTTATAGTCCAAATATTATTAAGACTAATAATATTAAACATATCTATTTTTAAGTAGCATCTAAAATGGAATTCACTAATATGTCTAAAATAGAAGTCATCTATTTTTACAACAAATAACTTAAATACAAATAGCATCCTGCAACTCATAGAATATGATCGACATGTCTAAAAATAGACTTGCGCCAAAAATAGCCTGTGGGCCCACTTAGTGAAGGCGACTCTTTTCACTAAGCTCATCATCTTGTTGCAATCTCAACAACTACAAGTCTCAATTTACTACATGTCTTTGTGTAGAATGGAAGCTTGGGTTCTAGAGTAGTTTTATTCATTATCTTTTAATATTGCACCTTTTGTCTATGATCTACACTCTAGTCATGCATATTCAGAAAATTCATTATGTATGAAATGAATAGTAATTTGGCTTGGATTTGCATTTTACTTGTTCAAATTTCATTATGAGCAACAAAAAGAAGGCATATATATGTTATTATCTAACTTGCGTAATTTAGTCATATTTTCATGTGAAAGTGATTTAGTATCATGATGTTAGTATTCCATGTCGTTTATGAGTTGTCATATAAATATGTGTGGAGGGAAAACTAGTTAGTTTCATGGTTATGTGGAGCATTGTCATTCTAGAATTATCAAAAGGTAGTACCTTGAATTCACAAAATCATGGGAGAGAAAGGCTAAATTTCCATGAACGAGTTCAGTAAAATTATCAATAACATATAGAACTACAGACTACGGAGTTTACAAGATTGACTATTCGTGTAGGAAAAGTTATATTGGTGAAACTGGGTGCTCACTTCAAAAGCGTCTTAAAGAACATGGAGTTAATATTAAGCATAAGAGATCTCGCACCTCAGCCCTTGCTAATCACTCCTCGAAAATTAAACATCATCTGCGTCTAGAGGATGCTAGGATTATTTCCAGGGAGGAACACTATCGAAGAAGAAAAATTAGAGAGGCCCTTGAGATTATAAAACATCTTCATAACATTAACAGGGATGGTGGATACGAGATCAGTGACATCTGGTAACCTCTTATTCATCAGATGTGCTCCTCCAGTTCATCTTCATCCCATGTTTAGTTTCACAAGTTTGTCTCTCTTCCATTTTATTTTAGGGTTTGGGGTGTTTTTAGATCTAGAAAACAACTAATTGAATTGTTTACTTTCCATAATTATCCATATTAATTAATTTTTATTTTTTTTAATAAAAATTAATTAATTATTAATTATTATGAGTATCTAGTGTTTTTAATCAATCATGATTAAAATCAAATTTAATTTCTAATAATAATATTAGATTAATCAATAATTTTTCTTATCCTACTGAATAATAATAATTAAATAATTAGTAATTATAAATTTTTTTCTTAATATTACATAAAAGTTATTATTAATTAGGAAACTAATATTTATTATTTTTAATTATCTTAAAAATTAATAATTAATTTTATAATTCACTAAATAATAAATTTGAATTTATTATCTCCATTAATTAATAGTTAACTAGTATTATTAAAACCGTTAATTAATTCTTAAAAATTTATATTTTTAGCCACATTTAGGTTTTAATAAAATTACCTAGAATTAAATTTATCAGAATTTATGATATAATTATTACTTAGGAATAAAAATTATTAAAATAAAAATTTACTGATGATTAATAATTATTAAATAAATAGTAATTATTCAAATGTTATTATTAATTAGTAAAATAATATTTATTTTAATTATTTTATTCTTAAAAATTAATAATTAATTTTCTAGGATTTTTTATTAAATTATTAGAATATTAAATAAGAACTTATTATTAATAATTAATTAGTATTATTAACAAGAATTTATTAAATCCATTAATTAATTCTAAGAATATTTTTAGGAACACTTAGGTATTAATATTATTAGTCTCATAAATAATATTATTCTAAAAGTACCTAAAATAAAATGTATTAAATAAATTAAATATTAATTATTTTTTTCTTGTTGTATCATTATTAATCATTAACCTTGGTCCTTCTTTATTTCGTCATTCAACATCTTGTCCTAAAGATGGATCCCTGTTGGGATTCCAAATGTCAACCATTGTTTTATAACGTTGTGGATAATCCAGAGATCTCTTCAATAGAACTACAGACTTTGACTTGGAATACCATCAGCTACTGCTTCTCAAGGGTAATGAAAATAGAGGTCTGAAAACACTCTATTCAGTTAGAAAAAATTCTACATGGAACAAGAACTGAACTGCAATCATAGGAAAACCATAGCTATGAAGTGGCATTATGGTAGCAAGCCATGTGGGTATTCTCACTATGTTCTTATATCTAGTGTATCTGGAATAGTGTACTCTCCCTAGGATGGATTCTCATGTCCAAAAATGATGTTTCAATTATTACTTTCAATATCAAGTCATTGGGAGTTGGGAAACAAAATTGTAATTTTATTAGCGAGTATGACTGAAAATTACATTCCTTACATACAAAGTGTATTAAGATATAGAAAAGGTACCAAAAAATAAAGCACTTGTGAGCTCGTAGATTAAAAAATAAAGCTCCTAATACTCTGAGAAAACAAAAAAATTTAAATTGTACGTAAAAAAATCTCGACAGAGTGATTGCTTACAATGTTATTGGCTATTGGAACATGTACCTATTGGGATTAGTTATGAAATGAAATAATAATGCCATAAGGAACCCACTAACAACCATAAGGAGAATGCATTCACTAATATGGAACTTATATTGATGATTGTGAATAACATTTGTTGGAGCACATGGTGATTCCTCCAAGTATATTGCACCTACGCCTATATTGGATACTGCTTCAAATAGTATATCACTAGAAATCCTCTAAATATCCAACCAGTAATTTATGGTAAAGCACTAAAACTAAGAAACATTTTTTTTTCTTCTCTATGATGAGGTTTTAGATTCTTGCTTCAAAATTGATAAATTCTAGACATTTGATTTAATATCAATTTAGAATTGGTGTAACAACACTACAACAAAACAAGTGATTAACGCTGGAAATAGCATCGAAAATCAGTCTATTTGGACCTCCGAATTGGGTTGAATTGGTGGCACAAAATGAAGTGGAACCTAACATCTTCACTTGACTATTAGAAATAGCGTCAAAAAAAGCACCAGTCATAGTGCCAGAAATAACGTCGAGTTTAGCACCAATAATTGTTTCTTCCATTCTTGATTCCATTGTTCCATCCATTTGTAATTCTAGCTATGCTCCCAATTTTTCTTTCTATTTTTCATCTTGTATGGCATCGAAAATAGCTTCTTTTGTTGATTCCTAATTTATGACAAGTTATGCTTCCATTATAATGTCATTTATTTCTTCGAGTTTTTCTTCCAATATGGCATCACTTGTTTCATTTAGATTTGCTTCCATTATGGCATCTTCTTTAGCTTCTAATCTAGCTTCCATTATAGTGCCTTTTTCTTCTTCTAATATAGCTTCCATTATTACTTCTTAGTTTGCTTCTTAGGAAGTTCCAAGTTGGCTTCCATTTTTACTTCTTTGTTTTATACTTGAATTACTTTTGTTTTTTCTTCTCAGGTAACTC
Source organism: Pinus albicaulis (assembly GCA_034641835.2). Taxonomy (NCBI): domain Eukaryota; kingdom Viridiplantae; phylum Streptophyta; class Pinopsida; order Pinales; family Pinaceae; genus Pinus; species Pinus albicaulis. The sequence continues at coordinate 557,177,245 of CM076570.1, read as the reverse complement.
CAAGTTTGGCTGCTAGCATTGCTTCCATTATTACTTCTTTCTTTGCTACCTAAATTTTTTATTTTTTTGCTTCTTAGGTAATGCCAAGTTTTCCTTCTGGTATACTTCTAGTTTTGATTCCATTGTTGCTTCATTTTCTACTTCCAAAATTGCTTCCTTATTAGCCTCACGATTTGCTTCATTTTAGTTGCAATTTTTTCTTCCTATTTAGCACTTGGGTTCACTTCCTTTTAGTTGAAAGGTTTGCTTCATGTTTAGCACCTAGGTTCACTTCCTACTAGTTGCAAGTGTTGCTTCCTGTTTAGTGCCTAGGTTCGCTTCCTTTTAGTGTTGGTGTTTGCTTCTTAATTAGCCTCAATTTTTTTTCCTGTTAAGCAACAAATTCAACTTCCTATTTAGAGCCAGTAATAGCTCCAAGTATGGCTTCCGATTTAATGTCCAATTTTATCTCCATTTTAGAGCCATATTTTTATTCCACTTTAACAACTCATGATGCTTCCTTTATAGCTTCCATTTATTAATTTAATATTTTTTTTTATTTCAATTAGCGAACAATGGAATCAAACAACCAGCCATCTACTTGTAAATAAGGTGTTCTTCCATTGAGCTACCACTCTTCAAAGATTAGACCTTGAAGCCCTATAAATTCTAAATTCTAAAACTTTTTAAATTCTTTGTGAATCTTTTACTAAACTAACACAACCAAAAAACGAAAAATAAAAATAAAAATATCTACTACCCCATCGTAATAATCATTATATATATATATATATATATATATATATATATATATATATATATATATATATATATATATATATATATATATATATATATATATATATATATATATATATATATATATATATATATACAATAATTAACAAGAGCCACGAGGTGGTAATACCCATGCTATAAGTAAGTAGTTATAAGGAAATGAATGATGCTTGAAATGTTAATTGGAATCATATATGAGAAATGAAATCTCTTATTGTATGCATGGTCGAACCATACATTAGTGAAAATAAACTTTATATTGTAACCATCACAATTCACAATAAATAAATTGAATTTTTCTCAAAGAGGAGTTGCTTAAATCAATTGATACAATAATTATCACTTATAAGTTATTACAATATTCTTCAAATTCTATTGGAGGTGACAAAGGTTTCATCTTCCATGATTTTAAATAAGATGTGGGAAACCTAGAAGCGATCTACCTCCAACATAATAATTGAGGTAGGATGTATGATTTTTGATGATCATTTTTGGGCAGTTGTTAAATTTGTTGTTGAATAAATAGAACCTATATATAATTTCATGCCATACAAATAAATATGAACCTATATATGATTCCCTTTTATGCGTAAAAACCAAGATATCTTCAAATGGTGGTGGCTTCATGGCACACAATGTGATCTGGAAACAATTTTTACCTTTAATCACTTCACGAAATTCTCCTGAATGAGTGGGAGTTACTCATAATAAGAAAGACATTAGTAATGAAAGGTTGCAAAGAGCAGTCACCCACTCGAAAACAAAAGTACCACCTTGACAGTGCTGAAAAAAGAAGGTTACATACAGAACCCTCTAAATTTTGGCAAGGCTCTTCATGTATTTCTGAACTGCTTATCGACACAATTCAACCCTAATTCATCTCTCTATTGTTTGATTTTTATAACTTCTTTTAGGCGAGTTAGTTTCATTACAGTAAGTAATTTTTTCAATGCAAATAGTATCCTTGGTTAAAGCTCCTATAATAATTACACCAAATATCCATAAATTTTTGCATAATAAAAAATATGCAATCATACCAAATCAAAATGACCATTTCCATAACTAATTTGGCTTGTAATATAGAGGAGTTCACTTGCACTCTAGGATGGGTCTCTTTTAGTTTTTGTCAAAATTTTTGAATTGCACTAGAAATCCAATGGTTATTGCATTTTCTAGTAATTCATTCACATCAATTTCTGAATTTTCAAGCTAATCTTTACAAGTGTTACCAAAACCCACCAATTCTAAGCATCAATATGTCATATTAGAAAAGGCTCCATGCACAAAAAAATTGTTTGGTTCAACAAAAATAGCAATAATCTTAGGTGTTCCAACTAACTTGATGGATTATTACCCAAAAGCATTTCCACACTACTCATTGTAGATAAATAACACCAACCATGAACATTTCCACCACCATTATGCCAAATAATGAATATGGATTATACTAGTATAGGAAATGATGTTAAACAATACAAAACACTTGCTCACTAATATCATCCCTATCTATGACAATAGTTAAATATGACATAAAAATATTGTTTTCATACCCAAGAATATAACATTATTTTGTTCAAATACATCTTGATAAGCTAAATAATAATAATTCCACATAATTTTGTGGAACAATCAGAATTGCTTCATATTTTGTCAATTATATACAAATAACAATTGAATAAGAGCTACATATTTTTTCCATAGAAAAGGATCTTCATGATATTTCTTGAGCTCTTAATAAAGTTGTTGTGATTATTTTCTGTCCTATTATTCAATTCAAGTTTTGTTCATGCATTCGTTCATTTTATTTTTCTTCATCGTCATTATACCAAATTTTTAATCTCAATAATAAAAAAACCAAATTTATGATCTTAGTAAAATTTGCATTCAACAAAGTTTAACATGATATAATGTCATTTGTGCACGTGGCTTAAATTAGTGTGATAAAATGAATCAAGCATGACATAATTCATGGTACATATGAATAATCATGAAATCTCTTGATTAAGTCATAATATATGCATTTGATGCATGTCGCCAAGAGGGTTGAAGTAACAAAGAATTCACAATGATAATACCTTATCTCCTTGTGATGACATATATGAAAAAAGGAGTCTAACAATGGGATTTCCAATTTGTTTCTACATACATGATCACATACAAACTTTGAAGTCAATCAAATTTTATCCACCTAGATATTACAAGGACTTCATATATCGTACTGGACAAGAACATCATTATCATTCATTGTCTCTCTAACAATATTTCCATTCTCATATTCTACAATCAAAACCTCTTCAAGTTTATCCATGCCTCAAATCATGAGCATCCTCAATTACGACATTGGTCCAAAATATAATTGCATGTGTTGTGCAAGTTGATAACCTAATCCATCAACCATGCCTGGAAGCAATGAAATCTGCATGGGAAATAATTGATAAGCTAACATAATATTTTATAAATATCACAAATCATAAATCTAATCAAACTTCTTGGCACCATGACAGAAGTGGAAATTTATAACAATTAGAACACTAGAAATATGATTTATAAGTTGAGAAATTAAAAAATCATTGAGGTCAATAACCAAAATTTAAAATAGTTCTATGTATGCTCAACAACAAAGAATAAATAAAGTTTGACTAGACTATTTATAAAGCCAAATAAAATTTAATATTTTTCCCCAACATAAAATTTAGTAAATGAAATCATTCTTTAAAAACTTATCAAAAACTTAATCAGCCATAAGGATTTTTGACAATATCAGTTACAAAATAAAAACAAAATGGATGTAAAAACATAATATTTTTGTTATCAGTGTTCCTATACTTGGCTTAACAAAATACTTAGTAAAAAAGTGTCAAATTTGACTTAGCATAGGAGAATAAGTTATAACAAAAATATAAAAATAGAAACACAATTTGTATTTTTAAAATTACTTCTTATTCTTTATAAAGAGAAAATAAAGTTTTATGACTTGTCTACAAGTCAAACTCATTAACCCATCAAAAACCAGAAAGCACTCCCATTTTAGTGGTATTCTTGGTAATTCAAAATTTTCTTGATTCACCAAGGCAATGAAACAACATAATTGTAAATCATAACATGTTTGACTCACAACTGCAGATCAAATCAATCATGTTTATTAAGACAATTTGTTGTTATAAAAACTAAGAACTACAAATCCAATCTAAAAATTTCAAGGATCAAAGCTGAATATTTATCTTTTTTGTGCTCATCACAACTCTACCAATCCTTTATTATTCACAATTCCTAAACATGACTATGTATAAAACGACTAAAATTGCATGATCCTTTCAAATCCAAATCTTGTCTGAAAAAGGATTCTTTCCACTCATCATCATATTTTAAAATAAAAATCATCTGGGGATAAATAAGGACACAAGACAAGGATTATAACAAGATAATCAAAACTAATAGCATACGTGATTTTCTTGGAGACCCATAACATTAGAAGCAAAAGCAGGATTGTCAGAAGGATGTTGTGTTTCAAAAATATTAGAAACTAAAGCATTCCAATAATCTAGACAAATCTATAGCAAAACCAATACTCTTAGAAGACTATCAACTTTCTTACCATGTAGCCTTAGAGAGGACAAAACTCAAGACAATTAAAACCTACCTTGAAAACTTCAATATCATCGAAATATGAGATACACATTAAGTACTGAAGGCACATAAAAAGTGTTGCCAATTTTTAGGGGTAGTTTCAAGTATGAGAATGTGTGAGTACAATGAAACAATCAATGTCAATTTTGAAAAGTAAATAAAACATATAATAAGTACATTAATTGCACACTATTGTCAAGAAAACTTTAGGGACAATAATCTTATAAAGTTTTTTTAACAGCTACCAATATTGTTGGAAGTATGAATGACTATTAAAACTACTTTGAAACATGTAGACCTATTAGTTTTAGTCTTCCAGACAATGTCAAAAATAGTTGATTCAAACATAAATACATAATATTGGAATCAAACTCACAACCATGCATCACAAAAGACAAACTTGGTGTAGTCTTTAGAGAATGTGTAAAAAATACCCAAGTGATGCACCTAAGCAACTTAGCATAATACTTATGTCTCTAAATATTTTTTTATCATTTTTCCAATGATTAAAAATAAATGATACAATGCCAACAATACATGATGAATATGTGAGCGTAGATGTCTCCTTATAGAAAAAAAATTGTTGGTCACATTGCAATCATAATTTACACAATTTTGTATGTTTTCAATCTTTTTACGACTTCCAATGTCCCAACTATAATGTTACTACCCATAAAACTTTCAAATATCTTCATGGTAATTATCTCTTGACCTTCTTCATATTGCTTCACATGGAAAAAAAATAGGTGTTTTAAGATGAAGCCAGGTTTTACTCTTCCACATTCACAAGTCTTTACTCCAACTTTCATAATCCTTCACACAATCTCTTATTTTATGAAACCACCTAATTTATGGCAACATGCCTACGTTATTAGGATTTCTTACTAAATTTCTTATTCATCATAAAATTTGAATGTGTGATTCTATCTAGTTGACATGATTTTTTAGTCTGTTGGTATGCATATTTGAAGTTGCATTCCCATTCAACTTAATTCATTACATGATGTAATATAACTCACTAGTGCATGTGGGAGACTATATCCTTTTATTTCAATGAAATTTCCCTGAAAACTATTGATGACACCACATTCTACCTTCTACTTTTGTGCTTTCGGCACCAACTTTCTCCTTGGTGTCTCTTCACACATATACAATGTATGTTTCTTGGAGACTAAATATAATGATAATGATAATAATTAAAGTACAAAAGCCAAAGTGAACCTGAAAGAAATAAAAATTTAATGAGAGAATGACAAATCTACAAAATGGGTTTAATAAAATATTTCACATTTATTCCCTTCATACCACTTTCCATGCATGATGTTGAAAGTTAGAGATGGCCCTTAAATTAAGAAAACTGTCATATTCATAGTTATTTTAAATTTATTGATGTGAATTAAATTTAACATAATGTGACTTTAAAAAGGAAATGACACTTTACTAGCTATGTAGAAAGTTACAAAGCACAATAAATACAAAACTTTCATGTTGAGGTTTATATCTTCCACTGCCAGAAAGTGTATTCTACCATTGATATAAATTTTGAAAAGGCTAAAGAAAATATTATCATACATAAATTCCCGCAGTCAATATCCTTCCCTTTTCTTTATTTTTAATTTTCGAAGATATGCTTATATGTTTATCATGCATAATAAAAAAATAACATAATTACCAGACACACAACTAAACTCTATAGTAGATTTATAATGAACCAAAAACATTATTAAGTTGGGATCCTGTTGTAGTACTGAAAAACCATGCCATTTTGGGTAAATAATAAGTTCAACAAATAATAGGGACTCTTTAAAAAATTTAGTTAAATATGACTTTTTAGCTTTGTTAGCCTCAACAAGAAATAAAATCTATCGGGACTCAATGATGAAGCAATAACTTAAAAAGGGTAAAAGCACTCCTAAAAGGTTTTCTCGCAATCGAATGTCACAAATTTTCTATGTGTCACCCTTCCCAGAGAAAATCCCGATGCAAATCCTCCCCCCCGTGCATATAATATAAGGTCGTCTGCACTAATGAGCCATGTCATCTATCACATTTAATCTATCACAAATATTATATCAACAATCGTTATTCTGTAAATACTTCCACTCTTTTGATATAGTTCCCTTCTGATATCGCATTCACTTTATTACAGATTTGAATCACAATTCCCATATCGCATCTCTTCCATATATCCTTCTGATATCGCATTGCAAAAATAAAATGGAAGATTTCCTTAGGATTCCCCTATATGGGAAAATCTGATATAAAGCCATGAAAGATCCTTCTCGCCTTTATTTTATGATCGTTATATGAATCTTATCACATATCAACGAAGGTTAATATCACATGTTTAAAGTTGTACATACAAAAGAAACTTCCGATGCGAAACATCCAACGAGGCACTAAGCTATACAAAAGCCATCTGAATACACATTTTTCCATTCATAGCCAAGTGTAACAGAATTTATGATTTCTCAAAAAATCTAATGATTTGATCACTAAAATTGATTTATAATAGATTATGTTCATTAAGGAATATATTGTAATCACTTAAGTCGTTCGACACCATAGCTTCTTTTACTATGATAGTTCTTCTATCCATCCTATGAATTCTCTCTATGCAAGCTAGCCCTGACAAACAAAACTCTAACGAGATGTCTAAGGCTACTAAGAAGAACAAGAAACCCACTGCGCAGCTGCAGCTTGTTCTGCCTACTCCAAAAGTGACTGAAATTACCCCATTGTTATTAGATACTACATGCACACCAGATGCCATAACCTCCTCTTGGGAGGCCATATATACTATGTTTTAAGAAGAAGGACCCAGAGTTGTGGAGAACAAGCCACGATTGATTACTCTACATCTACATATGAAACTAGTTGGAGCGATGTTTCCAATTCCCATCTACATCGAATTGTTGCTCGACGAAATACTATACTTTATAAAAATATGGTCAAATGGATCATTGACCATATGAATATATCAGAAAGGAACTTTTTTACCTGAAAGAAAACAATAATCGGGTCATTCACAAGCGAATACTTGAGGAAAATGTACCACTTTCTATAACCACAAAAGATATATGACAAACAATTTTTTCATTAGTTTGCAAGTGAGAATGAGGTCAATTTAGAACCAATTAGATAGTGGAGAAGAGACCCTAATAAACAAAAGCGTGAAGAAAAGGGTATGTACTCTCTCACCTCCCTTGTTGGCCCATATTGTTAGGTTTCTACTATGATGTGTAGGTTATATAGGTATCCCAATAGCCATAAATTCTCAGTTGAATGGGTACCTTTGATAGACGTGGCCTCTGAAGTTACATTATGGATTGGGAGAATATTTTATCCAATAATTGTGCCACCCAAATCCTTTCCTATAGAAGAAAATGTAATTTTTCTACCAAAACCGCTCCCCCTTTCTATATGAGTGCATACATTATGGACGTCGTTTGTTTCACTTCTGATTTCACATCCATGGGATGGAAATGGAACCCTCAGGATCTTTATCCTATTCACATTTACCATGATATACTATGGGAATACAAATTCCAACAACATTTTTATAAAATCTTCCATGGAGTCATGCTGCCAATATTCCAAGATGACTTTAATGAAAAATCCCCCATACTTTTCACTGAAGCCAATGATGACTTTACATCCATAGGTAAATGTTTTGGGGAAATTATTTTTACTTATGTTAGATTTTTTGGAAGTATATCCAACCCACATGTCCTTCCACTCTGTCCCCGATAAGCTTTTAGCCCAAGAAATTTCTTACCAAACTGTTGGGAATGGCCTAACCAAATCCCTAAAGGAAGAAAAGAAATAATTTTGGCTATCTTTTCCTATTCAATGTGGAGTTTATGCCTTGGAAAATTTCAAACAATTTATGACTGAAATTGAAAAAATCCTATGCTCGAATTTTCCTACATCCCTAACAGACAGTATGATCCTAATAATACAACAAATAATTTCGTAGTGTGGGTAAAAGTGAGGAAGTTCACACATGAACCTGATGTTTTCAATGATCTATTTAAATCAGCACAAACGTATTCATAGGAGGAAAGGTTAGTGGCAACCTAATTAATTCCAGAAGAGTTAAATAAGTTCAAGATCTATATAAATAAAAGGTTATAAAACTTCCCTCTGGACTCATTAAATATTCCCCAACCACCTACTTAGCAAGATGAAGCTTTGACGATATCGTCAAAATAAAGCAATACAATGCAGGTAACATAAAAAGTCTCATTGCCAAAGGATAAGGCCGAAGAGTCACAATTGGGCAGTAAGCTAGATGAAATATTTAACTAATTTGATCAGGCCCTTAAGAATATAGGATATTAGGAGGTAATTAATCCACTTAATAAAGATATAATTCAGATTCCTAGAACTACTAGGAAGACCTCGCTCACTACTGGGGCTTCTGACAAAGCATTCAATACAAATGATTTAGAAATCATCCTGGCACACCCAACTTCTGAAGTCATCCTAAAGATAAAATAAATTCCCCCTCTAGATGCATTTTACTGTCCCAAACAAAGAGTAGTAATGAGAAAACAAAGAAAAAGGAGAAGTGTATATCATTCCCACGCCCTAGTTCTTGTAGATATATCACCTGATGTGGTGTGGAAAGATCCACAAACACACCCTTTTGAAGATATCAATAGGCTATCGCAATTTGTAGGGGCTTATGATACAACTAAAATTAATAAAGCCTCAAAGGTAAAATATTTGATCAAGGTTATAGGTGACATAATCCTATAGTTAGAGTAGGGACTACTAAGTGAGAAGAAAAGCATTGAAAAAAAATGGAAGTCTCAACTATCAGAGCTGCAAAAGAACTTCAATGACTTGAAAATTCAATATGAAGCTGATACGATAAGTAAATATACTCAAATAAATGAACTACAATATAGGATTGATCAAATGAAATACAATCCATAAATTGATGAATTCAGGAAAGAGGAAAGAGAGATCAACACTCTCCTTGCCCAGCAACAAGTAATATTTTTTCAGAAGCTGGCAACAATAAAAAATTTGTGCCAATCAAGTGATTCAATGATGAATCAATTGTCCGATATGAGGACATACTATGATGATATTGAAGAAAAGGTTTCTGATTATGTGACTTGGGAGGACAACGCAAAGGGGATATCAGCCAATCTCCCAAGAATAGAGGAATCGCATAAGGAAATCCTTCTTAGAGATTGGGATATGAAGTTGAAGCAAGAAGAGATGGCCATTTTTTGTGCCAAGGACATTAGAATTAAACTCACTGAATCTGTCATTGAAAATTTGTTTGATGAAAATATGATACAAGCATGCCCAGTAGGAACTCTACCTGATGTCAAGTTATTGATGAAGTCTTGGCAGGATTGGTCCAAGAAGAAGGTTGACAACATAAAGAAGTTATCGAAGGTAAATCTTGAGAATAATTGGAAATATACTCAATGGGTCATGTTGAAGTATCTTTCCAATTCTACTACACATTTTCGTCTAACACTCTCAGATGTTCTTTTTTAGAGGATAGATGTGCATCAAGCCAACCCATCCCCATGAATTAAAGCGCATGTTGGATGCATGTGAACTACGAAAAAAAATGGGAGAACAATAAGCTTCTCATTGCTGATGATCTTGTTGAACCAAATATTATTTTTGTCCTTTAGTTTTATTTTAAGGTTGGTTTGTTTAAATCACCTCAACATTTAGTCTATTTTATATTATTTTACTTTTCATTTCAACTATAAAATCCCCTTCATGTCAATGAAGAAGGGATTATGAAATTTTTTAAGGAAATCTTTGGAAAGTTTTCACTATTGTACTTTTTGAATCTTATGAAAAGAAAGGCTGAACCAGAGCTATGTTTCTCATGAGAAGAGCCTTGATATATCAGCTACTTTTTATCTCTATATTAATGTCGTGCTTGAATGTTATCAATAGTCATTCTAATTTTTTTTTCTATATATGCTCTTTAAATATAGTCAATCATTTATTGACTATTGATGTGTGCGATTGCCATATTTTCAATATATATGTGAAGCAACGAGATATTTTATTTTATATGTATTAAACAATTAACTTAATTAACTAGTTAATTAAATTAATTATCTTATTTGTGTTCACTCCTTGAGTGCTTGATGATCTATATTATCTTGTAATTGAGGAAATATTTAAAATCACATATAAAGATAGAACTTGTCCCGGGATATATATATATATATATATATATATATATATATATATATATATATATATATATATAATTTTACTCATCCATTCCGTTACTTTTATACTTCAAACTCATTAAATTATACATGTTTTCAAGGGAAACTGTTCCCATTATCCCCATCCGGAGCCACCATTCCAAATGGAAAAAGGAGTTGCTTTAATTTCATGACCGGGTGGTTTTCCCCAATGTTGAGGTAGAGATTTTTGTGCCTTCAATATTCTTGGCACTAGAAGGAGGACCTAAGACTATGAATGGAATTAAGGTTTAATCCTAAATCAAAAGGCCATCAAAAGAGTCAATCCCCCTCAAAATATCCTCCAACTTCAAGATCACACTCAAAATCCCCCATCGCTAGATCTAAAGTTGAAACAACTACAAAATATCCTAGCACACTTCCTAAGTCAGTTTTTCAAACTTCCTCTCCACCACCGCAAGAGTCACCTAAAGTTCAAAGTTTGATTTAAGCATTGGAAGGAATTTATATATAAGGGGAAGACCTATTCTGTTTGAAATGTATGAAGGAAGTGTATCATCATCTTTAGGAATTTCTTGTGTATTAACCTTGAGAGAGAAAATATTTGAATTATTCCTTTCGAGTTTCCACTACCCACTCATCGAAGAAAATTTATTACTTCATAAACTCAATCCTCTACTAGATAGATTATTACATCTTCCCCACCTCACACTCCCGTATCTGATCCTTCAAATCCTTCTCTACCTTCTTCTTACCATCCGATAAATCCTTCCATTCACATTCCTCTAACATAAACAACTAGTGCTATCATAGTGAGTAGCACTACTGGGGATACTTCCTCTTCCACTCGATCATCTTCAGCCTCTAGAAAAAATACATCTTCTTCTTTATTCCTAGAAATATAATAATGGAAAAAAACCATGGAATAACCTAGGGATAGTTCAAATGGCACCACCACCCATGATAACCTTCCTAAACATCTAGAAAGGTGGTTGCCAAAATATAATCTTGATGATGGATTTCCTGCTGAGGAAAACCTCCATAATTTTATGTTAGCCATTAATATTAATGGAGTTGTAGAAGAATAATGTGTAGAAAGTATGTTCTCTTATAATTGTGAAGGATACGTAAGATCATGGTATTTTTCATTAACACCACAGTCAATAAATAGTTTTGATGCTTTCGAAGAACAATTTTTGACAAAATTTGGAGATGATTGCACAAATGTTTCCTTGATCAATGATTTGTAAAACATTAAAGTCAATACAAATGGAAAGATAAAGGATTTTAACTCCAGATTCAATAAATCTTTAAAAAAAATCATTAACACTTCCAAACCTGGTGATGATGTACAAATTGAATGGTACATTTTTTCTCTTCCTTCGAATATTTATATATTTGTTAATAGAGCTAACAAGACAACCTTACTTGATAACATGAAAGAAGCCTTATCCGTAGAAAAGAGAATTCTTGCCTTGGAAAAGAAAAATCAACTTGAAGAAAGAAAAGATAGGAAGGTCACCTTTAGAGATGAATATAAAAAGAAAACTCCCAAAGATACTTTCAATTTGGAAGGATTACAGAAGGTCCTTAAAACAATTTCGAATGAAATGGTTAAAATTAAGAAGAAGGTAGTCGAATCTTCAAAAAAGTCTTTTATACCTTTTAAGAAAGCCCAATATTTTCAACCTCAACCTCCAAACATCATATATAATTTTGAATCATATAAAGATGAAGATGAAGATGAAGAAGAATATGACTTATCTGCTGAGGAATCATAGGAAGAAGAGTTAGTCGAAGCTCAGGACTATGGGGATTTATCCTTTCTACTTTAGAAAATGAAGAAGAGCCGGAAACCCTACCAATCAATACAAGGAGTAAAGGGCCCACAGATCCATGACAATCAACTCAAAATAATAAGTCTATGAACTTCTTCTGCTATGGATAGAAGTGCAATTAAAAAATCTTGTCCCATAACTCTTGTTTCAAACCCATCTTCTTCAAATCCTCCATCTACATCTAAAACTCTGGTTGTCCCTGACACCATAGAATATAACATAGTAGAGGATATGAGGAAGGTCAAATCCAATATTTCCTTATATGAAGTTAGAAAATTAAAACAATAACAACAGTTCCTTCTCAAAGAATTAAATGTTGTCCTTGCATCTCCTTTTCCTACTGTGGTCACTTCTAAAGATTCTAAAGGAAAAGGTAAACCTCCAACTGACTCCTTAGATAAAGTTGATCCTACTGATGCCATTTTAATTGGAGACAGATCAAATTCCCATAACCCTCCTTTTCTACTGACCTTTGAAATATTTAATAAAAATGTTCACAATTGTTTAGTAGATTTTGGAGCTTCATCTAACAAAATGCCCTATTCGGTATATCTTAATATGAATATTTCACCCCAAAAGTTTGTTGTCCATATTGTTTAGTTAGATAGAACTAAGTTTAAAGTATTGGGAGAGATGAATTCAATATTTATCATTCTTTCCTCCAATTAAAAGTTATGTCAAATAATTAATATATTGGTGGTAGATATTCCATATTTTTATGGTTTGATCCTAAGTAGAGATTGGTATGAGAAATTACATGGCTATTTTTCTACATATTGGTCACACATGTGGCTTCCTTATAAAAGTAGCCTTACTAGATCTAGGTAGATAGAGAAAAACACATGAAATTGATAGTAACCAATCTAGACGAAGAAAATGAGCCATTTGTTTTTACAAACAATATCCTTGGGAACTATTTTTCTGAATATTTCTTTGGTAATTTCACAACATAAGAATCTCCTCTCTTAACTGATGTTTTCATCTCTTAGGTTGAAATTTTTTAACAGACAGACCCATCTAAATAATATTGTAGATAATCCTATATTTAATAATGATTCCTTATTCCGGACTCTTTATTTTTATGGTTCTAAATCCATTGATGGTGCAGGAGCAGGATGCATTTTAGTAAGTCCTGAAGCAGAAAATACTATGTTCGAATGTATGTTCAAGTTTGAATGTACAAAAACTACTGCAGAATATGAAGCACTAGTTCCAGGATTGAATAAAGTTATAATTCTTAATGTAAAATACCTCAAAGTATTTGGCGACTCTGGAATTGTGATAAAGTAGGTAAGAAACAACATTCATTGTGTTTTTAGTCACTTAAATCATTATCAATCACTTGTTCAAACTCTCACTTAACATTCCATAGCATTTGAAATTTCTCTGATCCCAAGACTTAAAAATTTCAGTGTTGACCTTTTAGCTAATGTTGCATCGAACCTCATCCCACCTGAGGACTTTAGTCCTGATAGATTTTCTATTGAATTGATTTTTCACCCCTCAATTCTTAACAACATCATAAACTGGCATGTATTCAATGATGATGAAGACATCTTGAGTTTTCTAATATCTGAAGTATCTTATTCTGACAAAATCATAGATGTAGACGAACATGATAAATAATTGAAACAAACAATTGTGGAAAATTATTTATCCAAACCTATAGTAAAACTTGAAGACTTGTATGACTTAAAATACATGTTTAAAATGGTTACTAATTGAAAACTTTAGAGTTCAATTGCGATATTTGAATTGGTATACTTAGGATCATATATTAAACCTCATAATATTAATCTTTGCCTTGTACTCTCTCTAGATGAGAGATATTCCTTTATTCATCTGTTGCAAGGGTACAAAAATGTCTTTTCTTGGAACTATGAATATTTGAAAACTTATGATACTTCCATCATTAAACATACTATCCCAATGTTACCAGATGAAAAGCACATGAAGAAAAAGCTAAGGAAAATCCATCATGTTACACAACAATTTTTCACTATCCTTGTACTCCCCATTCCTTGATCCTGGAGGACTCATACGATGACCCTTGTGTACTTTCCAAGCATGGAATAGATACCCTTGAACCACACTTTGTATGCCAATTCATCTCCCTTTACAACTTTTCTAGAAGATCCCTATATAAACTTGGTTTTCAAGGTCGGTGCTTGGTCTCAGTGTATGACCCGCACCGATAGAAGACATTTGCATTGGGACTTGCACCGATTGGAACTTTGTCTTAATGTCAGACCCATGTTGATCCTCTTTCGGAAATTTTTTAAGATATAAATGAATTTTCCATGACTAGAAGCTTCGCGAGGCAACGAGCTCAAAGTTTTTTTTGAGCATATGGCCGAGGAATTCCCCTTTAGGCTTCTTGTTCCCAATAAATAGGAACTACTCCAAAGGATAAGCTCTTTTCCCATTATTTGAGGGCCCATAACCTCCTCCTTCATTGTTATATAAGGAGACCTCCTTCATCTTTGTTGCCTTAGTTAGCTAGAGATGAAAAGCAATTATAGCTTCGGGGGAATAGAGCAGAGTGTGATTGTTTTTGCATGTTAAGAAAGTAATGAGATCTTATACCTTTTTTTATGAGGGTGTTGCAAACGTGCTTGGATACGGACCTACCGAAGGAGAGCATCAACATCAAGGCTTGATTGTAATCTCCCCTTCTCTTTATCATAATAACATGAAATTGATGTTTATCTTCCACTCCTGTTTACATTCATAATGAGATTTATAGCATTCATTGAGTAGTTAGATATGTTGTAATTGTTTTATGTTTTTCATGATTTTATGCTTGTCGTGGTGTCTTGATTGTCTGTATAGGTAATCGAACATTGGTAGCAGCGTGTGTTGGCCCTCGTTTTTTACCAAATTTTTATTATTAAAATCCACCTAGTTTACATCATTTTCCACTTTATACCATCCACATATGACCTATTTTGTCCTTATTATGCATATTCATGCAAATAAATTATGTTTTTAAATTTTTAGAAATTTTTGTAAAAATTGGGCTTAAGTGCATTTTTGGACCAGATCAGAAATTCTCGTAATGGTCTAATGGTTTGCATATTTTTAGGACACTTGGGCTCGAGCTGGATACATTTCTAGAAATATTGGGAATTATATTGGATGTACACTTATTGGTTCGGTAAAACCAAGCTAAAACATGCCTGGTCAACACTGGTCAAACATGACCTGTTTTTCATAAATCCCTAGAAAATAGGGCAGAAATAGTAGATTTTGGGATTTTTCCAAATTTGATGTAACTAATTGGATGAGTTAGACCTAGATGGATGGGATTAGAATAAGATAAGGTCGTTAGAGACATAATAGCATAGTTTGTTTATTATTTCTCTATTTATACCCAAGTTTGTGAACCATTGAAACATGTATAAATTGTATGACTTAACATTATTATTTTTTAGACTTTGGAAAGCTAATTGAAGATCTGTTCTATTCCATTTTCTATTTTTATATTTTTATTGATTGACTGAATATTTAAGTAGCTAAAAACACCTTCAGTGTGCGAGGCAAGGGTGGAGGGCTCCCACACCGAGCTAAGTGCACTTCTTGGTTATTTGTAGTTGCAATTTATAAATTAGTTTTCTTATGCTTAACTTGTCTATTAGATTTATGCTGATGATTTATGAGTGTTGATGACTCTAATTATCATTCTTATTATGCATATGAAAGGACAAACAAATGTTTAAGTTAAACATTCTTTCTATCTAATTAAGATCTTAAGTTAGAATTCATCTTTTCATGCCTTTAATGTTTTTCTGAATTCCTATTTTCTAACAATAGCATTATTGATAAATGAATCTATGATGAAGGACAACCAAGACCTCTTCACTGAAGAGCCTCTTCAATTATTGTTTCATGTATCTTAATATATTGCTCAATTAGTAGTTTTTGATTTCTAATTCGTGAAGTAATCTCGTTAAAGAAGGGAAATTGATTTCTAATACTTGAATTTAGAAATTATTTAAGTTAGATTTATATTTGCAATATGCATTGCATTAGTCATTAATAAATCATCTTCTAACTTGATCATAGCTGAAATCCGTATACCTTGGGGAAGGTTCTAAGTCCTACTAACTTGGATTGATAATTAAATGCTAGTATTTGTTTATCCATTAAACAACCCAACATTTTGGCACCGCTGCCGAGGAAGCATATTTTGAAGTGGTGAATTAGAAAGATAAAAATTAAAAAACAAAAAAACACAGAAAAAACTTAGTTTTTCTTTTATTTATGTTTGTTTATGCCTAGAGATAGAGATTAGAAGGGCCGATTCATCAAACATAACCCCTAACCCCTCCCCCCCCTCAAAAAAATAAAAATAAATAAATAAATAACTACAAAATCCATTTGCCCAACAAGATCTCAAAATATGATGTTAAAGAAGTCATTTAGCGAAGGAGGGTGTGCCACTACAAGGATATTCTTAAATCCTTGTCCACAATTTAGAGTGATCACTAGGGATGAATCTTCATTTCACAAATTAAAATAAGAACAAAGCATCCATGAAGAGGATCCACAAGAGGAAAAATTAGAATCTGCTTCTAGTAAGGAGATGAATGAGTCATGGATCACATGTGATGAAGACCAAATATTAGAACCCAAAATTGAAGAATTTATAGCATGTATGTCACAAGATCCCTTGTGCATTCAAGATTTTGAACAAGTGCTACACAAAGAACTTTGTGATATGACAACTAAGGATATCCAAGAAAACATAGAACATTTTAAATCTTGGTTTCAGCTAGCCATTAGGCCACAAAACCAATCTATTATTCAACATCATTTAGCATCAAATATTTATTATCAACTAATCTTTCATGTCCAAGCATTTATTAAAGTATATTTTTCAAACTTGGATGTGAGTTTACTTACGATATTGTTACGAAAATGGATGCATTGGAAATTATCTTATACTTGAGGGAATGAATTATTTTTATACAATAGAGTAGGATAGAATAGAATAAAATAAGTAAATGGGTGGAATGAGTTTACAATAAGACTTTTTCTCATAAATAATTCTTCACATCATTGTTCAATACTCATTTGAAAGGATTTCATGACAAAATGCACTAAGGACAATACTATTATGGGGAACCATATAGGATCATTTTTAAAAAAGAATTGTTTTAAACAAGGTATCTCATGAGATCTAGTTTTTAAATCCATTTTGAAAATTTCAATTTGGATCACAAATAAAAATGATCAAAATAAACACCAGATTTCAAGAAAACTTTTAAGGATAGAGTTAGTACAGCATTGGTTTTAGGGTTCTAATGGAAAAATTTTTACTTGATATTCATAGGGAATATATCCCTTGGAATCTAGTTTCCAAATCAATTTGAATCAGCTCAATCTGACATCATATGAAAAATCTATGCTCAAAATACTAACTGCTTGTCGAAAAATCTGCATGGTGACAATTCTAGGTCTTGACAGTTCATTGACATATTTCACATATCGTATCATCTTATTTTAAAAAAAAATTTCTATTGGAGATATATATTTAAATATTTTTCGAGACACAATTTTAATCATCCCATTTTAAGGCCAGGTGAAAAATTTATTCCAGATTTAGTGACTGCATGTCTTAAAATCAGCATAGTCAAATTCTGCCTCCTAGATATGTTCATCACCAATTTTGTGATATCAAACCTACTGATTTTAAAAAACTGTTTCTACTAGAAAGAAAAAAATTAATCTACTTTAATCTCCAATTGGAATCACATCGATCCGATCTTTCATGAAAATGTTACACTTCAAATAGTGACTGTTGGTCTAGTAAAAAATTCATAAGTAGCTCTATCAAACATGGTACTCATTATCATTTTTACCATATCATTTTAAACCATTTAGAAAACATGTTTATACTAGACGTAGCCATATTAATTCACTTTAAATTGGAATTTGAATGACTCTAATTTGACATAAAATGAATATTTTGTAAACAAAATACCGCTAAGAGGTCTAGGTTGGCCACCATTCCTCAAGGGGTAAACACATGCATTTTCTTTGCATATCATATTTCGACTTGTTTTCAAGAATTTCTTGTAATTATTTCACAAATTTATTGGAAGAAGAGGGACTATACACCTCTTTTCCTCCATCATCTAAGATTTTATTACAGACAAATGTTATGTTTTTGCTGGTCATAAGAAGATTTAAGAGGTGAATTCCATGGACAAAGGACTTTTCAAAGTAAATTTAAAAAAAAAAAATCATACTTTAGAATATGAATACAAATGTTCAAGTCAAAGAAAAGTGGAATTCACAAGATATTGAGTTCATCTAATGAAACTCAAAATTCATGAAGCTCGCTTTCAGTGGCTACCCAACAACCCTACAAGAAGATCAAGATCGAGGCAAAAGACATGAAGCTAATAATAATAAGAAGAAGAAGTGAAGTTTTACCATGACAAGCCACATCCATTGTGAAAGAAGCCTTTCATAAGCCATATTGTTCATGATGCCATTCATCTACCATATTGTATGTTAAGTTCCGCAATCATGCATATTTAAGACCAAACCTATTTTCTATCTATCTATCTATCCATATACTCTTAGATGATGACTTCGATATATCTTACATTTACAAGAATTCCATACTTCCCAACACCATTACACTCCACCTCCATCTATAAAAAAAAATAGAAAAAGATAAAAAATAATAAAAGAGTTTGGTTGTGAAAATCCAAGAAACTGGCACAATACAAACTCAAATTCATATCAGAAAACCAACTTGTTTGGCCAATATGAATTCTATATTTTGTTTTTCTTCAGTTTGATTTTGCAGAAATAATCCTCCAAGAAATGCAAGACTTGAGGAAAAGTCTTAACATAACCAAGGGGGAATTTCATAATAAAACTATGCAAATAGTTTGAGCAGCTATATTTCAGAAGGGACCTGAATAACATGTCAAAAGGGACCTGAAACATTGTTGAAAATATCATGCAGAAGGGACTTGAAACATCACTTAAAAATCATTGCAGAAGGGACCTGAAGAATAATCATCAGAAGGAATCAATAGCAGATGTCAAGAAGAATATGAAATAACATAATATCAAGAGGTTCAAGTAATCAGTTACAATTGTCTATATTCCATCTGAATGCATCTTTGAGAACCATCATCATGAGTCAAATTTGGACGAACCAGCAAAATTCATCATCAAATCAGTATGAACATCAAGCTATGTTGCGAAAGGGAAAGTACAATAATTAAATAAATGTTCTCAGAACCTTTGATTTTGAAAAATTTCTAGAATTGTTAAACCGATTTAAACTCGAATATGAATCCTATCATTCTACTAACATCCTATCATTTACCCTCATTATAATCCTACATTACATCACAATTCTACATTTATGATAACCCTATCCATTACACCATCATACATCATCATAATCTTATGAATTTCCTTACCATTATCCTACCATACCTTTCATTTAACCTACATTAATCCATATATCCCTACATTAGCCTATAACCATTTTGATCAAAGATTGAGGACTTAATATTTTTTCCATGAAGAATTTTTGATTTTCCTACAAAACCAACAAGAGTTAGTGTCATGATAAAATTTATAATTTTAAACATGACCATCCTAGGGTCATTTTAAAATTAAATTAAACAAAACAAAGTTGCAAAACAAAAGCTGCAAGGTGCAATGAGAGAATATACATATATACCATTTGATGGAATGATGCACTTGTATGCAAGGGTTTAAAATGATTCATATGCCAGATAATGCACTTGTGACACAAACCTAAGTGCAAATGCAATGAGTAATACAAATGACATAACCAAAGTTGAAAATGATGCAACAAAATTATGAGTATGCAAAGGAATGAAGGTATGGGCTTATGATGAAATAAAATTATGAGCATCAAAGTATGAGAAATAAGGTATATGCCTAAATATATATGCGAAGAAGTACAATGAAAAACATGCCAAAGAAAAAATGAAAAAGGAGCTAATGGGCATATAATACAAAGTGGGCATGAAATATAATGAAAGGCATGTATGAAGTAGCCATGAAAAAAAAATATGATGCTGTAGTGACAAGACATGCATGTACACCATGTAACCCTAAGGACGTAGCCACGGGGAGGATGGAGTCATGGCAGGTACAATGAGCATTGAGTTTTCATAATTGAATCAATCAAAAAAAGTTCAAATGCTTTGAAAAATAATTAAAGTGCTCTGTATTATGTTTTTTTTTGCATAGTCCATACTTGTATTACATGCTTCTTTCACCATCACAACTCAAATTAAGCTCAGGAAAAGAATGTTAATGTCGTGTAGACAAATATCACCTCGAAAAAGAATCTGGAACTAAGAAAACATAGAGAAGAATGTTAAAAGAGAGAAACCATAGCTAAGGAAGAGCAGTGTAGAAATAAGTGAGGAATTTGTGGAAAAATAGGGAGGTCGAGCATCAGTTTTAATGTAGAGTTGAAGGTCTAGTTCCCTGTGCACCGAGTGGATTAAAATGTTTCAACAAACCATTAGAATCACATAGAAGAACCAGGTAAGGAGATTGATTCGCAATTCCAGATTTTTCTGAATCTTGAGAAGATTTTGTGGTTAAGTAAACTCGAGATTGTGTAAGAGGTGTCACACGAAATTCTAAGTTACAAACTGGGATTCTATCACTATTTAAAAATGACATTGCCACCTTTAAAATCTAAACTATGCCATCAATCAAATCGATTATTACCATCTATGAGGAAATGAATCCTCAAAGATATCAAAACGGAGAGTTTTAATTAAATTAACATTGTTCAACCACAGGAACATGAGTTAATAACTCAGAAACGTCTTCAAGTCGCTGCCAGATTAGGTAATAAAGCTCAAATTATAATTTTTTCTTCATGCATGGTTGTGAAATTAAAAAAAAAAGTAGTCTTATTTTTATACGCACATAAATTTTCATACACAGTGAGCCAAAACATAACTCATGTTACATTGTTGCTAAGCGAAGTCAATGTTAAGGTTATGAAATGTTTTAGTGCTGGAGTTAAACTGTTGGTAAAA
Source organism: Pinus albicaulis (assembly GCA_034641835.2). Lineage (NCBI taxonomy): Eukaryota > Viridiplantae > Streptophyta > Pinopsida > Pinales > Pinaceae > Pinus > Pinus albicaulis. Next base: position 557,155,735 of record CM076570.1, on the reverse strand, counting down.
AATAAATCGAAATTTCCAAGAGCAGAGACAGCAAGTTGAGTTTGAATCGGAATGAAATATGAAGTCTGAGAGTTATATGACTATCATTGTAGGTGAAATACTCTAGTTCACAATTAAAACTCCAGTTACATTAACAACGTGGAAAAATTTTGAGCTTTCAACTACACAGTGGAAATACAAGACAACATGAAAGCTACATGTGTATAGAATTTATAGTGACTGTTTTTGCATGATGGTATTCTCCCCTCCAGATTTTGATTTTTTTAAATATGCAGAGAGTGGTGGTGCTATTAAGAAGAAATGTCAAATTGCAGAGACCTGTAGGATGGGTTTGCATAAATCGATTTCCAATTGAATGCATGCAGTGATTTTCCCAGAAATCAATTTCTAATTGAATGCATGCAGTGGTTAATTTTCCAGAAATCCATTTCAAATTGAATGATAATGAAATTGTTTTCATTCCTAGAATTTTTTTTTTTTTAAGAGAGTTTTTCAAAGTTTGAAGGAACAAAAGAATTCATCAAGTCGATTTTTGAAAAGATACACTTGGTAATTCATTCTAAAAAAAAATCGATGTCAATTTTCGAAAAAGCCAATGTGGGTAAATTTAGAAAATTGATTTCAAGGAAAAGAGGAATCTAGAGTTGTGTCAGACACATCAACAAGATAAAAAAAAAAAAAACAAGTTTCCTCATGCATGATTTTGAACAGAGAACAATCTCTTTGCCTAATTTTTAAATAGAATGAGTGAAAAATTGCCCATCTTTAGACACAGTGAATGGAATTCTTCCGTTATTATACAAGTGGGTATATTTTATTTTCATTCTCATAAACAAAGTGGCATATTCGCTCATTTCTCATATTTCCAGTGTGAGTTTTATATATACAGAGAGCGAAACTATTCTTATTCTCATACATACGATGGCAAACTTGTCCATTTTACATATGCACATTAATTTTTTTTATTTTTTTAACAGAGAAGGGTTTTTGAGAAAATTTTTCCAAAATAGAGATTGAAATATGAGTTATGGAGCAATAAAAACATTGCTAAAATCTTTTTATGGTCTTTGTACACAGAGAGAAAATTTGTTTTATCAGTTTTGAAGAGAAGTAGACTCCTTTTTGCAGTAGAAAAGAGAAGACACAGAAATTGAAGGTAGAGAAGGATGATTTTTATTTTTGAGGACGATTATGTAGTTGAGCATAATTATGATCACCTTGTAGGTTGATTTTCATTTTCCAAAAATTGAATTCTCAAAGGAAGTATATGAATGGTTCTATTGCATATGGGTTATTTCCAATTTCAATTTCTCTAGGACATAAATTGTTTTTCCAAAATCTATTTTTGAAGAAAAAAGGTTCATTTTCTAAAAATGATTTTGAAGGATAGAGAGCAGTATCTTCAAAATTGATTTTTAGAGGATTGTTCATTTCAAAATTTGAGGATCTCTGAAAGCAGAATAAGTTTCGATTTGCAATTATGGTGTTCATCAAAGGCAGAGAAGGTTAAAAACAAACATGAAGGTGTCGAGAACTCAGTTCTAAAAGGAATTTTGTTAAAGTATCTTCCAAAAAGGGTATTTTCAAAGGAAAACTTAGAATATTTTTCCTTTCTCTCATACAAACGTATTCAAAAGTCCAGATCACATGTACAAAGAAGAGAGAAAAATACATGAGGGTCTTGACATCCTTTTACAGGAAACTCATCAGGAAGCTTCAACATCAGGAGTTAGATTCACAAGTACATTAGCAGGGCATTCATCATAGAGAAGCAAAAGGTTAAGGATATAGAGGCAAGCATGAGGACATTCTTAAGAGTAAGCAAGGGGGCAATGTTGGCCCCCATTTTTTTTATCAAATTTTTCCTATTAAAATCCACCTAATTTCCATAATTTCCCACTTTATACCATCCACATATGACATATTTTGACCTTATTATGCATATTCAAGAAAATAAATTACGTTTTTCAATATTTATAATTTTTTATAAAAAATGGGTTTTAAGTGCATTTTTGGACCAGATAAGAAATTCCCGTAATGCCCTCATGGTTTGCATATTTGTAGGACTCTTAGGCTTGAGCTGGATACATTTCTAGAAATTTTGGGAACTAAGATTGGATGTACACCTATTGGTTCTATCAAACCGAGCTAAAACAAGACGAGTCAATGCTGGTCAAACATGACCTATTTTTCAGGAATCCCTAGAAAATAGGGCAGAAATAGTAGATTTCGGAATTTTTCCAGATTTGGCATAACTAATTGGATGAGTTTTACCTAAATGGATGGGATTAGAATAAGATAAGTTTTTTAGAGACATAATAGCATAGTTTTTTTTTATTATTTCTCTATTTATACCAAGTTTGTGAACCATTGAAACATGTAGAAATTGTATGACTTAACATTATTATTTCTGAGACTTTGGAAAGCTAATTCAAGATCTCTTCTATTCCATTTTCTATTTTTATATGATGATTTATTGGTTGAAGTTTTAAGTAGTTGAAAACACCTTCAGTGTGCAAGGCAAGGGTGGAGGGCCCCAACACCGAGCTAAGTGCACTTCTTGGTTATTTGTAGTTGCAATTTCTGAATTGGTTTTCTTATGCTTAACTTGTTTATTAGATTTATGCTAATGATTTATGAGTGTCGATGAATATAATTATCATTCTGATTCTGCATATGAGAGGAAAAAAAATTTTAAGTTAAACATTCTTTCTATCTAATTAAGATCTTAAGTAAGAACTCATCTTTTCATGCCTTTAATGCTTTTTTGAATTCCTGTTTTCTAATAATAGCATTATTTCTAAATGAATCTATGATGAAGGAAAACAAGGACCTCTTTAGTGAAGAGCTTCTTTAATTATTGTTTCATGTATCTTAATATATTGTTTAATTAGTAGTTTTTGATTTCTAATTCATGAAGTAATCTTGTTAGAGAATGACAAAAAAATCTCTTAAGTTAGGAGATTCTTCTACTTCTCATTGCATACTTGAATTTAGAAATTATTTAAGTTAGATTTATACTTGTAATATGCATTTCCTTAATCATTAACAAATCATCTTATAGCTTGATCGTAGCTGAAACGTATATATCTTGGGAATTCTTCTAAGTCCTACTAACCCAGATTGATAATTAAATGCTCGTGTTTGTTTATCCATTAAACAACCCAACAACGTGTATCAAGCTTGAGAAGAGCGACAGATCAAGAAGCTTCGACGAAAGACGACAACATAGAATCAAAACAAGGTAGGTCGTCTTCCTTGCTCTGAATTTCATCTACAATCTAGGAAGGTAGATGTTAGTATGTTCTTGTAGTTTCTAGACCCACCCTAGGGCTAGAGGGATCACCTTTGTCCGCAGAGGGGATTTACCTGCACAACAAATTGGCAACTCCACTGGGGAATTTCCTTTGAATTTTTCACTCTTTGAGGTCTTAGTCATTCAATGGGTTTAGTCAAAACACCTTTTCCATATTTGTTCCTATGTTTTTCATCAATTACAATCTTTTAGTTTTTGCTTGAAGTGGTGAGTCTGGTCTTGGTTAGGGAAATTCTTTTTCTTTTTCTTTTTCAGGAATTGGAAATATTATTTGTCTGACAGTCATGCCAATTGGCATTGGTTGTCAGTTAGAAAGTCACACCATGTGGCTATGGCACTATTTTCAGCCCCAAAAGTTGTGCCAATTCCAATGTGTGTGAAAATTAAGGTTTTTTCCCTAAGTCCTTCACTAGTGTGTCTTTCCCTTCCGGTCCTTTTCCATGTATGATTTACATGTTCTCACCTTCACTCAAGTTTTTTTGATTGGATCATTGGCTTGGTTTTTGTTTTTTTTTCCTTTCTGTTGGGACATGCATCCTAGATCTTAGGCTTTTCTAGGATTTTGCATCAATTTCCTGGTTGCATGCTTTGCGGGACATTGCCCTGCTGATTGAGTCAGTATCCTTTCTTGGTGAGATATATCTAGTTTATTTCCTTTTTCTTTTTGGTCAATTGAGTGTTCAAGTCTCAAGTGTCTATCCGATTTCATTTGGCTCGCTTGTTCGCTTGTGAGCATATATTACATTGCTCATTGTTCAACTGAAAAGTCTTATTTGTATGATTGCTTGATGTAAAAGGGAATGAATGCCATGTTTTGATCCCATGCTTTGGAGGTCCTCTTTGTGGTTGAACTCATAAGTATTGTATCCTTTTGAGGAATTTCATTACAAAGTATTCAAAATAGGATTGTATTCTTAATGTTTTTTGCATCCTTTTTGCATTAAGAAAATTTGCATTCATTTAGTTTTCATCTCAAAGTTTGATTTTCGTTAAAGTGAATTAGATCACATTGCATTGAAAAGTCATTTTTGAGATATATCATTGAATTTAGATTACATTGTTTAATTATTTAAAACTAAAATTCGCTTTGAGTGCGGTCTTTTTAAATAAAATCTTGCATTAAGTAGATTCTCATATCATCAAAAAATGCATTGAGTGCATCCTTAATCATTCAAAAGAAAGAAGAAATTTTGCATAGATTACAATTTCATAGTTTTGAAAAAGAGATGTTTTCATAGATTACATTGCATAGTTCACATCTTCGAATGTTCTATATTACTTTTGGATAGTGAAAGTAATCTAGTTTGGAAAAAATTTCATTTGCAATATTACTGTTTTTTGCATCATTTTTTGAGACTCTTCCCTTAACTAGATAGCATTCATCGAATTGAAAGAGTTCTTTTCTCATACAATTTCACATGGGAGTTCTCCGATGATAACAGTAGGGCTTTGAAACTGATACATAGTTCAAGATAAACCATAAAATGAACTCAATTAACCTAAGGAAGCATTGAAACTTAATGCACATATTTAGAGGTCTAGGCTAGTGACTTAGTGACGTGTTCTGGCGTCATTAAACCTAGTAGCTATCATTCGCCATTTGGCATTGGACAGTGCTAGCATGTACTTGTGCTCCCTGTATCGTTGAGTACATAAAGGGAGACCCTCATAAGTTGAAATCCTTTATCCATAGGAAGGCGAGTCTCTCGCCCTGTAACCCTGATATACCAAACATAACATTCGGGGAGACCGCCTGCACATATGTTAAAGTCCTTGCTCATTTCTCTTTCATTTGATCACCAACATGTATATTGCAGTTCACGGTAGCTTGGTTCACTCTCTTGCCTAAAGTTACTGAGTAGTCATTTTGATCTTTCCGTGAATCTTTAGAATTTTAAAAGATCATTGAGCACTTGTCCTTTTAAGCTCGTTCAAATAGAATGTGACTAGAGTCACCTTTTGTCCTTTTCTCGACTCTTAAAACATGAAAAGGAAAATTTTTGTTTCAGTGTCTTAAAATTAACTTCCCAGGAAATATTCTTGGTTAAATTCTTATTCCTTAGTGATTCTTAGGGTGAGGTCAATGGAAAAATTTCCTAGGTTTACCAGTGAAGGATCCAAATTCGATGGGAGTCCTGGTCCTTCTCCTTCTTTTGGAAATGCTGGCTCCCATTATATGGTGACATTTTCCCTTCCTAGGTTGACTATTGGTTTAGTCGTTTGGTTATTTTCAACCTTAGTGGTCCTGAGTGTTCCAACCTTTGTCCAATTGAGTTCTCCTCCACCTAAACCATGTCAACACCATGTTGATCTTAAGGTTGACCCCTCGCCTTCTTCACCTATTTATTCACCTTGTTCTTCCTCTTCAATTGGTGAAAATTTTGATTCTAGTACCTAGGTGGCTAAGAAGAACAAGAAGAAGTCGAAGAAGAAGAAGGAAAATAATCTAGGGGGAAATCAACAACTATTGCTACCCATGCAGCTAATATTGAGAAACCTCCCACTCCGTCTCACAGAGATGAATTACCTTGCAAGCTATGTGAGGGTGACCAACTTCTTCGCGATTCACCTAGTATTCCCAAGGTGCTAGAAGTGTGGTATGTTTGCCTGATTCTTCCTTCATCATCAACCTCTAGACATCATGCTAAAGATGAGCCTTCAACTAAAGATAACGAGACTCGTAAGAAATAGGGTAAGATAAAATTTCCCTGTCGGTTGTGTGAAGGGAACCATCGCATTCACCTCTGTCCTTATATGGATGAAGCTTCTAAGGTATTGGATAACCTTTTGGCTTCTGAGTCCTCTCTTCTCGTTAGTTACTAGAAGTGTTCTTCGAGTCCTCTGATAGCTTATCAATTCATTGATTGGGATTCATCTCTGGTCAGTTCCACTCTCTCTGGAATTCAGTCTCCTGAGTCCATTCCTGACCAATCATTAGTTTAGAAAAAGGTCGACCTAATTCCATCTACATTTCATTAGGTTTTTTCCATCGAGAGTGGGTCTCATCATAGTCAGATTTGTTTGTTTCCTCTGATTCCACAGGATCGGACGACAATCCTCTTGTTTCCATGATATAGGAGGGTGATCCTCCGACTCTTGTCTCCACAGTTCCAGAAATTGATCCTCCTACTCTCTTTCTTGGAGTTCAGAAGGATGGTATTTCTGCTTCCGTAATGCAAGGGGATCATCCTCCTATTCTTATGGCACCCCCTCCATGTAGTTAGGTCGCTTCCTTTGATTGGAGTCGATTTATGGGATACCGTCTTCCTTCTTACATGCCCTTTGAGATCATTGTAGAGGCCTGTAATATGGTCGTACTAGGAAAAATAATATTCTAAGGCACCTCATTTAGTATTCTATCTTCAACTACATGGAAAGCTTTGGGTTCTTTGCAGTTTGTGCCTATTACCTAGAACCTGTTGGTTTTCAAGAGAGGAACAAGTCAACCATTAGGGATCCTTCTAAAGTTCCCTATTACTTTGGGAGGGAAGATCGTATGTATAGATGTAATGATGTTCCAAGGCCCCTTGGATTTTAATTTACTCCTCGGGCATGACTATGCTTATGCCATGGGCACACTTGTCTCTTCCCTATTTCATGTGATATGTTTTCCACACGAAGGTCGGATCGTGACCATTGATCAAATTTCATTCTTTGGTCCTGATGTGCCATATGGTCTACTGCCATCCCTTCCTATTCCTTACCTACCAGTGGTGTCTTCCTTACGACTAGTTCATTATGTGGCTACCTATCTCATGCCTGCATTCAATGATATTTTCGTTGTGCATCGTGTGCCAAGGGCATTGGGTCTTCACTTCCAAGATGTTTTCCTCCCATTGGATGCGAACTGTTGAGTAATAAAGGTTATTTTTTAAAGGTAACTTTAATGCTTCTCATTAATTATCAACCCAAGGAAAATCTTTTTATTTCAAGAGTGTAAGAAAAATATATGCAAGTGACATCGGAGGTTAACTACTCGAAATTTTCAAAGGAAAATTGTCTAATTCTTGAAGTTCAATCAAACCAACTTGAAAGTGAATTATGAAATGTTTTGGAATATTCAAAGGAGCTAAATATGTTCTAAGCTTATGCAAAAATGACTACTCAAGACTGAAAAGAATAAATTGCAATTCAACAACACGCTTTGATCAATTGAACAACTACCTTCACTACAAGAAAAAAGGACATGGGTGAGGGGCGAAAATGGTCACCATAAGCTCATTGGTGAGGGTCAAAACAACCTTCGTCACTAAAAATTGAACGTCACCAAAGGTGGCGTCGCCGAAAGTATAGGTGTTGTGGTGACATTCAAGGTCCATCACCAATAATGATTTATAGTGATGGATAGTGACCATCACCAAAAGTGGCATTTCCAAAAGTATGTTTTGTAGTGACATTAAAGGTATATCAAGAATATTGATTATAATGAACGATAGTTACTGTCACCATTTCATATGAACAACAACGATTTTTTGTGATGGACCTTTCATGGCCGTCACTATTGGTGCATATATATGGGGACGTTCATTGAATGTTACCATAAACTCATTGGCGACATCAAGGTCCATCAGGAATAATGACTATAATGACAAACAATGAACTTCACCATTTCATATCAACAACAAATATTTCTGGTGATGGACCTTTAATGGTCGTCATTATTGATGTGTATATATGGTGGTGTTCGTTGATCGTCACCATTTCATATTTTGGCGAGGGTCAAAAAATGTCACCATAAGCTCGTTTGTGATAGTCAAAATAACATCTATCACCAAAACCTGATCATCGCCATTCCCTTATAATATCAGGGCACGATGGAATCGAACCACCAACCTCTTGTTTGTAAAGCAGGTACTCTTCCATTGAGCTAGAACCCTTTAAAGAATTAGACTTTAAACTAGTAATTGCCCCTAAAGGTGCAAAGATACACCAAAGGAATATAAAATATAGGAAGATAAAAATTTGTTAGAAATAATATGTTCAATATACATAATAAAAATAAAATAAGAATAAATTTTTATATAATCTAACAAAGCATGTAATACGTAGGAGAATAACTGGAAAGCACAACTAGAAATTTGAATCACAACATAACAATATAAAAGAACATGCAACATGAAAGGAATAACTCCACAGTTTGAGAAATATGAACAATCCATGGGCTTGTTCTTATATATTGATATAGATAACGAAATAGAAATATAGAATTATGAAATTCAAGTATCACACAAGAATGTCTTGAACAAATATCAATATGTAAAATAGTATTTTTTGCATTTGGATTTATCTTGCAGAACCTCAGGAAAAAGTTTCCACAGAAACAACCAATAAACATAACAACATGGACCTTAGGAGCACTAGAGAAGTATTCAAAGAAAATGATAAAAAGCGTATCTAGAAATAACTGAGAACCCTTTGAAGTAAACAACACATTTATAATCGCGACTAGTACACTTGAAAAAAAATATCAGAATAAATTATGAACTATTCTACCAAAAAATAATGATTTTTTCCACTAAAATACAGTTTCAAATTAATCACTAGCATGACGTTAACTTCTCTGCAAAAATAGGGAAGTTTCAAGAAAATGTATAATAGCTTGCATGGAAATCGTGTTGATAAAACCTTCCAAGTAATAAGACCACAACAGTCAACAAGAGTTCCATCATACTTAATATTATCAAAGAGTGGTCCATAGAAAATGTGAATTAATGGACCTTCATAACTTGCATTGGTTCCTTACCCTTCATCCAACCCTAAAATTTTAGACCAAGGTTAAAATTTTGAAGGAAACATAAGAAAAGTCACATGATCTTGTGAAGTAAGATTTGTATCACTACCATTAAGTATAATGCAACATTTTTGCATAAGCAAAGCATCCTTGTCTAAAGTGAAGTAGTAAATGATGATTAAGACTAATTGCGGGCTTAGAATTGTTTTTCCATTTTTTTTGAACTGTTAGAATTATTGTACTTAGTAGCAGAGGAATTCCCACCATGGATTGGGAAGTCCACAACAACCACTTATGTAACTGGGATTGTTGACTATAATCATTTTAACCTTCTCCTTCCTTTTTCTCAGCCACTGAAATATGTGTTGAGAACTCTTTGCTTAAGACATCCCTCATTAGAATGGGCAGACCATTAGTGATAATAACAATATTCTCATAACATTTCCACTATCATTGCAATTTCTTTTGGGCTAAAATTTAGACTTATGGGTATCTTTGTCATGCGTTTTAAACAAATGAAGATGACAAGGGGAAGGAGCAGAAGAAGGGGGATCAGAAAACATCCACTGAGAGGAGCTTGAATTGTTATAAATGATGCTCCATATTTAGGGATCGCTTCTGTAACTTGCTTTCAATATTCAAGGCAAGCCATAAAGCCTTGCTCCAATGAACTAAGTTCATGAAAAATTCCATCTCGTGTTGAATATGAAACAAGATAAACTGGATAAAATTGAAACATTAATCCCCAACGATGAATTTTTCAATATACTAATGAACAATCAATACCAACAATTGTCAAAGAGGAAGCTGCCACTAAGTAGCTCCTTCCTAAGAGATTAGAAACATTTTCTAATAAATAATTTTTAGAAGCCATTGAAATCACCCAACATGCACCACATTGCACACAACATGTTGATTTGTGGGAGAAAGAATCTTAAATTAGAATGCACCCTTTTGCGAGTAATGCCATTTTAGAGAAACAAAAATGCCTAATATAAGTGATATACCTGTTGGAGGTATAGAAATGATTCTAGTAGATTAGGAGGTTGGTCCATACCCCAAGAGATATCTAGGGAACAACCCCAAACCTGAGTAGCTCTAAGGTTATGGCAGAAACATTGAGAAGGAATGTGAAGGCAAAAGTCTTGCAATAAGACTAAACTCATAGGATAACTACGAACCAGGAGTGAAAAAGTTCTGGATAGTTCCTTAGTCTAAAGAGGCTAGAAGCTCTGCAACACTAGAAGGTTATTTTATTGGGCAAAGAGAATGCTATGTGCATCTTGCAAATGAAAACTGCTCTTGCACATGATGGGAAAAAGGGCTTGCAAAAAGATTCCCTATGTGCAGCATCAATGCACACAACATTCTCTTTTTCCCAATGCACTAACCTTATAGTTTTGGAAAAATAGCACTTGGGTCACAGTGGCAAGGCTTTCAGTAGTAGACACTTACCAAATCTTCCACAATTTTCGCTATTGTACCAGAACTAGATCTTAGACCTATGCTAAGATGTGAGGTGTTTCCACTGCAAGACATCAAAAAGTGTGCTTAGCATTCAGAGATAACAAACTTGAGAAACACCATGACCAGGGAGAAATAGTAAAAAAGAAACAAACAAATAATAATAATAATAACTCTAGAAGATTATAAATAGGAAACCTTGCTATCACTGCACTGGGGGTGCAGGCCTTCACTTTTTTATTTTTCATTATAATTTGCACAAAATCCCTCCAATCCTATCCTATCACATTTTTTCATTTAGCAACATTTAAAGCCTTTTTCATTTGGTCATGTATGAATCCTAATGGACATATGGTATTATATATGCCATACATAACAATTAGGAAGCCAAAACAAGTAAATTCGATGTTTCAACTATAACTTCTCATCAGGAAATGTTAGTTACAGTAACAGCAATGGTATGCCAATTTCATAAGCCATTTGTATCTCCTATGGAAAGGCTGACTATAATCCCCGTGTGAGCCAAAATCTCAATAAATAACAATATAAAGAAGTAATATGCAGCAGATTTTATAAATGGGAAAGGTAGTGAATTATGTAATAGGATATCATGCGTACTACCTATTTTTTTTCTTACCCTGCAATATCTACTATCATTTTCAGTTTCTTTATTATTTGGTTACACTACTCATTTTATCTAGAATTACAGTGAGATAGTTGTCAGATAGTTGTTCATATTACAGTAGGAACGTCATCAATATAGGAAATCTAGTTTTTGACTGAAAATGAGAGAAGGGCATAAGGAAAATCATTGCCACAAGGTAAAACTATGATTGAAAACTTCTTATTGGAATGTATATTATTTGGAGTTAAATACAAACTATGATTATTTGTGGTAATGCTATGGATGTTGGAGAATAGACATTCAAGAAAGTATTGTCACTGTAACACGTCTACAATGTAGTTGTAGATCCTTTTTCACGTTGGTTTCTATTTTCTACAATGGCTTGTAGTGGTAGCATGATGTGTGCATTAGATATTTGCTTCCAATGTTCTAGTGAACCTGGTATTTTCAAGAGGGTCATAACCTGTTAGGAAATAGCTTATTTTTTCATAAGAGGCATTCCTAGAAAAAATGGTCAAGAGGCCAATCTGCAAGACAAAATTATAATATATATTGTGACTTCTCCAAGCTTGAAACTTATTCACTGGTTGATACTTCACTAGTCATTCAATAATGCAGCAGTCTTCAGAAACCAAAACACAGTGGTGGCTTGCAGGTCATGTTTTCATTATGCTAGTACAAGCTTAGTCTATTCAGAGGCCTACCATATGCAACAAAAGAGATTTGTAGAGAATCTTGCCATGTGCACTATTAGAATTGTAGGACAAATTAAATATTTAGTTTATATATCTTCAACGATTTTGAATTAGGAAAGAAGTGCTTAAAATGTACATCCATCATAAGACTAGGCCGAATTCAATCTAGTCAAGTGTGTTGCTGCATGCACATACTTGTTATTTATTTTGCCCATCTTAGGCCTTAACAAATTGACATATTAAATGTATAAGAGTTCCCAAAATAAGTGTCTAAGTGAGATGGAAGACGTGTGAGATAATTCAAGCTTTCCTATCCATGTTCACCCATTATTGGGGTTCTTTAGGATTAATAGTTGAGGAAAGTTTTTCAGCACTGTGGGACTAAGAAAGTATGCCAACTTGTAAGATTAAATAACACTGCAACACCATGAGAGTCATCTAGAATTGTTGAATTTATGCTGACCAATTTAGCATATTAGTAGGAGACAACTTCACAACTTCTTAGTATCATGTTGCATGAAGAATTGATCGAACCTAAGTTTTTGAGGAAACTAATATACTTCCCAAATCATGTCCTTTAGGAGACAAAGTTTGCACATTGAGTGTGTGAGCGAGCGAATGGGTATCATGTTCACATGGATTGATACATTAGTCCACTTTATATTTTCATATATTTTCCTAAAGGCTAATATTAGTAAATGCGAACATGAGAGTGGGTTCCCTCACATATGAAGAGACGAATCTAGAGGGATTGTGTTAAGGACCATTTAAGTTAATCATTCTACCCTCATGCTTAATGGAAATAAACATTTCATATGATTCATGTAATATGTGCCCAAGGTTTTAAAATACTAAAGTTTAAAGTCCCAACATGTCCTTTATGAGAGTCGGTGCCCTCACATTTGAAGAGACAAATCTAGAGGGATTGTGTTAAATACCATATTTGAAGAGACAAATCTAGAGGGATTGTGTTAGAAAATTTAAGTTAATCATTCTACCCTCATGCTTAATGGAAATAAACATTTCATATGATCCATGTCATATGTGCCCAAGGTTTTAAAACACTAAAGTTTAAACTCCCAACATGTCCTTTATGAGAGTCGGTGCCCTCACATTTGAAGAGACAAATCTAGAGGGATTGTGTTAAATACCATATTTGAAGAGACAAATCTAGAGGGATTGTGTTAAAGAAAATTTAAGTTAATCATTCTACCCTCATGCTTAATGGAAATAAACATTTCATATGATCCATGTCATATGTGCCCAAGGTTTTAAAACACTAAAGTTTAAACTCCCAACATGTCCTTTATGAGAGTCGGTGCCCTCACATTTGAAGAGACAAATCTAGAGGGATTGTGTTAAATACCATTTAAGTTAATCATTCTACCCTCGTGCTTAATGGAAATAAAAATTTCATATGATTCATGTCATATGTTCCCAAGGTTTGAAAACACTAAAGTTTAAACTCCTAGGATCTCATCATTCCCTCTAGTTGAAGGAAGAAGAAATTTGAAAAGAAACATTGATCTCCTATAGTGACTCATACATTTCTTATTTCACCTTTGCACTTGAGAATTTTATGGCTTAGGATTTGAACCTAAAATTAAGTGGTAGGTTCAACATATAATTGTGGTTGTTTGACCTTTTGGGAAACTATGCAACGATGAGTGCTTTATATGTCCAAGATTATAATGATCCATTTTAGATGAATCTCATACCTTTCACTGTCTTAAGATTTTTGAATATTGATCTTATTAGAAATTATAAGTTAAAGGTAATTTTATTGCAAAATCTAGCACCCATATGGTGTCATAGGTATGGACACCTCAACTTGACCTATCTCTCTTAGTTGGCATGAGAGAAACTAGTATATGGACTTTCGAACATTCTGTAGAATATCCACAGAGTTTGTAGAGCTTGTCAGGCAAGGAAGCTACATTGAATAACATTTTATGAAGGACAAGATTGGAGAGCATAGAGGGTCCTTCATTTGGTACTTTCAGACATATGTGGACCAATGAACATGACATCAACCACTGGTTCTAGGTACTTCCTTCCATTTGTTGATTATTTCAGTAGAAAAATATGGGTATATTTTCTATAATTAAAATATGACGTGTTTAATGAATTTCAAAAGTTCAAAGAATTAATAGAGAAACAGTTAGGTTGTCATATTGCCTCTCTTAGATATGATACTCGTGGGGAATTCTACTTAAAATATTTCAATAAATTTTGTGTTAAACATGGAATCCAAAGACAATATGGGATGAAAACACCTTTCAAGACCTTGTGGTGGCCATACAAGAAGAAGAAGCTCCCACCCATCTTGAAGATGATAACAATATCACTGAAAGGGACCCTCCAAATTCACAAGATTAGTTCATGATGGACAGGCTAATTTGTGACCAACATAGCCCCACAACAAACCCCGTCCTCATCAAAGAATTGGTATGCGTTGATGAATGTGACCTAGATTTTATAAAAGATTTGCATGAAAAAAAGGAGCATGATAATAATTTTCACCATTGTGAGCAGGCTAGTCATGATCTCCAACATGACAAAGTAATAAACATAGGAATTTTTTTTTTGAATAATTCCACCAATGATACAAGATGTATGTAGTTCTAGTCGAGTAGAAACCATGTTTATACCCAAAAGGATCAACCATTTGAAAATTATGATGAGGATCATGCTTCCCTTGCTGATAATTTAAATCATAAAAACACTTTTGAGGTCACATAATTATACTTCAATCACACTAATCCTATTTTGTCAAATAATGAAACTAAGGGAGCTGCAGACTTTCATGGTAATATAGTTGGCACCTCGACATTCCATTATGAGTTTGAGTAGCGAAGTAATGTATCCCCACATTTCCCTTTGATTTTAATCATTATCGTGTAAGAAATAAATGGAAGTAATCATGGTTTCCTACAGTTTTAGGTCAATAAACTCAAAGGGTCTTTCAAAACCATGAAAGTAATAATGTGACCATCGTGATTATCTGAGTGAAGAAACAATTAATTTTATAGTTCAACCCTCAAATATCCTATATCATGGAATCTGATGGTCCCCATATTTTTGATGCCTATGATCTAAATTTATTCGTCAATCCTGATGGGATAGGGAGGTTTCTTCCTTTTACTGTCAATACTCATATAGAAGACAAAGTTATCAACATATGTCATGAATATTTCATGCTAGAGAAACAAAAGTTATGTTATAATCACACAATTAATGAAGCTCTCAGTCATACAGATCCATTTCCACCTCTATATGGCTCTATTGTTGACAATAATGAAGTTGGAAAACCCCATAAGATTGATGAAACCTGTAATGAAACCCTCAATGATATTTACAACTACAGTGCTAAGAATGAAAGTGATTTCAAGAAAATAATTAATGAAGAATGCAAGCTTGACCCAAATAAAAATTTTTCCTAGACCACATCAAATGCAAAGATATTCTCTTCTCCATGAGCATGTGGAAAATCATCCATGCACTAGATTTTTACAAGGAAATGTAGACAAAGAACATCTAACAAATCCACATGAAGTCGACATTGAGGGACAACTTTGGGGCCTGGAAAAGATGCATTATGGAATGATCGATGATATAGGTCAAAATGATCTTGAAACTAGCAAAAGGACATCTTCTCAACGTAGTCATAAACAAAATTTTGTTGCTCCGACCACTCAACTTATGGGGTATCCTTCAAAGTGTGATTCACATCAATAAGTTCTATATATGCACAGGTAACCAAAAACATGAATTGTAGGATTTAAAAAAAAAGGCTACTAGCAGGAGTAACAAGTTTGGATATGATCATGAACCTTATAATATTTTTCATAGGAAATATGTTCTCTAGCACATTGAGGACGTGGTTCATCCTAAGTGGACTATTTTCTTGCATCATTGCATTGGTGTCAACACCGTGAATGAAAGGGTTGATGCCAAGTTAAATATTTGACTCAACTATGTTGGAACCAAGAAACCAGTGGTTCACAACTATAGGCCTATTGAGTACCATGCAAATATAGCTAAAGGAGAACATTCCAATGCACAATCTAGTGCCTTAAACCCTGTACAACCCAGTCAAGAAACCAAAATATTTATCAAAAATTTTAAGTGCAACTTATATGACGTGATCCCAGAAATAGTTGTAGCTGTAGAAATGTACCTGAATACTTTGTATAAATATCCTAGAACACAATTGACGAATGAATTTGTACCCAATATTTTGCATGCTCTAGGGGATAGGACCAGTTCTAATATAATTAAAAAATAAACAAGAATTGGCAGATGTGATCAATGTGAAATTTTTCTGAAGATTTCTCTTCATGATACTTTAAGAATATCTAACTCGCATGATATTTTGTAACTAGAGGAACGATGGGACCCAAACCCCTTGCATAACTTTGAGTACCTTGTCCACAATAAAAGAATGGAAAACACTTTAAGCTTAAATGATTTAGATTTTTAGCACAGAAGGGAAGGGTCGTTGACCAAGAGTCAATTATGATGTGGAAACCATCTTAAAATAGCCTAATAGACAAATACAATGTGCTTGTACTCAAAAATTACTTAGTGTTTGGCATGAGATTGAGAAATAAAAATTGGATTTTGGAAGTATTTCACACGGATCAATGTTGGCCCAAAAAATTATTGAATATGGGCCAATTTGGTATCACAAATGCCACAAGTACTTATATTTGAGGTTGCTGCATCTTACTCTAGATTACATAGACCTTGCAAACCAGTACAACATAATTTGGTCAACCAGGTTATTAGTGCAGTATTGTCCAAGAGAGTGACATAAGCGTGCGATTACATTTTCTAGGATAATTGTGCAGTGTTGTTCAGAAGTCTAAGCCAGCCATAGCCTTTAAGTTTAATATTAGCCCTAAGCAGAGGGACCAAGCCTATTGGAGTTTGATAAACAACCTGATTTCTTGAGACTAGCAGAGACATTTCCAGGTCTGCGGTTATCTCAAAGATAAGTCGAAGCCCTATGCAATAACCTTAGAATATCCAATAGACATTAAATTAATATAGTATTCTTGGATTGGTCAATGTAACAGAATTGTAGTGTGTATGGTTTTATCAACCCTATATTTCCTATTGATTGGATGCATTCATTGCTACTGGGCAGTCAGCCCTGAGTTGCTGTGCTTTGACTGAAGTATTATTGCTATGGGAATTTTATATTCATGCATACATTATATAATTGTTGAGACTCTTTATATTTATGCATACATATTTTTTATGAATGTGTACTACTAATAAATATTTATTGAAGAAACCCTCGCCAGAATAGCAACCCTAAGGGAAAAAATTGCCCTAGGACACTAGATAATATAAGATAAGAACTGTTGATAAATCTTAAGACTGATGATGTTAATTGGTTGATTCTTGTGTTCAAAAACACAAAAGTTCGTGGAATTGTGGATGTGATCTATCAGGGGAAACTCTGTAGCTATGACAGTAGACTGCATTCCCCAACTATTTATAGGTCTATCACTTAGAGCCTTTGGTGCAAAAATTCCAGATGTGTTGGATCACTAGCACTTGTGGTGGCCTAATAATGGTAATGGAAGACTATGGAATCAATATTCCTTAAAAGAAAAATTTTCATATCATGCTTCCCTTGTGAAATTTTTTCATATATCCAATACAGAGCTTTAACAAAAATAATTTGGACAATAGTATGTGCTCTCATGTGATGGAAAAATGGGAGTTTCAAGAAAAGGGGGAAGTATGTGGTTTGCCAGAGTTCAAAAACATCCTCTTTAGGACGGATACACATATCTTGTGGCAGATCATGTCCACTGTTGCATCAAAATTGATGGAATTTTTCATTTGCAAGTACCCAGGTTCTGTTGTAGCCCAGCAATGACAAGATTCCATCCTACAAACATTTTGGTTTTGAGGTTTCCTAGTTTTGCATGATGACTAAGAACATAGGAAATGACCATTGTATTCATGAGGTGCTACGATGGTTGCATTAATTTACTAATTTCAACTGGAAGCCTTATTTTGGCACATGCTACAACATGATAGGAAATGAATAAGCTCTATTGAGCAGTAGTTTAGAGTTGAATAAGCTATTTTGAGCAGTAGTCTTGATTTCTTACATCATAGGCTTTAATGTCTTATGCTTTGCTTTATAAGGGCCAACCTATTATGTAGTGATGATATTTTTGTTGAACATGGAGGCTAGTTTCATATGTGCATGAAATGAATCTGAGGTTCTTGTGCACTTCTAAGAAGAACACGTCCCCAAGCTGGAGCTAAGTGTTGTCCCCAATGAAAAGGGACTGCACATGTGATTTTAATCACATTTGCAGAGTAGCACGATGATCCCAACTTTCCAAAAGTTGGAAATATGTAAAAATCCCTTTTCATCAAGCAAAAATACATGCACATGTTTGAAAACATCATAGACTATAAACCCACGGGAAAGACCATCAACTACAACACTACTGTTAGTTTACATGTGGCAGATTTGTGAGCTCATCTCTTGGATGACTTGTAATTTATTGACTATTATAGCCATCAATAAAGGTACAATAAACCAGCACCCGCTCTGAATCTTATGAGGGAAGACTTAAGGGAAAACCATAGTTTTTTAGATGTTTCATGGGCTTGATGATAGCAAGAAAGACATGCATATTGGTGTGTAAAGAATGTCTGTGAATGATTTTTTTGAAATATCTAAAGGTAGAGACACTGAAGAAGAGGAACGCACAACCCATTAAAATAAAAAATAAAGTATTTACATGGAACATGCAAGAGATAAATCCAAAATAGATAGAAAGTTTCAGAAGGGAATTACTGGGGAGAGTGTCCAGCTTAAGGATTAGAGTCAAAAGGGTTTAACTCGTGCATTTCTCATAAAAATCCCAATAATAATCAGTAAAATTATAGAGAAAGTTAACTATGGAAGATTCATCTTTGAAAATGGTCTCATATCTCATGTATGAACAAAGGTAGAGTAAACCAGCAATTTCTCTGAATCTTATGAGGCCAAAATCAAGGGAGAACCACATTTTTTTCATATCTGCTGATGACAACAAGAAATACAGAAATTGTTGATTACAAAATGCCTATGAATGGTTTTTTGGGAAGATATAAAGGTATATGCACTGAAGAAGAGGAACACCCAACCCATTAAAAGAAAAATAATTAGGTTTACACAATGCATGCAAAATAAAAATTCAACAAAGAAAGAAAACATCATAAGGGCATTACTGGAGAAATCATCCAACTTTAGGAGCATGGCCAAAAAGGTGTAATTCATGCATTTCTGATAGAATATCTAAAAAATAATCAATAGTAATCAATAAAATTATAGAGAAAGCTATGGAAGATGCCTCTTTGAAAATGGTCTCAATTCTCATGTTTGAACATTTGTGAAACAATAATATGTAGTTTAGACTTATGCATGAATATAAGGCCTCTAAATCTGCATGTTTAGTCCCATTCTAGTGTTGTTTGAGTAAGAGGTTTGCATATTTAGGAAATTGGATAGGCCTATCAGAATCAAAGCTTGGATCACCTGAGCACTTTGCTCACTTTACTCATAAAAATTCAAATTCACTAAATATGTGAACAAAACTCTTTGTAATACAAAACATTGAAGAAAAAAATATACCTACTTTAGGAAAAAAGCATGGAAGATCAGGCCTCGCTGAGAAAATGGCTATAACAGCATAGCTTGTAACCCTGTTATGCTAGACTAGAAGGGTTGCCACCAGAAGAGCCTCACCTATTAATTAATCTCTCTAAAACAACAGTTTACTTCATTCACATAACAAGAAATAAATAACATCTATTTTAGTCAGACCCATTAAATCTTGGAATAATCAAAAGACAATAATTAGCATCTAGATGATGAATCCTTGACGCAGGTCTGAAGTGAAATCAACAGTCCCAACCAAGAATAGGTCTGAGAAAAAACGAAAACCATTTAACTGAATTACCATGTGTAAGGGGCAACTCAAGAACATTTATTGCTCTGAAATATTATGAAATATTATTAAATGTATGGCTACGTTTTAATCAATAACTCCAAACAAAGAGCCTTCAAACTAGTATTTTCGTTAAGTGTCTGACTCTCAGCCAAAAAAATATGAAGCACTAAAGCTCATCCTTCGTACCTTAAGAAAAATTGAATATTTTAAGTGGAAATGCTTTGGGCACCACTCAAACATAATATCATGTAAGTGTGAAGCCTCGCCCCACAATCTCACCAACACAACCCCATGCATAGCATTTTAGTTCAAATAGAACTCCTATTCCAACATCTTCTATTTTCAAATCCTGACTGTTTTTTAATTTCTGCTCCAGAAGGTCCACTTCCTTCCATAATGATTCATATCAGCTACGAATGCTTTGAAAGCTCATTGAATTTATCCACAATAGCTAGTTCCTAGATATATTTCTTATTCTACTCCAATAGTTGCTTGTAATAGGCACTACCATGCTTTGCTACAAAATGTGAAGCCACATCTGCCTTGTTCTGTAGTTGAACGAACTTCGAAGCCATGTCCTTCGAAGGGAGATGAGACATATGCTGATTCGAATAGAACCCAACGATCTGCTAATGAAATGTAATGCAAAGGAAGAGAGGGATCCACCGTGCTACTCGAATATAGTGGAGTTAATAATCTATCTATAAATTTTTGCGAGGGCTAACTCTCGTCAAAGAACAGTTTGGTATATCTAAAACCCTAACACAAATATTCTCTGGAAACAGGTCAATACCCTACTGTTTTTCAAGATCCACCGAACTAGTTGATGGGGAAAGCACGAATCTATTCGAAGCCAAGTTTCAGCAACCAAATCCCACAAACACATAAATGGGATGATATTGGGAGTTGGAGCCTGAGAATTGGCCTTCAATTGGTTATGCTTAAAGGTTAAGACCTAAGGTTCTCACCTATATGCTGGTGGAAGGAAAAGATTTGTGCATCGAGAAAAAATTCTCTGTCGTTCCAAGATGAGGGCCAAGTGGAAGAAGAAGCGTACAAGGCATTTGAAGAGGAGGTGCATAAATATAAGGCAAATATCTATGTAAAATTAGATTAATAGATGAGCATTGGATTAGATGTAGAGGAATGCTATTGTTATAGTTAATGGATTGATATGTGCATTGGATTGGATGCAGAGGAATGTTATCGTTATATTTAATGGATTGATATGTGTACCAATGAGTCTGTTAGGGTTTCTCTGTATTTTATTTTGTTAAAATTTTAGACGATATATCTATTGTGACTGTTTATTTGGCTGCCAATGACATTTAATATTAGCTAAATCCTGTCAACAAGGATTATTTTGCTTAATATTCTTTGATGGGTTATAAAATGTGTAGAACATATGCATTCCAAAAAAAAAAATTGACGACCTATGTAGCATCGCCTCGAATAATGTGCACCTCTCTCGACTTGGTATCAGTTTATTCCAAAATTCTTGTTCTGAAATGCTTCAATACAAAATTGAAAAGAGATTGAAATTTGAAAAATTTCCCACAAAATTATTTGAGAAGCTTTTTAAATTAGAAAAGTGTGCCATCATTGTGGAAAAGTCACTCTTATAATCTTAATATAACCTAAGTAATAATGATTATATAATCTTAATTAACTGGTTAATTATGATTTATTGATTTAATAATTAATAATTATTTAATTTAATGTGTTAATTAAGATTGATTGATTCAATGTTGGTGAACACAGATTTTACAAGGATAGAAATGTGAAATGTTGTTGGTGAAGGAAAAGTAGTTTTTTACTAACTCAATGAGCATGGTGGTGTAAAACTTTGCATTAAGGAATGGATTGCAATGGGGTTAGAAAATATGAGAGCTCAAATAACCAAAAGATCATGGACGATACAAAATCTAAAGAGAAAGTTGAACAAGCTTCCAGGAAGTAGAGATAACTACCCAATGGTGGTTGAACTAGATGTGAGAAATGAAGAAGGAAATGAGGAGTTGCAAATAGATATTGGTGAGGAAGGGAGTAGTGAAGTGAGGATGGGAGAGTTGGAGAATTTAAATGGGGAAGGTGAGTTGTCCAGATAATGGTTGTGAAACAAACAGTTTATGATAAAATATGGCTCAATAAGGAGTAGTAGTCAAGGCACCTGAATGACTAGAGTGGGTTTACAAGATGTATGTGATTACAAAGTGACAGGTTGGATGCAATGTAGAATTGGATTTTGGATGAGAAAGAATCAAATGAACTAATGGGAAACCATATCCTAAGGCCAACATATGTGTCCCGACTATTAAGGGAGGATGAGAACCTAGTAGTGGGCATGGCACTAGACAATAGAAAAGTTGGCATTGTACCAACCCCACCCCTTATGCTTCATAAATACAATTAGGTAACACCACACTAGCTTGTTAATAATGGTTCAAGCCCACCTAGTAGTTAGCTTACTTATGGAGGAAAAATAAGAATTAGAAGAAGTAGTCTTAACAATAGTGCAAGTTTGAATATTAAGAGTAGCACAATTGGGAGTTTTAGTTATTTAGAGAAAAAAACAAAAGTTTCATGAGTTTTAGTACCTATGATGCTTTGAACTATATTCTAGGAGCATGTAAGAGAACTAATATTAGATTGATGTACTATTTAAAAAATTTAGTCATATGTAAATGCTTTGGAAAAAAACATAATTATCCTCATATATGATATAAAAAGAAACCCTAAAAATGTCATTCTTAAACTCTCTTGTGTAGTTACCTGATGCCATTAAAGTAGAATATAACCATTACTTATGTCAGTAATGATGCGATCATATTTTTTTTCTCTTAAAGGAAATCTTTCTATACATGCACCCCATTAAGCATAAATCATCCTAAAATATACCTTTGAAGTAATATAATTCATCCTCTTGTTATCCTCAAAAGAATTATCACCCGTAGCCTTGGTGATGGTGTAAGGATCGAATCAAAGTGGTATGAACTTCTTATGGGAGTTTGTCAATTGTTATTTATGCAAGTCCAACCATAATTTGTCACCAACTCGAGACTTATGTGAAACCCAATGGATTGTGTACCTAGTTGTACTTGGAGTTGGAAAATTTATACAAAATATCATTAACTCGGCGTTTAAGTTTTTGGATACCTTCCTCAAAATTGGTTTCTTTTCTTACCTCGTTCAAAGTATGGGAGGTATATTCATGTGTTATTCCATGAATATATCTACGTCAATTTGTGCAATTGTTGGGACCCCGAGCACACCTGAAATGGCCTATGGCTAATAGAAATATGAAGAGTTATGTTAAATTTATGTTGAAAATATGGAAGGCTTTCACATGCGTATGTGGATGCTCACAATTGTATACTCTAAGGACATATACAATAATCCTATTGACTACTTTTTATTTATCATTCTAGGTATGGAAGGCAATGGATTTGGTCAAACTTGATGTCCATCGTGGACCAAAGATTAAACCATAAAATATTGAGGAACCTACTATCCCTATCAGTAAATATTGTCTTTGGAATCCCAAAATGAACCAAATTATGCTTGAATAAGAGCTTATGACTAGGTTTTGTGACAACAATCTTCTTACGAGGTGCCAAAATTCCCATCGTAAGGAAGTGATCAACAACAACAAAAAACACGTGTTGCCATGCTTGGTTGAGGGAAAACATGACATAAAATCCATGGGAACTAACTCCCAAGGACTATCTAGAGTGGGAATAGGCCTACAATTGATGTGGATGGCCATTTCCTTCGGAAAAATATAAGTTTTCCACTTCTTACAGCCTTCAGCAATAGAATGCAGCTCGTTGCCATAGGTTGGGTATCTATGAAACCCATCATAGAGTATTTGGCTATGATAGACCATAAAATGTTTGTGTTGTGTGGGAAGTACATCGATGACATGAAAAATTGGCTCATAGGGTCCCTGTTGTGCAGCCATTCATTAACGAAAGTTACTTCCCCAATGGGATAGAAGTGAAAACCTATATTTGTAAAGGTAGGAATAATGGTGTCAAATATAATATTGTTTCCATAAAGAAGAGAACCAAAAATAGGCTCATGAACACCATCAATCTCTACTGAAGATTCTACGGTGAAATAAATAGTGAATACAAAAGTTGTGGTCAATAGGATAGGGATCATCAAGATATTGAACCATTCAATGGAAAGATAATTTTCAATTCTAATGATCTAGTCTTATAAAATACCCCATACATTTTTGCTTTGGGATACTCCCAAGATTCAATAAGTAATCAAAAGTGAGAGGATTCATTGCTAAGGTGACAATGGAAATAACCTTGAGTTGACCCAAAGTGACACCTTTTCAGCCTTGAACAACTATGTTTCCAGTTTGAGCATCATTGGGAAGCACGATTGCACAAGTGGCAACATTTAACATTTAGGGCACTTGGCCACAAATATTTATGAATGATTTTCCATTGAGGGCACCTTTCATATTTCCCAAGGAACAAATCATATAATTGGAGGAATTTTGGATAACTTGTCACATTCCACTAGCTTCATGCATGAAGCGGAGCTCCCATCCTTTAAGAATATTTTGGAGGATTTCATGGCATAGTCAAGGGTCACATGTTTGAAAAGAAGAGCGTCATAGTCAAGAATATCAAAATTGGCATTTGTATCATGTGGTGTAAAGGAGAAGGAAATTAGTGAAGAATACTCCATTTAGAAGCATCTAAAATCTTTTCTATGTCGTCTTTCCAAAGAAGAGAAGATATCTTGTGACAAAATGCCCAAATTGCCAACATAAAAAGACTAGGGTAAGGGTTTACTTTTTCTTCCACATGTTGAGAAGAATTCATGTATGTAAGGTAGGTTTTGTTGTTGAGTTCACATATTTGGAAGCACAATTGCACAAGTAGAAACATCTCATTTTTGGGGCACTTGGCTATAAATTTGTATGCATGTTTTCTATTGAGGATATATTTCACATTCCCCAAGGCACAAATCAAATATTTTAAGGTATATTGGATGGCTTGTCACATTTCACTAGCTTCACGCATGAAGAAGATATCCCATCATTTAAGAATGTTTCGGAGGGTTTTCATGACACAGTCAAGGGTCACATTTACAAAAGTAGAATGCCCAAGTCAAGAAGATGACAATTGGAATTCACATCACGTGGCATAAAGGAGAGGAAAATAGGTGAAGATTGCTTTGTTTTGAAATATCTATAACATATTGTTTATGTCCTCTTTCCAAAGAAAAGTTATCTTGAGACAAAGTGCCCAAATTGCTGACAAAAGAGGACGGTGTAATGGATTATATGGACTTTGGTTTATCCTAATTAGTTGAACCATTATATAACCCATATCATTAATCATTAGGTAGATACTATCATAAAATACTATTTTTTGGAGTTTGTTGTGAAACATTGTCAATCCTTTTCAAAGAAAGAAACAAATTTCAAGAAGGGATCTTTATATTTTTCAAAAGGGGTATGCTAGGCACACTAATAATAGGTTCCAATACATGCCAAGTGTCAATGTGTGCTAAGTTCTAATGTATGTCAATGCATCCCAAGGTGTTATAGGTAATGCTAAGGAGAGTGTTATAGTGTGCTAGGGCATGCCAACATGCAGTTGGGCATCCTATTCATGGCAAGATGTTCTAGGTACAAAGATGTTCCAAGGTATGCTAGGTGCCGAGGAATATTAGTGTGTTCCAAAGCATGTTAAGGTGTGTCAGGATTGTTGAGGAGTGTTAGTACTCTCTCATTAGGTGTGCTAAGGATGGAGTGACATGGTATTTTAGGCATCACTAAGTCATGCTAGTGCACTGCTAGAGTGGCATGCAGTTAAGATGTGTCAAGTTCCATGGTGTGCCAACACATGCTAGGAAGTTTTAGGGAATCCTAGGGACACCAAATGAAGCTCTAGGTGAAAATAATGCATGCAAATGAATGATCAAGAGATTGTGACAGGAACTGTTAGTGAGTTCTAGGTGTGCTAAGGAGGGAGTGACAAGGTATGGTAGGTAGTACTAAGGCATGTTATATGCCAGGGAAACATGCCAAGATTGTAGAAATTTAATAATATTGTGATGTATTTCCAGAATCTACTGATCTAACAATTATATGCCACTTTTAAATACAAAATCCTTCTACTTAAGTCTTTGCAGAAATTTAATCGCCAATTGCAAACACATGAAGAAAGATCAATCACACATAACACTGAATTTTTTACCAGGAACACATAAAGCTAAAAACCCCACTATCATATATTATTTATATATCATAGATCATAAAAAAATCTCATATAAAAATATAATCCAAGAGATCTCAGTACAATATACGATCGTCTCACACTGTCATACAAAAATTGGCATAAACATGCACCAATTTACTGCCTCCTAACAGCCTGCCTCCACTGTGCAATCCCTACTTAAGAATATCCCTGAATGAATTCGATCTTTCCTTTCCTTGAATACACAATCCTCACTGGAAACTCTAATGTGTGTGTAGATGCATTGAATGCACCACTATAGTCACAACTGATAATCAGATAGACCCTTTCACCTATCTCTTAACTAGGTCTCCACTGGATCTGACATGCAAGTAGTTAACAGTACTATTTCTTCAGTTGCATGTGAGACACTACTTGTGAATTAATTAAATAATTAATTCATTGATCTCTCACTAGTGTATCTTTAGTTACAAATAGTTACAACTAGCACAACTGAGTTAAACTAAATAACAACTCACATAACTACTCGTCCAACTTAGTTACAACTTTGAATCACGCAATTATAACTTAGTCACTCTTCATATCCCACCAAACAACCTTAGAACTCAAAATTCCTTCATTCAACTGGTTTTCCACATCAGTTAACTGAAATCAAGTGCTTCAAGAGAATAGATTATTATTTATTGTCCAATTATTTTTAAGGGTTAATAATAATCGACATGTGATCTATAAATAGATTTCGCCAATATGTCTAAAAATATAATTTCATATATAAATAGAATTTGATCAACCATCTATGAAAATCCTCCCTCTATAAATAGAATATGCTCAACATGTCTAAAAATAGACATACACCTAAAAATAGCCTGCGGGCCCCACCTAGTGTAGGTGCTTAATTTTCACTAGGATCATCATCTTGTTGAATCTCAACACTCCCTCTCAACAAGAAAGGGATTATACTTCACCCCGATCCTATCTCTATGGTATTCGAATTTGCTCCTGGTGAGTGCCTTCATCAGAATATCTGCATCTTGATCTTCTGTTGCACACAATCTCTGATATGATGATACCGGATATATATATTCTTGGATCTATCATGAAACACATAATTAACCAAGGGTTTAATGCAACTTTGGTTATCACAATGAATCACTATAGGATCTAAATGAGAACCAAACAAACCTACCAATATCTTCCTCATCTAGATAGCCTCACATGCAACTTGACTTGCTGTAGATCCGATACTGAAGACCCATAATCCTACTGTACCAATAAACTGTTGTAGATACGATACTGAAGACCCATCTTGTTGTGCTCTTTCTTTCCATTGGGCTACCTACCCAATCTGCATCCGTGAAGCCATGCAACTTCACCTCATCTGTCTGTCTGTACCATAAGCCATAATTAGATGTTCCCCTGAGATACCTCAGGACATGCTTTCTTGCCTTCCAAAAGAGCTTGGTAGGCTTAACCATAGCTTCACTAAGATGGTTCACCACATAGCATATGTCTGGTCTTGTATTAACTAAATACATGAGTGAACACACCAACTGTTGATAGACAGTAGCATCCACTACCTCTCCCGATGTAGCATCCTCTTTCCTTCAATTTCTTGGAATAGGAGTATCCATGGGTTTATAGCCCTCCATGTGAAAATTATTGAGTATCTCACTTGCATACTTTCCTTGAGACAAAAATATTTCACCATCTTGCTATCATATTTCGAATCCAAGGAAATAGTGAAGGAGGCCCATATCCTTCATCTCAAACACCTTTGCAAGGTCCTCCTTGCATGAGTGTATCAACTGCTCATCACCAGTCAGTATTAAATCATCAACATAAAGAATAATGATTAAAAGCTTGCCCTCCTCCACAATATGGTATATTTTTTCATCTGCCTCACTCTTGGTGAAGCGAAGTCTAGTGAAATAGTTGTCAATCCAAGTGTACAAAGCATGGGGTGCTTGCTTCAATCCATACAACACTCTTTTGAGTCTGCACACATGTGACTTGCTGCTGAAGATCTGAAATCCTTCAGGCTGCTCAATGTACACTTATTCCTCAATGATCCCATTAGGAAATGCAGTCTTCACATCCATATGATGAATGTGCCAACCCATCTGCACTGAGAGAGCAAGGATGTTCCTTATGGAAGAATATCATGTGACAGGTGCAGAGGTTTCTTAATAATCAATCCCCTTGATCTGTGAGAAGCCCCAGGCAACAAATACTTCCTTATAATTCTCGACACTCCCATCATCAGCTTGCTTTACCTTTTAGATCCATCTTGAACCTACCACTGATTTATCAACCAGCCTTGGAACAATTTCCCAAGCACTGTTTCTGACAATGGAGTCATACACCTCCACCATTGCATCTACACATGTGGGCTCCTGAACTGCTTCCTGAAAGGAATATGGCTTAGTCACGATACATTTTCTCATGAGAGCCATGTATCCAGTGAATCGGTTCGCGCTGTGAAGTAGGGACTCTTACATTCTGTGCTACATCAAGCTTCAACCTCTCAACTTCTGTGGTATGCCTTCTACTAGTTCTGATGTTTGGCTCTTTGTGAGTGGACCCATCCACTCCATGAACCTACTCCTATGGCTAATCCACATCTATAGCCTCATCTTTAGGAACAAATATTTCCTTTTCTGCATGCAAGTCTAGCTCCCTCTCAAGTGACAACTTCATTGTTTGGTATGTGTTATATTCTTTCCATGACTAGTCACACGCGAGGGGGTCACAGGGGGGGGGAAATAGCCCCCCCTGTACATTGTACCGGGCGCAACAGGGGGGTCACAAGGGGGCTGACAGTGCCCCAGGAAAAAAAATTTGGACCTTTTTTTTTGGTGGGCATACCCGCCCATGGTTTTGTGCATGGGTTTGCACATGGTTTTGGGGCATGATGGTTTTCAACCCCTAGTATTTTGTAGATCCGATCAAGGGAACTATGGTTATGTTATAATCCAGGGTTAATGGATTAGGGTTTATGTATGCTTAGGCATGTATATATATGTGTTGCAACACTAAAAGGAATATAATGAAAAATCAAGCTGGTCGTCTCGATTTGGGATCTAGGGGAAAATATCTGTGTATATATGCTTTATTTTTTATGCTCTTGCTATTGTTTATTTTCTATTTTTAAGATTCGTTTGCAGATAATTTCTATACAGGGTGAAAACCTACATTTGGTATCAGAGTTGTTTCGGCTTCAAGGGGACACCATTACTGCTGAGGTTTTTTTTGCTGGGGCCTGAGGTAGACCTCGTTCAGTGGGAGATCTGCTAGATCGATTCTTGGGGTGAAAAAAGATGGCGAGCGGTGGGAAGATAAATATCGAGAAATTTAATGGTCAGAGTTTTTAGTTGTGGAAGCTCAAGATGGAGGATCTGTTTGTGGATAAAGATCAGTGGATCGTGGTAGATCTGGGTACTAAACCAATGGGAATGTCAGATAAAGACTAGAAGAAGCTGGATTGGAAGGAAAAGAGCACAATACAGCTGTGTGTTTCATATTTAGTATTGTTGAATGTATCTAGGCAAGCTACAATGAAGACCTTGTGGGAAAAGCTAGGGAATTTGTACCAATATAAGTCTTTGGTGAATAAATTGTTCCTGTAGAAAAAATTGTATAACCTGAGGATGAAGAATGGAGACTCGGTGACAGAGCATATGAACTCCTTCAATACTGTGGTAAGCCAGCTATCATCTATTGATATTAAAATCTCAGATGAAGCTAAGTGCATTAGTTTGTTTTTTTCTCTACCAGATTCATGGGACAGTTTGGTTATTGAAATAGGTAGCAATACAACTACCTTGAATTTTGATGACATTTTCTCAGCCTTGCTGTCGGAGGAAATGAGATAGAGAAATATGGAGGGTCAGAATGGAGATGCCTTATCTGTACGAGGAAGGTCCCAAAACATAAACAAGAATAAGGTTTCGAGTGGGATATCTAAATCAAGAGGGACATATAAATCTCCTGGAAAGTTTGTAAAGGTGTGCTAGAAATGCGGAAAGGAAGGGCACTACAAAAAGGACTACAGATCTAAAGCTCCTGATAAAGGAAAGGGATCTGATGATGCTCCTTTTGTAGAGGAAAAAACCACCTCAGATGAAGGTGGGGATGTGTATTTGGCTTCTTCTTCAAATACACATGTAGATCATGAGTCATGGTTGATTGACTCGGGTGCATCCTTTCACTTCACTCCCCATAGGGAGTGGTTCTGCGAGTATGAGAAATATGATGGTGGTGATTTCTTCTTAGGTGATGATAGGAAGGCCAAAATCATCGGACGTGGAAAAGTCAAGTTGAAGTTGCAAGGTGGAAGGATTATAACACTTCCTTGTGTTCTGCACATTCGTGCATTGGCCAGAAATATGATTTCTATAAGCGAGATGGATGATGCATGTGTAAAAATAGTGTTCAAGAAACATACCTGTAATATGGTTGAGGGAGCACTGGTATTAATGCGGGGAGTCTGGATTGGAACTCTGTACAAGCTTCAGGGCAGCACTGTTATTGATGGGTGCAACAGTTCGATGGTTCCCGAAAGTGGAGTGGAAAGCCTAGCGGTCTCTGGAGAAAATACCATGCTATGACATCAAAGGCTTAGACATATTAGAGAGAAGGGCTTTCGAATATTGCATGGAAATGGTATCGTAGAAGGTATTTCTAATAACTCTCTAGATTTCGATTTCTGTGAACATTATGTATCTGGGAAGCAGAATTGGGTGAGTTTTCCTTCTAGTGCTAAGAAGGCAAACAAGATATTAGAGCTTGTGCACAGTGATGTGTTTGTACCTATGTCAGTTCCATCACTGAGTAAGTCTGTGTGCTATGTTTCATTCATAGATGACTTCTCAAGGAATACATGGATATATTTCTTGAGGAAGAATTCTGAAGTCTTTGGCAGATTTAAAGAATTTAAAGCTCTGGTGGAAAACCAGTTAGAGAAGAAGTTAAAGGTGTTGAGGATAGAAAATGGTGGGGAGTTCTGCAAGAAGGAATTTGAAGAGTTCTATAAGAAGTGTGATACAGGTGGATATTGGTGGCCACCCACCTATTCCATTTGGACCCGCACCATCAATTCTTGCAACTTTTCACATTCAACACCACTTACTATTTTTAGCAGGTTTACAGGTCCTACACTCTTGGATCCGTTTTGGGGCCTTAATGATACAGGTGGATATTGCTGGCCACCCACCTATTCCATTTGAACCACCAACATCAGTTTGTTTAGTTTTTAAGTTGCAGCACAACTTACTATTTCTAGCAGTTTTTTGGGTCCTGAACTTCCGGAGCCATTTTGAGGCCTTAAACGACGTTTTTTGGGAAAACCGGGAGAAACATCAAAATTTTTACTCCTCCGATAGATATTTCTAACGAGCTATTAAGCGCATCAAACAGATATCATATTCCAAAGTTACATCCCCAGGAAGTTGAAACACCAATTTACCCAAATAGGACCCACAGTTTTAGCGCTTCGTCTCCTAGTGGTAGGTTTTTTGACGTTTCAATTTTTCCCTTGTTTCTCAATAATAAATAGGCCCTCAAGCCTCATTATAAAACAGTTCAGAGGTCTGTAGCCAACACATCTCTTCTCAGATATTCGCTACCAGCACCCTAAATATTTTATTTCCATTATGCCTGTAAGCATATTTATGTTATTCGATATTAATGAAATGATGCATTATTTCCACTGCATCTCTATGTTTATGGTTATTTCTATATTCTGTTGCGTTCCTGAATAAATCCAAATTAGTGGTATCAGAGCGGACTTCTCTTTTCTTTTTTTTCTTTGCATGTCCCCAACGCGTTCAGGGTATAAGGAGTTAGGGCTCGATCTGGTCAAACCCTTGTAAGATCAGCCTCGCAAACCCCGACGACCTCCCATGGCGGAAGAAAAGAAAGACAAGGGAGCAAGAGATCCTATCAAAATATTGCTCAAGGAGGCCCTCGAGAAAAAAAGGAATGCAATGATGGATAACTTTGCTCAGATCCTTCAACGACTGCCCACCTATGGCACATCTACATCCAATGGCCACTCTGGAGGCACCACTCCCTTCAACGTACAGGTAAACTTTGATATTCATGTATTTGAAGGCCAAATAAATGCAGACGTTGTAGATATATGGTTGAATTTGCTGGAAGGGTATTTCTTGGTTCATGATTTCTCTGACCGAGAAAGGATTATTTTTTCACTCCTCAAAGCCGCCGCCCATGTCAAAGACTGGTGGGAATCCTACCGTGAGCAAGAGGACGAAGGGGAACCCTCTCTGTTCTCGGCCACACCCACTTTGAATTCGTTCTGAGACTGCATCAAGGAACAATATTACCCCGTGGGGAGCTATGAGGATAAATACATCCAAGGGATCAAGATGTGCATGAAATGATGAATATGTTCCATACCCTACGCACAAAGTTGGATATTAAATATTCAGAAAGATAATTGGTGTTCAAGTACCACGACTGTCTACACAAAAAAATTTAGGAGGAAATGGAGTTCCTTGACATTACATCACTTGGCATGGCATATCTCTATGCCGCCAAGACCAAGTAGAAATTTAAGCAGAAGAAGCGAGAGTTTGGATTTTAGAATCCGAAAGGTGCCCCCGAGTCAAAGAACAAGGGGCAAGGCCAAAGTTGTGCGACTCAAAACAACACCACAAATCAAAAGAAGGACATAGGGAAGTGGTGTGAATTTCATAACAGCCCCACTCACAGCACAAACGAGTGTCGGGTCAAATAGTCATTGGTGGCCGAACTAAAGGCACCCGAATCAAATGCATTTTCTGATCCTAAGTTAGAACCAGACAAAGGAAATGACAAAGGGAAGCAGATCATTGATGCGGATCCCAGTGCCATTGTTTCCACCACCAAGATACAGAGGGAGGACCCAAAGGATCCAGAGGAGGGGGAGTGCCTCTTCCATTCTCAAATGTGGGTGAAGGGTTTTCCGCTGCAATTTCTTGTGGATAGCGAAAGCCAAAAGAACCTCATTTCAACAGAGGTCATGAAGCGGCTTGGCCTACCAACCATAACACACCTACAACCATATACCATCGGGTGGCTTCATCCAGGGAGAGATATCTGCATCTGCCAACAGTGCCACCTTCCGAACAGCATCAAGCCATTCACAGATGAGGTATTATGTGATGTTGCTCCTCTTGATGTAGTTGATGTATTATTGGGCCAACCATACTTGTGGAAGTGACATGCTGTGTATGAGTCTAGGCCTTGTGCTGTTATTATTACTTTGGGAAATAACTTGTACAAGATATCAGAGGTAGTACTGCCTCCTGTCATCTCTTTGACTGCTGCAAAAAAACACAGTAATATTGTTTCCCAAACTAGGAAATTCATTTTCCTTACAAATCGCTCACAGGGAAAGAATAATATTGTGGCCACAACTTCGAAATAGGGCTCCCCTGCATGGCTGCAGCACATGGAAAAATTCATGGAGGAATACGAGGACATTTTCTCCTCACTCACAGAGGTTCCTCTACATGGTCAAGACAAGTACTCCATTGATCTGACCCCCAATGCACCACTGCCTTATGTTACCATACCTCCTGAAAATACACATACATAATCCACACATGTACTGTCTAAGGCTGATAAAGAAACCAAATTTACTAAAAACATCCACCATGTCTGCTCACAGGTCCATGACATCTTCAACAAATCTAATACCCAGTTCAACATAATTTGCTTCATCTCAGGGAGGATCTCAATGCAATGGGGACCATTGCTTCCTAAGGAGGGAGGAATGATCCAGGTGGATATCGGTGGCCAACCACCTATTCCATTTGGACCCGCACCATCAATTCTTGCAACTTTTCACATTAAACACCACTTACTATTTAGTAGGTTTTTGGGTCTTGCACTCTCGGAGCTGTTTTTGGGCCTTAATGATCCGGGTGGATATTGGTGGCCACCCACCTATTCCATTTGAACCACCACCATCAGCTTGTTCAGTTTTTAAGTTGCAACACAAATTACCATTTTTAGCAGTTTTTCAGGTCCTGAACTTCCGCAGCCGTTTGGATGCCTTAAACGACGTTTCTTGGGGAACCCAGGAGAAACATGGGTCCATGGATTGATGTTTCTCACATCTAAAGTTTTAGTCCTCGGATAGGTCTTTATAATGAGCTATTGATCACATCAAACAGAGATCAGATGCCAATGTTACGTCCCTAGGAATTTGAAACACCAATTTACCCAAACAGGACCCACAGTTTTGGCACTTCATCTCCTAGAGTTAGGTTTTTGGATGTTTCAGTTTTTCCCTGTTTCTCAATAATAAATAGGCCCTTGAGCCTCATTGTAACATAGTGCAGAGGTTTGTAGCCAACACATCTCTTCTTAGAGATTCACTACCAGCACCCTTGCTATTTTATTTCCATTATGCCTGTAAGCATATTTCTGTTATTTGATATTAATGAAATGACACATTATTTCCACTGCATCTCTATGTTTATGGTTATTTCTATATTTTGTTGCGTTCCTGCATATATCCGGATCAAAGTGTGGTATAGCATGACAAAAGACTACTCCATACACATCTCAGCAAAACGGAGTTGCAGAGAGAATAAACAGAACACTGATGGAAAAGGCAAGAAGCATGCTCGGTGGTACTAGGTTAGGACAAGAATTTTGGGCAGAGGCAGTTGAGACTGCATGTTACTTGGTTAACAAATCACCTTCATCAACGCTAGAGGATAAAACTCCACATGAGGTACAGACCGGTAAGAAACTCCCTCTTTCACATCTGAGGGTATTTGGATGTGATGCATATGTACATGTTCCAAAGGATAAAAGGACCAAGTTGGATAATAAATTTGAAAGGTGCATATTTATTGGGTATAAGGATGGTTTAAAGGGTTACAAGCTTTGGAACCCGAAAACAAGGAAGGTTGTGTATAGTCGAGATGTGTTGTTTAGAGTGGTGAAAGATGTTGTTAAACATGAATTCCTACCAAAGGAACCTGAGAAGACAGAGTTTTAGCTAAAGGAGGATGAATTAGACTCTACAACAGAAGAAGACTCAGAAGAGGAAGAGCCACAAACTCCAGTTGTGAGAAGATCAGTTCGGGGAAGAAGACAACTAGAAACGTATATTCCATATGCTTTCTATTCAAATTTTTTTTTAACTATAACAGATGATGATCCTAGAACCGTTATGGAGGCAGTAGAATTAGAGGATGGAAAACTCTGGAAGGAGGTCATGGTTGACGAAATGGCATCTTTGCATAAAAATTAGGCATGGGATCTGGTGGAGTTGCCGACTGGAAGGAAGCCCATTGGGAGAAAGTGGGTGTTTAAGAAGAAGATGAATGTATAAGGAAAGTTGAAGAAATACAAAGATAGGTTGGTAGCAAAAGGTTATTCCCAGGTGCGGGGAATTGATTTTGGTGGTATTTTTTCTCTTTTTTCCAAAGTTACTTCTATTAGATT
Source organism: Pinus albicaulis (assembly GCA_034641835.2). Lineage (NCBI taxonomy): Eukaryota > Viridiplantae > Streptophyta > Pinopsida > Pinales > Pinaceae > Pinus > Pinus albicaulis. The sequence continues at coordinate 557,120,239 of CM076570.1, read as the reverse complement.
ACTTTTATCTGTTGCTGCTGCATTTGATTTTGAGGTAGAACAAATGGATGTGAAGACAACATTTCTTCATGGGGATCTGGGAGAGGAGATTTACATGAAACAACCTGAAGGATTTATGGTGAAGGGGAAGAAAGAACTGGTATGCAGGTTAAAGAAGTCTCTATATGGGTTAAAACAGTCACCAAGGATGTGGTATCAGAAATTTGATACCTATATACGGGGAATTGGCTTCACCAGAAGCAAGGAAGATCACTGTGTTCATTTTAAATTTTTGGGTGACTGTGTTATTTATTTTTCTTTGTATGTGGATGATATGTTTTTGATTGGAAATGACAAAGAAATTATCCAAGATTTGAAGACCCAAATGTTCTCCAAATTCAACATGAAGGATATTGGTGCTGCAAACTATATTTTGGGCATGGAAATTAAGAGAGGTTGGGCAAAGAGGAAGCTCTCATTAAACCAGAGGATGTATGTCGAGACTATATTGCAGAGGTTCAATATGCAGGATAGTAAACCGGTGAATGTGCTAGTTCTTGTAGGTACAAATCTGTCTGCTGAACAGTGTCCCAAGACACATGAAGAAGAGGAGGATATGTCACATGTTCCATATGCAAGTACAGTGGGTAGCTTGATGTATGCAATGGTTTGTACTAGACCAGACATTGCACATGCAGTGGGAGTATTGAGTAGGTTTATGTCAAACCCAGGGAAGGAGCATTGGACAACAGTGAAGTGGGTTTTCAGATATTTGTGTGGCACTAGTGATTATGGCTTGTGCTACCAGGGAAGACCAGGATTGGAAAGAGTGTTGGACATTCCTGGTTTTTCTGATGCAGAATAGGCTAGAGATCTGGACCAAAGAAAATCTACAAGTGGGTATGTGTTTAGCCTATTTGGAGGAGTAGTTAGTTGGATGAGTAAAAGACAGTCTGTAGTGGCTCTTTCAACTATAGAGGCAGAATACATAGCAGCCACTCATGCAAGCAAAGAAGCAGTTTGGTTGCAGATATTGTGTTCAAGTATGGGGTTGATGCAACAAACTATAAGGAGAGACTGTGATAGCCAAAGTGAAATTTTCTTGGCTAAGAGCCCTGCTTATCATTCAAAGACAAAGCACAATGATGTTCAGTATCACTTTGTGAGAGATATGGTTGAAGTTAAAAGGGTGTTGCTGGTAAAGGTGGACACTTTGAAGAATGTTGCAGATGCATTGATGAAGTCTGTGAGCACTCATAAGTTCTCTTGGTGTGGAGAAACAATGGGTGTTGTAGAGATGGGCTAATGACTAAGCTCTCCTATGGTCCCTTGTGGAAAGAAAAAAACAAGTGGGAGAACGCTGGGTATGTGTTATATTATTTCCATGACTAGTCACATGCGGGGGGGTGGGGGGCGATAGCCCCCCATGTACGTTGTGCCGAGCATAGCAGGGGGGTCACAGGGGGGCAACAGCCCCCCCTGTCGGGGTCCAGGGAAATTCCCTAGTTAATTTTTTTTGGACCTTATTTTTTGGTGGGCGGACCCGCCCATGGTTTTTTACATGGGTTTGCACATGGTTTTGGGGCATCATGGTTTTTGGCCCCTAGTATTTTGTAGATCTGGTCAAGCGAACTATAGTTATGTTCTAATCTAGGGTTAATGGATTGGGGTTTATGTATGCTTCGACATGTATATATATGTGTTGTAACACTAAAAGGAATATGATGAAAAATCAAGTTGGTCGTCCTGATTTGGGATCCAGGGGAAAACATATGTGTATATCCGTTTTATGTTTTATGCTCTCACTATTGTTTATTTTCTGTTTTTAAGATTCGTTTGTAGATCATTTCTGTAGAGGGTTAAAACCTACATTCATGGCTTTCTCCTAATTGAATTTTATATCCTGTCGCATCACAGTCATTCAACTATTTGGAAAATACACACAATAGTTGTGGGGCATTTCTGTATACCCCACAAATATCCCAAGTTCTGTAGTCAGCTCCATCTTCTTCCTGGCATTCTTGGTCACATGAACATAAATAGATGAGACAAAAATATTTAAATGAGAAACATTCATCTTCTTACCAGTAAAAGCTTCTTCAGGTGTATTCATGCCAAGTAGCCTATGAGGACAATGGTTTTGCACATAAATCACAGTGTTTCATGCTTCCGCTCACAAATGGGTTGGTAGGCCTTGATCATGCAGCATCGCTCATGCAACACCCACGATCGTTATGTTCTTCCTCTCTGCGACCCCATATTTTTTTGTGGGTTATGAGGTGCCATGAGTTCTCTCTGAAGTCCTTCTTTGTTACATAAGTCTTTGAATTAGTTAGAGATATATTCTCCACCATTATCGCTCCGTAGAGCCTTCACTTTCTTCCCCGACTCTTTCTACACCAATGCTTTAAAATCACAAAACTTTGAGAATGTTTGATACGAGAAAAGTCATCAACAAAAATAACATAATACCTGTGTTTTGCTATTGAAGCAACTAAGAATGGTCCATGCATGTCTATGTGAAATCTCTCCAGGATCACTGAAGCACGGTCCTTATTTTCATGAAAGGTGGATTTCACATACTTCCCCATGGTGCAAGCCTTGCACTGATCTAACTGAGAAAGTGTTCCCATTGGAAATCTAGTAGAAATTTTCTGCAACACTTTCAAAGCTCCATGATGAAGATGGCCCAATCACCTGTGCCATAACTCGCCTTCATCCCGGCTCACCACTTTCTCTACCTTGCCCATCATTGCAGTGAAACCATCTGCCTCCAGCTTGTAGATATTCTTGACTCGAATCCCTATCCTCTTGGTTTCACCCATTGTTTTATTTCGCAGGAAATCCTTTCCATTGCTAAAAACAACATCATAACCTCTGTCCTCGAACATCGCGACTTAGACCAAGTTTTTTTTCAGACCTGGAACATGTATAACATATTTCAACAGAAATGATTTACTTGACTTCTTCTCAAAGGTAATGGTACCAATTTTAGTCGCACTATATCGTCCATCGTCGCCCATCTCTATATGCATTTGGAGATCTTTCTCCTCCAGGCCACTGAAGAGCTCTTTATCTCCCCTCACGTGGAAGGAAGCGCCACTATCAAGATACCACACCGATCCCATTGTGCTTGAAACCAAGAATGCGATCAAAGAGAAATCAAGTTCAAATTGTGAGGCAAGGGCCTCACCAGCTGCAACTCCAACAACCTTCTTGTTCTTCTTTTTCTGTGGGTAGTTAGTGGCGAGATGCCGAGATGCCCATGTTCATGACAGTGAAAACACTTCACTTTAAACAAATCCATATTCTTGCGTTTAGCCTTAGATTTTGAGTGGAATTTATTCCCTTTCCATTTCCTTGCTTTGGCAACCAAAGAAAAATCCTCTTTATCATCATAATTTGATGAAGAGCCATCTCTAGTGTTCCTCTTGAACTCCTCCTGCACTAAATCTGACCACAGTCATTCCCAATCTGGTAGTTTTCTCGTCTATTGACAGTCTTGATAACTGTGCCAAATCGTAGGAAGTCGCAAGAGAGCCAAGCTCACCAAATCATCATCATCAACTGTGATTCCCACACTCCCCATCTCATCCCTACAATGAACAAACTTTGTGAGATACTTGGGAATATTGTCGCCCTTCTCCATTTTGATATTTCTAAGTTTGTCCTTCAGTGCCAACTTCCTATGGTCACTGCTTCTTTGGAAAAGATCTGTCAAATGCTTCCACATAATTAATGGATTGGATTTCCCATGAAGGCTTTAGAAAATATGGTCTCTCACACCTTCCAAGAGAACTCTTCTTGTATTCACTACCTTCTTTTTCCATGCATCAAGTAATGCAGCATCCGTCGAAGTGGGCTTAGAAGCATCACTATCAATGAAGTCTTTTAAGCCATTATCTTCAAGTGCCACCTCCATCCTATCCTTCCATGCAATGTAGTTTGAGCTACCCTTGAGTGCATACTCAATCCGAAAACCATTGAAAGCCATTTCGATGTTTCCTCAATTTTTGCACCAAGAAGTTCTAGCAGCAAATTCGAATTATTTCCACAAACAAACTCAGCTACTGCTTCAATTTTGCAATATTATTTGCTCTGATACCATTTAGAAATTTAATAATATTGTGATGTATTTACGAACTCTCCCGATCTAACAATTATATGCCACTGTTACATACATAATCCTTCTACTTAAATCTTTGCGGAAACTTAATCGCCAATTGCAAACACATGAAGAAAGATCAATCACACATAACGCACAAATTTTTACTGGGAAAGCATAAAGCTAAAAACCCCACTATAATATATTATGTATATATCATGTATCATGAAACTATATCATACAAAACTCTAATCCAAGAGCTCTCAATGCAATATACAATCATCTCACACTGTCATACAAAAATTTGCATAAACATGCACCAATTTACGACCTCCTGACAACTTGCCTCCACTACGCAATCCTTGTTGAAGAAGATCCCTAATTTTTTTTAATATTTCCTTTCCCTGACTGCAATTCTCATTGGAAACTCCAATGTGTATGTAGATGCATTGAATGCACAACTATATTCACAACTGATAGTCAAACAAACCCTTTCACCTATCTCTCAACTGGGTCTCCACTGCATCTGACATGCAAGTAGTTAACTGTAGTATTTATTCAGTTGCATGTGAGACACTGCTTATGAATTAATTAAATAATTAATTCATTGATCTCTCACTAGTGTATCTTTAGTTACAACTAGTTACAACTAGCACAACTGAGTTTAACTCACTTAACTGAGTTAAACTAAATAAAACCTCACATAACTACTCATCCAACTTAGTTACAACTTCGAATCACTCAGTTATAACTCAGTCACTCTGGATGTCCCACCAACCAACCTTAGAACTCGAAATTCCTTTAGTCAACTAGTTTGCCACTTCAGTTTACTGAAATCAAGTGCTTCAAGGGAATAGATTATTATTTATTGTCCAATTATTATTAAGGGTTAATAATAATCGACATGCGATCTATTTTTAGACACACGATCTATAAATAGACTTCGCCCATATGTCTAAAAATAGAATCTCATCTATAGAAATAATTTATCAACCATATACAAATAGCCTCCTGCTATAAATAGAATATGCTCAACATGTCTAAAAATTGACATACACCTAAAAATAGCTTGCGGGCCCCACCTAGTGTAGGTGCTTATTTTTCACTAGGATCATCATCTTGTTGAATCTCAACAAAGATGTGCCAGGTGCTAGGGTGTGCCAATCCATGTCAGGGAGTGTTATGGAGTGTTAGGGAAAAGCATGGGAGCACCACTTTCAAATGCATGGATATGAAAGAATAAAAGTGTGTGACATGGATTGTTAGCGAGTTATAGGTGTTGTAAGGAGGGAATGACAAGGTATGTTAGGTAGTGCCAAGGAATGATAGAGTTCCAAGGCGACATTCCAAGATGTTCCAAGTCTAGGGTGTGCCAATGTCTGTCAGGGAGTGCCATGGAAACACAAGGGTGAACTATTTCAAAATGCATGGAAATGAATGGATAAGAGTGTGTGATATGGAGTGTTAGCGAGTTCCAAGTGTGCTAAGGAGGGAGTCACACAAACATATAATGATGTCATTTACATTGGAGGTGTATGTCACTTGAATTGTGTTACAACTTTAATCTCTCCACCACAAAAAGGTGTCATGCTCCCTTGTGATGATGCATAAACCCTAATGGAGAACAATCTTGAGATGTAAATGGAATTCAAACATGAGTAACTTTAATAGTGCCCTACATTCATCCCTTGGCTCACCACCCATGGAAAATTTGAGGCTATTTCAAGAATTTATGTGGATAATATCATTTTATTTTCTCTTATGTATAGTATTCTACATTGACACAATTGCATTTTTTTAGTAAACAAAATATTTGTATCAAGGGTTAGCTCCTTGTTCATTAGGGTTGAAAAGGTTGTGTCATTATGAGTGATATATTCATTTCCAAATCCTTATGTGGGGAGAGCACTACAAGCTCCATGTCAACATGAAGTGTAGATATTGTGAGCAATTCTTATTGAGGTTTTTCAAATTGTCCAGTTGTTCTACATTTGGTATACATTTTAATAAGCACATTACCCACAAATACACACCCTCGAGACCAATACTTATTTCTCTAAAAATCAAATGGTACCAATATTATTAGTTAGAGTTGAAGGATTCTCCTATGAGGGTATTTTGTTGGTTTGATGTGTTGTTTTCCGCCTTGGATACTAAGTGGTTAAGGGATTCAAGATTTAAGAGTTTAGGGCCAAGGGCTTGGGGGGAAACTGATTTAGGGGTTAAGGGCTTAATATTTAAGGGATTTAGGTGTTAGGGGTTAAGGGGTTAGGTTTTAATGTGTTTAGGGGTTATGGATTAAGGTTTAAGGGTCACGAGTTAAGAGAATAAGGGGTTAGCATTTAGGGGGTTCATGGATTCTAGGTTAGGAGTTAATGGCTTAAGGTTTAATGCATCAAGGGGTTGATGGCTTATGCGTTATGAGTGTAGGGGCTAAGAGATTATGGCACTAATCCATCATGGTGTCCCAATGACTTTAAATACAACTGACAGTTATGTTCCCTTTAACCTATGTGTCAACTGGGTCTTCCTTGGAACTAACGTGCATGCAACTATTAATAGCGAATTATCAGTTATATGATTTATCACTCATTGTGAATTAAATCTAATTTAATTAAGAAGACCTCTCACTAGCTCATCACTCAGTTCTAACTAGTTAAAGTAATTTTAACTCAATTAATTGAGTTAACTAATTCACACCTACACCCCACTAATGCATCAACTTCAACTGGACCCCCAAAATATTAGAATCCCTCTACATGCCTCATATTAGACGCTCATGATCCAGACATATGCAAGAATGCAATAAAATAAAGAAAGAAACATAAACATAGAGTTGCAGTAGGAATAACACTACATTTCATTAATATCAAATACTGAAAAATGCTTACAGACAAAATGGAGAAAAAACTAGCTTGGACGATGGTAGCTTATCTCCAAGAAGAGATGTGGTGGCTACATGCCTCTGAATTGTGTTACAATAAGGCTCAAGGGATTTTTTTATTGAAAAATAATAGAAAACCCTAACTCGAGGAGGTGTAACACCAAGATTTTATGGGCCCCGTTGGGGTTAGTTAGGAAACCAACTTCCTGAGGTCGTAACTTGGTCATATGATCTCTGTTTTACGCACATGATCCCTTGTTAGAAATATATCTCCTAGGAATACAATTTCTAACATTATTTATATCAAATTACCAAACCTTTCATGCCCAAAAAACGTCATTTGTGGACTCAAAAATACAGGACTCAAAAAAATGAAAAAATTAGTAAATTGTGCCATGATTAAGGAAACTAACAAACTGAAAGAGACAATGGTGAGGGCCCAAGTGGAATAGACGAGTGACCACCAATATCCACCTCAATCACCTCAACTTGAATTTCTTGAGTGAAATCAATCATCATGACTTAGTTAGCTGACCCAAGTTGTTATGAGATGAAATTACAATTTATTGTCCAAATTATTTAAGGGAAAAATAAATTAGACGTCTCACATTCCTCACTCCTGGTACATCAAAATTACTCACCAGTGTGGGTGAATTTATTTTTTGTCCTTTCTGGTTTCCAATTTCACTATTTTTTGTTGCAAATTTCAACATTCCCTATCAACAAGAAAGGAATTAAATCTATCCCAATCCGGTACCTTTGGAATTATACCTGCAACACTTCGCTAGTGTTGTTTTCTCTTGAAAATCTTGAAACTGAATAGCCTTCAAACAACTGAATCAATATAATCCATTTGTCATCAAATTCTTCTTACTGTGGCTAGCTATCACACCTATCTACTAGACTCTCTGCGCTACTGATGACATCTACATCCATGTCATTTAAAACCGTTGCCAACTATAATATGTGCCCCAGTATCTGACATCTGTCACTCTGATTTATGTATTTGTGACATCTGACTACATCAATCTAACTGATCCTTCCATATATTATTGTATTTTGGACTCCTTGTAGCTAGGTTCGATCCATGAGACATACCATATCAATGGACTCTGCCCAAATTTTTTATCTTGGGATTATATCTACACATCACCCCACCTTTCACCTAGAGGTAAGGTTGCATGTGTTCCCTCTACCCATCTTGCTAGAAATTTCCACCTCATGGAGGTCTCTGCTTGAGTGGATGCTTCCACTTGGTATCCTCTCTGCTTCTCCAATTATGGTTGCACCACAACCTTCTGAGACTACTTCTAAGGCTGCATGTTGAGAGGTCATTTGTACTTCCTCTCAATAGCCAAGTCTCTAACCTTTGCTTTGCTCCTAAAATATTTGCATGCATCTGGTATGTCAAGTGCATATAGGTTCTTGAATCATGCACATTGTAATTGTCCCACAATTACAAAAGTTTCTAAAAAAGAGTTGATTTTAAATCAACGATATCTCCCTCATCCAATCTTCGAATTGATTTTCCATTTGGGTAGTTTTTCACAAGGAATCCAAATACATTAATTTTTTTTTTTTTTTAAATTTTACACCAAAATCTTCATATATTCTCTACAAACTCGTCATCCAAAAAATTCTTGCTCTGATACCATGTATAAAATCTAACGAACGAGATTCAATCTAATCTTGTAATGTACTAAAATAAGATATTGAATTCTTCCTACAATTTTCGGAAACAAAACATGATCGCATAATCACATATAAGTAAGAGAAATAGATTATCAATTGCACAACAAAAGATGTATCTGGGTAAAGAAGCTTCTCAAAACCGCTCTATATCTATTATGTATTAAGTCAAGGAATCATGAAACAATACAATGCTTAATCTCTCATGAGATTCTCCAACACTCTACCAATTGTCTCTCGCTGATCTAGGTAAAGTTGGTCTAGTAATTAGCCAATTCTCAAACCTCCTTTAGTCTTCCTTAATCATGCAATTCCTAGGGAATTACCTCCCTATTAATTAGGAAAATCATTCTTCCTTGATTACACAATCCATCATGGAAGCCCAATGAATTTATCATTGCACATGGGAAAATTTGTATGAATACAACTAATGGTTATGTTCCTTTTAACCTCTGTCTCAACTAGGTCTTCCTCAAAACCGACATGCATGCAACTATTAATAGTGAATTATCAATTATCTGGTTGATCACTCATTGTGAATTAAATCTAATTTAATTCATTGGTTAGCCTCTCACTAGCTCATCACTTAGTTAGAACTATTTAAACTAATTTTAACTCATTTAATTGAGTTAACTAATTCACACCTACACCCCACTAATGCATAAATTGCAACTAGACTCCAAAAATATTAGATTAATACCTGTACATGCCTCATCTTATACCCTCAACTCGAACTTGATCTAACTGAGTCGTCATGACATAGTTAACTGACACAAGTTGTTATGAGATGAAATTACAATTTATTGTGCAATTTATTTAAGGGAAAAATAAATTAGACTCCCCGCATTCCTCAATTCTGGTGCATCAAAATTCCTCACAAGTATGGGTGCATTTTTTTTGTCCTTTCTCGTTTCCAATTTCAACATTTCATAATTTGATGTGACCTTCACACAAAGACACCATTCAAATCACACGCCCAGATTCTAATGAGCAACCTCTCTTAAGCTTGATCTACCATAAGAGAACCAAAAATATGCCATCCTACTTCCTAGCTCAAACCGATCATTAAGGTATGCAACATTCTTGTGCAACCTCACATGATGATCTTGCTCTTGGAGGATGATCATGGCCTCCCTTTAGCAAACCTTACTCGGCCCTCTTACTCAACCTACTTCAAGTCTACATCTCTCTTCACTCCCTTGATCAAATGAGCTCCTTCTCACTTGATGTTATTTCCTTTATCCTAAGGCCTCCTTAAATATTTTTTCCTAGACCTCTTAGGAACCCTCTAGAACTTACAATTTTTATCCACTTAGACCTTAGGAAATATTAATTTTCCTTTTTAATTTTCTTTTAGATTTTAAACCATATCTTGGGTCCAAAATCCCTTTGCTTGGATTCTTTGCCTAGAGATCCTTTTGTGACAAAACTCACACAAAACCATCTCACTAGGCTTGTGGAGTACCTCCCAAGCTACACAATTCAATAACATAGTCTAGTTGTAGTAACCGTAACTTGGTCAAGCTCTTGTAGTTAAGTGATTTCTTGGTTGGGTTCACAAGTTTCAAATTAAGTAAGGGTAGTTATGAGGGAATGATAGCTAGTGATGGTTAGGGAATGCACATTAGGAATGAAAAGGCATGATAACACATGTCGGAAAATGTCAATGCATGCTGAAGAGTGTTAGGGAGTGTCGGGGCATATCAAGGGATAGCTAGGTCAAAATGCATGGAAAGGAACAAATAAGAGTGTGTACTGAGGAGTGTTAGAAAATTCAAGTGTGCTAAGGACAAAGTGTGTTAGGAGAAGTTAATAATAGGATTTACAGGAGGCAAGCCTATGGTTGTTATACGAGGCTCGACATGGAAGATTTAGACAAAGGGAGATAACTTTGTGCTAGGCACAACATTGTTTTTCCTTTAGATATTTTTTTTATATGAGATGTGGCACACTTTGGCTACATGCTCATGTTTTAAACTATTCTAGATAATTGCATATTGTACATTGTTGTGTATATGTTTTGAGGCACTCGACTTGTGTCGGCTTATATCTTGTGTGCCATGTGCATCTTGTGGTTCTTGCAAACTCTCAGTTAATGTTATACTGTTTATATGAACTGGACATACATGTGAAATGTTTCCTATGTAAGCTATGTTGCATAGTTGTTTTATGGCCATGGATAGATCATGTGATCCTTGTATTAGTAACTAGTCAAGTGGGACAAGTTGAGCTTGTACATGAGTGGCATAAGATGATTTATAGGTAGTTATTAGGTTAACAAGGCACAATCTACATGTAGTAGGTGCAATTGGTCAAGTTATTGCAGTTGAAGCAGGGTAATATTGTCACATGAACTGCAATAGCCAAGTAATTGATTGGGTTCCCAAGTCATGAAAAAATGTAAAGGATAGCTCTGAGGACATGAGCTCCAAGGCATGCTATGGAATGCTAAGATGTGTCAGATAGTGCAAAGGCATGTCAAAAATGCTAAGATGTGCCAAGTGATAAGGCATTCCAAGATGTGAAAGGTTGTGTCAGTGCGTGCCAGGGACTGTCAAGGGAACAAAAGGGAGAAACAAGTTAAACTACAAGTAATGAACAAATAAGAGGGTTAATAAGTCATCAATTTACCTTTTCCAAGAGGGGCATGCTAGGCACATCAACATTAGGTTCCAATAGGTGCCAAGTGCAAATTCTTTGTGCATGCTAAGTGCCAAGTATTCCTTTATTGCTTCTCATTTACTTTCCAATAGTTCGTCTCAAATGAATTTAATATTAAACCATGCCAAATTATACCAAGGCATGTCAATGTATTCCATACATGTTAAGGCTTTCTAAGTGCTAACACGTGCCAAGTGCCAATATGTGTCACGGAGTGTTATGCATGCTATGAAGTGGAAGGGCATGTTGAAGAGTGTTAAGGTGTGCTAGAGAGTGCTAATGCATGTTTAGGAGTGTTAAGGAGTACTAGGAAAAAAAATTAAGGGAGCACTAGGAATTCATGGAAATTAATGAATATGAGGAATGTGTGTTAAGTACTAGTGTTAATGAGTGCAGTTGTCTTGCTAAGGAGGGAGTGACGAGATATGATAAGGATTGGTAAGGCATGCTAGAGAATATCAAGGCATGTCAAGAAGTCTCAAAGTTTTCTTTGGAGTTCTAGGGTGTGCTAATTATGTGTGCCAAATACTACCAAGATATGCCAATACATTCCAGGTGCTAAGGATGTGCAGGGTGCCAGGGTATTTCAATATGTGTCAAGAAGTTTCAAGGAAACAGAAGGAATAACCAATAAGAGGGTTAATAAGTCGAGACTTTCTATTTTTTAAAAGGGGCATGCTAACCACACTAATAATAAGTCCCAATACATGCCAAGTGGAATTGTGTGCGAAGACTTAATGTATGTCAATGCATTCAACCAAGGTGTTCCAGGGCATTCTAGGGACTACATGCATGCCAACACATGCTAGGAGATTTCTATGTTGTGCTAGCGCATGCCACCATGTGCTTGGGTGTTAGTGTCATGAAAATATGTTCCAAGAAATGTGAGGTGTTAAGAAATGTTAGTGTGTGCCAAAGCATTAATTTAAGGTGTGCCCGGATTGTTGAGGAGTGTTAGGTCTTTCTAATTTATAGAATTGACAGAGCTTGATTATGTATTAAATAACATATTTCCTAAACACACTAGTGGGACTTTATCTAAAGGTAATTTTCAAGATAATAAAATTAATAGATATGAATTATGTGTTGACTCATAGGAAAAGTCTATTCGACTAGTCATTACTTAAGGGAAATGATATACACTAATTACTTCTTAAAAAATTGATTGACCCTAACCACTACGGCCTTGGAAATATTATAAAAAAACTCCAAAATAATGGTATTAAATCATTATCTTTTGAAAAAAATATATTAATAAGAACATAATGTCATGAAAATATCATTGGAATGATCAATGGTGATGAACATTTTTTGACCATCATCAAAAGTAAGAAAAATAGCATCGACGAGGGTCATTAAAAGTTCATCACTAGAAGTGTCACCAAAGAGAGAATTAGTGATGGGCCTTTAATGACCCTCACCAAAAGTGTCATTGAAAATGGATTTAGTGATGGACCTTAAAGGACCATCACTATATATAGTTACAATGATGGTTTTTTAAAGACCGTCACCATATGTGACATTGGTGACGGACCTTAAAGGTCGTCACAAGCATGACCCTCACCAATGTCTTTTTTTCTTGTAGTGCTTAATGAATTGAAAAACAATTCTAGCAATCAATTATTCTAGATTTTGCAATGGAATTATCTTCGAATAAAATAATAACATCCTTCTGAATTAAACATCAACCAAACGCTCATAATTATGATGAAAATATCCAAACGTTAACTATATGAAGAATTGAACAACAATCATGCTGAAACTAGTCTAACAATTGTAAAAGAATTGATTTCAGATAAGAGGACATGAATGGTAAACTAGTCTAGTGAAGAGGAAGCTATAACATCTCACACTTTCTATTAACCAATTAAACGATATATTATGAAACACGATAGATAATTGGAAACAAAAATTCTGTAAATAAACGTATAGCACAAAAGTAGCAGGAGATCCCCCAATACTAGGCCCAAAGCCACTAGAAGCTTACTACTAAGGAATACTCAGAGGTTTTTTATTCCAAAAACGCCAAATTATTCATTAATCCACCAAGAAATACATTAGTAAAAAACTTGACGATTATGTTCGAATACGTTTATTACATGAATATTATATTACAGTCCCTCCGTCTTGTTCATCTTCGACCTTTTATAGCTTAAAGGCGGATTCAAAAGTAGTAAAAAATCCTTCTCATTATGAGACCCTGTTGCTTCATGGCTATCGACTAAGTACTTCGAGAGTGGGCAGGCCTCTACATCTTCCGTTGATTCATAGGTGCCGATATGATTCTATTCGCCTTCCTTTTTTGTTGTCTTTAGGTCGTCTGATCAGTTGTTTAGCTGTTTTTATTCCCTATCAATAAAGATAGTGACAAATCAGCTTTTACATTATTAAACACTCCTTTTATAATTAGTCCACTCTACCTTGATTTTGCATTAATTTCCTTTACTTTATTGCTAAAATGACGGGAAAATAAATAAAAGTACATGACAAATCATGGTAAATATGGTGGTGAAACGTACCTTCTTCTTGGCCCAACATACTCCCCTGATTACCGTTTTGCAGGTCCTCGTGCAAACAAATGGTTGAGGTGTAGTTAGGTTAAATAATATACAGGGTATACCTCTTCCTTGTAAAGTCTGAAGCCATGTCTCTGTTTAATCTTTGCAACTACCAAGATTGTGTGCCCCTCTGGTAACTCATAATTGTGATGATAGTCTTCAAGGCGGTACCAAATGATGGGGCATCTATATTTGCACCCTATCCATGTAGGCCCCATGTTCAAAATTAGGTTGCTATACAAAAGGAACCTGAAAGCAACAACTTTGAAGTTCCTATACCCAAATGGCTCCCTGTTCTTCACATTATTTGTAGAGGCTAGCAATCTTTGTTTGGCTACTACCAATGCTTCTTCCTGGATGTGCTAGATGTATGTTCACCCATTCTGCACAATATCCCTATGAATAGGTCCCAATTTGGATATCACTCCTTTTCACTACATGAATTTCTTATGTTGGGTAAATAGGTAGAGGGGTTTAGTATGTTCCCCTCTGACCCATAGATCTAGGCCATGCTCTCTGTTTTGAAAGGTGTTGTAGGACTTAGCCCACCTAGTTTGGTTCTTGGTGAAAGACTAAAAAGCTTGGAAATTAATGTCCCCTATGAAGGGGATGGGGTTATTGTCCCTATCCTCCTCTAAAAAGAAATTGTGTGAATACAGTTCACAAAAAATATGTTGGACCTGCTCATCCTACTCATTGCAACACTAGATAAATTCCTTAATGGTTTTAAAAGTAATGGGATTCCCTGCACTGACAGCCTTGATTTTCAACAATAAATACCGTTCCACGAAGAATAAAGAATAATTAGTGGCTGGTACCCTGCATGTCAATACATCTGATTAAAGAGAGCTAACCATACTGGTTTTATTCTTAGCTTGTTCCACTTGATCTTGTGCTTTTTTCACTTTTTTCCTTTCTTCCTTTAGTTGGGCAAAGGTTTCATCCTTAGTTACAGAAATTTCTTTGAATCACTTTAGTAGTGCCTGATGTTCATGTAAGGGTCCTACTTCCTTTTTGCACTGGCCTAATTCATGCTGGACTTGAATTGATTCATTCCGCAACTTCTGATTGGCATCCTTTTATACTAGGGGAGTGTAGGCAGATATCACCTATGTTTGAGTCCCCTTATCTTCTGTAAGTTCTAGATTAGTCTGCATAGAGGCTTCAGCAGTGTGTATCAACTATGTTTGTACATAGGCTTCAACCTTATTCATTAACTTAGTCTGTACAAAAACTTTAGTGGTATCTATTAAATTGGTTTGTACAGAGGCTTCAACCTTGTATATTAAATCAGCTTGTATATAAATTTCAGCAGTATCTACCATTTGGGTAACAAAATATTTTTGGGTACCCATGGTAGCCAATTCCTTCTCAGGATTCCAAGACTTGCTTGTTTCTTCCAATTATTTCCTTAGTTGTTTTATAATTTTTCTCAATTTCTTGCACTTCCTGCTCATTTTCCTAAACTTAATCTTAGCTGATTTTTCTTTTGGAAAAGTTTTGGAAGGAGAATGAGGAGCAGTGGCTTCAGTTTCACAAATGGTTGTGCCAATTCTAAGGTTATCTGCAATGGTGTTTTCTTCTGGTGTTCAAGAGGTTATTTCAACATTAACGTCCTGACTAGGTGGAATAATATTTCCTTCAGGCATCAGGGGAATTGTCTCAATGCTTGTGTTTTGTTCTAATAGAACATTGTCTCCTGACTGGTTTCCAGATTCAGATATTCCTTTAATTTGGTCTTCCCTACTCACCCATTCGTTATCAGAGGGAGATAAAACCATCAAAGCCTGCAATTCATCATGGCGAGGTACAATTTTAGTGTGGCCAGAGCTGCTAGCAGTGACATACTGGTTTAACATGTCCCTTTTCTCCTCAGATTGTTCAGATGGGCTTCTAATTTCATGATATGCTCTCATTTTCTCAAGTACTTGAGTCATTTCTTCTTCGTATTATTGTAAGGACATATTTTGAGGGCTTGAAGGTGGTGTATGGGATGGAATTTCCTCATCTATAAATTCAAAGGTGTCTTTGCGTAGTTACAGCCTTTTAGACCGTCTCTATTTCCCTGGTTCTGAGGTCGAAACATGGACCCTCTTCCCTCTTGCTCTCATGGGTATGGTTATTCTAGGGAGTTCAATTTCTGCTCTGACAGGGTTTTCTTCAGGGGCAGGCAGGGCAGGATTAACAAAGTTTTCCCAAGTTATCTCATGTTTTCCATGGTGGATGACAACTACTTGGGGGTTTTTGGATTTTCTAATTCGAACAATAATATTGTGCAACACATAATTTAGGAAAAATTGCAAGTTAACTGAAATTTGTATCATTAGAACAACTAATATTTTAAGTTGGTGGGACTTTACCACATCCTGGCATCCGTCGCATGTGATATATCTTTGAAATAACACTGCCAATTCTTGCGAAGGCTACTGCAAGGACGTAGGATTAATAACCTTCACTTTTCGTTCTAGTCGTTCTCCTGGGTCCTAGTATACTGAGATTGCTTCTTGTAGAAGGACATGTTTCTCAGTCCATATTTCTACTTCTATTGGTAGTCTGGAGACCTCAGCGATGATTTCTTCAGAAAATAGTATGATTCTTCCTCTAAGTATGATATGCCCTTCTCACAGGTTTTGTAGGAATTCAACTGCTATCTCTGTGTTAAACCCTTGTAGTATGTGTAGATATGGAATCCAGCTAGCTTGCTAGAGAATGGTGCGAGCTAATTCTGAGACTTGGAAGGTTGTGGGTTCATTGCGGAGAGAATTCCCCCCCATGGCTAATGTGTTATCCAAATTAGTTTCTTCTTCTTTCTGTGTTTCTTTCGGCCCTGTTGGTTAAAACAAAACACTACATTTTTTTTTTACACATATATTATAAAAATGCAACCTCATATCGTAAATGCAATGATCTCTCAATCCCATCAACATATCCGAAGGGAGTTGTGTGGGTAATTGACATGCTTATTCATTATGGATATTTGTACCCCCTCCATCGGTAGAAGGGCATCCACGACCTTAAGCTCAAGAGAAGCAGAAAGATTGCAACAATGATGAATGCACACGAGCTAGGGGTAAAAAATTGGTAATCATCACAAATGTATGAGATAAGTGCATCCATGGCCTTGAAGATCAAGAAAAGAGGATATATTACAACAATCATGAATGCATATGAGGAAAATATTAGAAGTTGATAATCATTACAACTGTACATCAGGCGGAAATGATCGTATAAGGGGAGAAAAGCGGAGTAGTAATTATTATGACAGGATGTCCTATTTTGATAGTGTAGCATGACAGAAGCATGACAAGTGACAGATTATGATTGGTGTTGTCATGCCTTAATTAAAACATGAAAAGATAATTCACTCATAGTTAATTATGCAGGTATGTAGTGATAACACTTATTCAATTAGTGCATTTATTTTAGGAATGGATCAATAGGAAATAGGTCATATAAAATTAATTGGCTATTATTAGAAAAATAATTCCATACCACACGTAGAGCCACTGCTGCTAGCAAGCATTCATAGCCTCAACAAGGTTGATATTTTAACCTGGAAATGAGCTAGAATCCTCTATTTAAAAGTAGACATTTTTCTTATTTTATGTAGATATCACTATGCTGGTGTGGTGGCTAGATAGTCATAGTGCCATTCATTGGGATTGTCACAGAGTGATCAGGGCGGCTCCTGATGAGACCTCCTTTCCTTCAAGTAGTTTGAGCCATCGAAAAGGTCACTAACCTATGTGTGTTGGCCATTTTGGGAATGTCATTTGTTAAACCCTTATGGTAATGGTAGGTTGGCTCATGATGAGACCTCCTATTCTCTCTTAAAAATTTGCACATATACATAATATTTTTCCTTTCGAAAAGTAGGCATTTTGCTTGTCTTATGGAGCGATCACTGTGTTGGTGTGGTGGCTAGATAGTCATAGTGTCATTCACTAGGATTCTAACAGAGTGATAAGGCCGACTCCTGATGAGACCTCCTGTCCTTCAAGTAGTTTGAGCTATCGAGAAGGTCACTACCCTAGTTTGTTAGCCATTATGGGAATGTCACCTATTAAACCCTTATTATCATGGTAGGTTGGCTCATGATGAGACCCCCTATTCTCTCTCAGAAAATTTTCACATAGAAATAATACTTTCTTTTTATTTATACATGAAGGAAGGCTCATTAACTCCTTAAGAGTTAGGGATGGTGTGAAAAGTAAAAATAATGCCAATACAATTAATAATTTTTATTCCTATATCCTCATGTCAAGGAAAATTAATACTTGAGAGTGTAGAAAGATATACCAGCATAACAATATGGAAGTGAATTGTGTGATAATATGTTTGAACAAGAAATGTCTAGCCATTCATTACATAGATAAGTCATGCTAGCTTCCGGAGTAGAGATTTCCATCAAAATTTCAAACGATCACAATATTATTAATATCAATACTTTTCTCCTCTTCAGGTGCTAATTCCTTTCCAAAAATGGCTTTTATGGAAAATATCTGTAAAGGGGAAGTGGATGTTCGAAAACCGATCATCAAAATTAAGAAAAAAACATGCTTAGAAAATAAATCATCCATTCCATTCGATTGAACAACAATTTTTCAATTGGATTGGACAACAATTGTTCAATTAATTGCACAACAAAAAATAAATCATGCAAAAACACAATTTTTCGATTGAATTGAACAACATTTGTTCAATTCGATTGCACAAAATCTATTCAATTAGTTTGAACAACAACTGTTCAAAGGTTTGAACAACAAAAAATAAACACACAAAAAACACAGTCGTTCAATTGAATTGAACAACAGTTGTTCGATTCGATTGAACAACAACTGTTTAATTGAATTGAACAACGGTTGTTCAATGGTTTGAACAGAAAAAAATAAACACACAAAAAACACAGTTGTCCAATTGAATTGAACAACAATTTTTGATTTGATTGAACAACATCTATTCAATTGGGTTGAA
Source organism: Pinus albicaulis (assembly GCA_034641835.2). Lineage (NCBI taxonomy): Eukaryota > Viridiplantae > Streptophyta > Pinopsida > Pinales > Pinaceae > Pinus > Pinus albicaulis. Next base: position 557,101,389 of record CM076570.1, on the reverse strand, counting down.
CAGTAGCTGTTCCAAGGTTTGAACAACAAAACATAGAAAATAAAGGATAAGAGAAAAATACTGTAGCTGTGAGCATGAAAAAGTGATGGAATGTACAACAATGAGAAAATCTATAAATTGCAGGAAACATATATACAATATTTACAAGCAGAAATAACAAATTTTCATGAACTTAAAGCTGCGGGGCCATCACCCCCTGCAGCTAAATTTTTGATGGTGGGATCGTCACACACCTATTAAAAGAAAGACCCTTTTGTAAGTAGTTTATGATAGAGGCGAACCCGGTTTCCATTGACTCAGAAGGTGGAGCCAGATCCATCTATGGTAGTCAAGGTAATGGTACCATTGTTGTGTACTTCCTGAATTTCGTATGTGCCAAGCCACCTTGTTTGTAACTTACTCGGTAAGTATTGGAATATGGAGTTGTGGAGGAGTGCCCAATCTCCTTTCTAGAATGTATTCTTTTTTATGAGGTCGTCATGCCACTTAGCTCGTTTTTGTTGAATAATCACAGTGTGTTGTAGAGAAAGTAGTCGTGCTTCATCTAATTCATTTATTTGATGGAGTCTTCTAGTCCGGGCCTCCATCAAATCCAGCCCCACTTCTTGCGTTATTATTAGAGTCTTTATTTCGAATTCAATAAGAAAAATTGGTTCCCTTCCAAATACCAGATGGTACGGAGAATATCCAGTGGTGTTTCTCCATCTTGTAAGGTAAGCCCACAAGGCCTTTGGTAGTCTAGTAGCCCAATCCTAGTGACTGTTTTATTGAGAATTGCCTCAAGGACTTTGTTAGTGCTTTCAACTTTCCCGTTCGCCTATGGGTGGTAGGGAGAGGTGACTCTATGGGTGGCATGGTTCTTCTTCAGAGTGCTGTAATCTTATTTCTGACAAACTGTACCCCCAATCAGTTATCACTTCCCGAGGTAAGCCATATCACACAAATAGCTCAAAAATAAAACTGATCACAAATTATTTTGTAGCTCTTGATAAAGCCATTATTTCTACCCACTTCATCACATAATCTGTGGCAACCAGTATGTAGGTCTTCTGGTTTGATGGCAAGTTGAATGGTCCAACAAAGTCCAGTGCCCATCATTCGAAAGATTCCAGTACTAATTGTGGTTTTAATGGCATTTCGTCATATTGGCCAGGGTGACCCATTCTTTGGAAACTATCGTAGGCCTGGACAAATTTCTTGGCATATTTAAAAATTGTAGGCCAATAATAACCCATTTGCAATACTTTGTACCCCATCCCTCGATTTTCAAAATGGCTACTGCATGGTTCATCATGACAGGCCCTTAGGAAGTCATAAATATCATCTTCTCGAATGCATCTGTGTATATGCATCTTAGCTCCTGTATGAAAAAGATATGCACCAGTCCAGGAGAATCTAGCACTGCACTAAACAATTCACTTCTGTTCCTTTGATGTAAGGTGTCTTGGCAACTTTCCTACTACCAGATGATTCACTACATCTGCATAGCATGGTGTTTTTATGGCTACAATGAAGAAATTATCATCAGGTAACTGATCGTCCACCGCTAGTGGGTCATCTGAATTTGGAACTCTACACAGGAAATATGCAACTACGTTCTCCTTCCTCGGGCGGTCCTTGATAGTTATGTCAAACTCCTATAAAAGCAACAACCAATGAGTCACTCTTCCATTTGTAATAGGTTTATTGGCTAAGTATCTAATGGCGGAGTGATCGGTATATATGAATAGTTGATATCTAGTTATATAATGTCTAAATTTATTAATAGCATAGATGACAGCCAAGAAATCCTTTTCGGTCACTATATATTTTAATTCCGTATGAGTGAGATTCTTGTTGATATAGTAAATATCATAGGGCTTTTTTTCTTCTTCTTAAGTGAGAACTGCCCCTATCACTGTGTTGGATGCATATGAGGAAATGTAAAAGGGAAACTCCCAATTGCGGCTGCATAAGACTGGTTTAGTCAAGACTAGTTTCTTCAAATCTGAAAAAGCAGTGTCACATTTATCAAACCAATGGAATTCAACATTTCTAGTTAATGCATACAAGGGTGCAACAATTTTTGAGAACTTATTTATAAACCTACAGTAGTACCCTGCATACCCAAGGAAAATACATACCTTTGTTTGAGTATAGGGTTTGGCTAATAAAATAATTACCTCTATCTTTGCCAGATCTACCTGTATTCGAGCGGCAGAGATGTAGTGCCCTAGGATTACTCAGTCTGCCATCATCATGTGGATTTTTTATTGCTCAAAAAAAATTTGGTAGCAATACATCGTTCCAATAATTTTTCTACTGTTTTCAGTGCTTGATGAAAATCGTCTCCATATGGAGTAAAGTAGTCCACGTAAATTTAGAGTCCTTCATTTGTTAAATCAGAAAAAATGCTGAGTATGGCTCTTTGAAACGTTTCTGGGGAATTGCATAACCTGAACAGAAATACCTTATAGGAAAATTTACCCTAAGGACAAGTAAAGGTCATTTTATCCTAATTTTCAGGGGCTATATGGATTTGATTGTAACCACTGAAACCATCAAGGAAAGAGAAGAATCTCTTTCCTGCTAATGTATAAAGGACCTGATCAATAAATGGGAGGGGGAAGTGGTATTTTTGAGTTTCTTTATTCAGTTTTTTGTAATCCACACAAATCTTCCACTTACCATTCTTCTTAGGAATGACTGCTAGAGGAGAGACCCATTCTCTATCGAAAATAGAATAAATTAAGTTTAAATCTAACAAATTTTGCAATTCATCTCTTACAATGTCTTTCAAATGAGGGTTTAACCTCCGCTAAGGCTGCCGAATAGGCCTAGCATCCTTGTCAGTATAAATGTGATGTGTGCATAGTTGAGGATCTATATCCTTCATGTCTGGGTAGTCCCAAGCAAATACTCTGTTATATTTTTGTAGAACCTTAATGAGATTTTGTTGTTGGTTACTGTTTAGACTACCATTGATATTTAAAACCTTTCCTCACTCAATTTCAATTGGTATGCTGTTGAAAATAGCAGTCGTGGGTATGTGATGATTATCAATATCTACCAAGGGTATTCCTATGCTTCGTTATCAAGAACTACTTTTAACATTTGGAATTTTGAATTTTCAGAAGCAGATGGCTGATTCATGAAGTTATTGATTACATCATCTTCAGTTTGATCTTTGAATTCAAGAACTTCAAATATTGTTAGCAGTGAATGGATGTTTTTTTCCCAGTATGTATGTGGCTGCTTGTGAATATCTACAGTGGGGAGACTTGGTTTGGCAGGTGGGTATATGACAATATTTTTTATGGCATCACCTATAGCAATGGTCATGATGCATATCCAACAACCTATGTAAGCATCGACTATTGCTAACCAAGGTCATCCCAGTATCAGGGGGTGTCCATCTAACCTACCTTTTGGGTTAATAACTAAAAAGTTTGTCAGATACTCCCATGAGTCCACATAAACTAGGATGTCCTGTAATATTCCTTTTGGTTTGATAGCAGATCTGTCAGCAAGTTCCAAAAAGGTAGATGTGTGTTCTAACTTTTTTATACCTAAATTCTCGGAGGTTTCTGTAGTCAAGATGTTAATGGCCGCCCCCAAATAAACTAATGTGTTTGAAAAGGAGTGACCAAATATTTTTATAGTAACTATGGGATTCCTTGGATCCTCATATTTTACTAGTGTTTATTTACCAAAGAGTAAGTCTGATAGTGCTCCCCCTACATGAACAGTTGGTACAATTTTTTCTTTCCTTAACTTTTTTTCCGCGCAACTCTTTAATTGTCTCGACAAAGATAGGAATGCCTTGTATAGCCTGCAAAAGAGGAATTTTAATGCAAAGGTTTTTTTAATTCCCCTAGGATATCAAAATCTCAAGAGACTATTGGTTTAGGCAATGTTAACCTCTCAGGGAATGGAGGGGAGGAAATAATAAGGGTTTCAGGGTCTTTTTTGTCAACTATGTTCCTTCCCTGCTCTATCTCTATTTCTATCATAGTTGATTTTTTAGGTGTTGTCAGAATTTCAGACTCAAGTTGTAGCAGGGTTGTATCTTCTTTAGTTGAAATAATGATCTCAGCCTAAGTTCATTGCATTTCTTCTGTTGATTTTATGGTTTTGGGTTTTCGACAATCTAGATTAGCTGAACCAGTCTACTATTTGTATTAGGATTGGGTTGAGCTAGCAGTTAAGGACACATGATAGGCCGAGGATTGTGTTGGAATGGGTATGAAGCTAGTAGTGTAGGTTGATTATGACCCCTGTCCCCATTGGTAAATCGGTCATTCCTACTGGTCGCTGCTAGTTTTGGGACCAATTTGTATTCTGTGAAGTGGAGGCCAGCCACTGGGACTGATATGGATTTTTTTGCAAGTAAGGGGGAGAACAAGGAAAACTTGACCGATTATTACCTGAAGAGGATTGTGTTGGCCAAGGAGGCATGGAAAATGATTTGGTGCTAGGAAGAAAAAGGTGATTGGATATGCCATGCTATTGCAGGGTTCTGTTGATTAAATTTTGAAGGAGAAAAGAACAGAAGTAGGTCTTGTGGCATACCTGGTCGTGCTTTCCACTGTCGACACTGATTCATTAGATAGACTGGCTTTGTCTCTTCTTCTTCCTCTTTAAAAATTTCTTTCAACCCTGGAAATGAAGGGAAATGGTTAGTGGCATGGTCCTTGGTACAAATAGCACATGTCTGGACCATGTTTAATGGACATTCTCGCTTGTTGTGCTTCTTACGACAGTGTGGACAAAAGACAAACAAGTTTTGTTCTGCTATAGCTTGCTTCTATTTGGCTTGTAGGAAATATAGCTATGTTGTGAGGGTGCCCAAGATATTGGTTTTAAAATCTTCTAAAATATTACCGAATTCTTCTCTGGTCACATTGCCACCAGACTTTTTATAATTCCTTGTAGCTGATTCTCTCCCGGTTGGCCTACTTCACATACTACCTCGAGAACACCAGATTCACAATGTAATAATGTCATCATATTATTCTTGATAGATGTCCCCTTTTCCCATTATATTAAGTGTTTCGACCCATTCTTCTTTCATTCCCTTAATCGTTGTTGCTTTCAAGATATCTTTGGATAGTGTAGTATATGGAGATATTTGCAAATTATAATGAAATATTTCAACATATTCGTCTAATTTCTTATTGTCTCTTGCATACATATTGAAGACTTCGTCTTTTAGTTCTCCAGTCTGGTAGTAGTCTTGGTACTTGTTAAGAAAATATTTTTTCATCTGATCCCAACTATTAATGGTCCCTCCACTGAGCCCCATAAACCAACATGTGTCCCCTTCAAAGTGGAGGTAAATAATTTCAATTTCTAAGGGTCAATGGTGTAGTCATATCCCCTACATAAGACATCAAATTCAAATAAGAATGCATCTGGATATTCCGAGGTCAGCCCATGGAAGGTGGGGATGTTTTGTAATAGAATGGATTTCATAGTGGAATTTGTGGCCGGATCAACAATGGGATACTCCAATGTTGATGTCTGCCTCTGGTTTTGGTTGTTTTCCATTTGATCAAAGATATGCCAGTAATATTGAGGGATTTATTGTTCTGGGGGAATAATTTTAGTGGAATTAGAGAGTGGATTTGGAAGAAGCCTTACAACACTTCCCCGCTGTTAGGGTCCTATAAATATAGGATTCATATTTTTGATTTGGCTTTGTTAAAATCTTGAAATATTGTACATATATTTGCTTTCTACAAATTTATTCCCGAATTTAAAAATGAAAAGAGGGTATGTCCTAAAAGAAAAATCAAAGGACAAAAATAAACAAAGATCAAAAGAATATTAAATATGAACCCCATAAAAATTGATCATGAAAGTGTTGCAAGTTTAAATTCCACTACTTTAGTTTACTTTTGCAAATAATATTGTGTGCAGCTTGTCCTAAATTCCACAATCCATGAGGGTCAAACAGCTTAAACTTGACCTCTCATGCTTTAAATTTCATGTTCTTAGATAGAGAATAAAGATCTAGCCAAGCAGTCTAAACTTGGAAAATCAATAGTTAAAATAGAGAATAATAAGGAGCTCAACAGTTTAATCTGAGCCCTTGGATGAAATAAGGTTAGAATTAGATATTTTCCCATTTTAAAAGAAAAATTAATAAGGGTTTGCAAGCTCAAATGCATCCATGTAAATAAATAAAAAATGTTAGGGTATTAGATGGGTGGGTACAAGCAGTTTCACAAGGCATGGATAAAAATCATTTCGCATATTACTAATTTCCCTCCCCACAATGTGTTCCAGTACTAAATCCTTCAGTCATAAAGGCTCAGAGCATTTCGTTGACTTTTTTTGGGACCAGACCCATGGCTTAATGATTGATTAGCACCAAGGTATTGGATTCCACCTCATTGAAACCCTTCCCCTTCATAAAAAACCCTTTTCCCTTAACATCACTCATTTTACCCTACTAAAACCCCTTTTCCTAAGTTAAAACACATTGTACTTAAGAAAATTAAAAACCCCTTAACTAATTCCCCTTTATTCCAAAGTACCCAAAAAACCCAAAAATAGTTTTATAGTAAGTATAAATGCTAAAATGATTATGTATTGGGAATCACAATGAAGAAATCTACCCCCGACATCATATTTTACACTATGGTTAGTGTATTTTTTTCATTCCCACAGATTCATCTCATTATTAACATGCTAACCTAATGTATTACCTCCTTAATATATACCTTTATATTGTATTTATATAAATCCCATATATATAAATGGCCAAACCCATATTTTATTGTTTATCCTATGGTATATTACCCCAGGTGATAATATTCTCGCTCCCCCATAGGTTTAAACTAACCCTTTATATTAAAACCCACCTCAATGTTTACTTTACACATATATACATTGTATTGATCAAATAAACATTATATCTCCCTATCCCCCCCATCCCCGTTAATAATAGAACTTTATGTTAAAACTATGTTTTAACATATAAATTCGAACCTGCACCATAAAGGACCCCGAGCCCCACAAAAATATACCTCACAACTTCAATGATTAATCTCGACCATTTTCATTCCACCTAATAGATCTAAAGTTCCATAACCCATATTGCAAATTTAATTGTGCACTCATTAAACAAAATAAGATTTGCGATATGGGTGGTTTTAACCTTCCCTCTATCCTCCACGCTTCATGTTTTTATTGGATTGCATCCATTCGATAAAAACCATAAACCACCCTCTAACGATGCGAAAACCACTGGAGGTTTCTCCCTCTCCCACTCCCAAAAAACCCTCCATTTAAATTAACTTCCCGCCTCTGCTTACTCTCCTTTCCATTGTGGCCTCCTCCAAAAGAAATCTTTCTAATATGCATTGTATTAAAACCCTCATGCCACCATTACACTATGGAGTAAAACTAGTGCGAAAAGTTAAGAATTGTGTCAAAACCCTGGATATTATTAACGAAGATGTTTTATTTTTGCAGGTTATTGCCAGAATAGGAAATCAGGAAAATTGTTTTAATACTAGTCCTAAAACCTGTTTACTCCATATTTTAGGGTTTTAATTTAAAAAAAAGGCTTCATTCAAAAAGAATTTTTATATGCAGAAGGAAGAAAATAATTTAAACCAGCAGCTGACGAGGAGAAAAATTTACAGTAAATGGTAAAAGTGAAAAAATATCAAAGCAATAAGGTGGAAGAATTCACAGTGATTGTGAAAACAGAAGAGTTAAAGTGTATCAAATAAAAGTCAGAGTGAAAGGTAAAACAATAAAATTAAATACAGAGACAGTAATGGTTAAACAAAGATGAAAAAGCTTTCACCAACAACAATGAATTTTATCCAAAGTAAAAGAAAAAACAATTAAAATAACAAAAAGGTTAAAAGATGAAAACAGAGCAAGAAGGGACATTTTCCAAAAATTTCTTGTTGAAGTCATAGTTTTGTAGAAAATATTGTGACCAAAAAAAGATTAATTTTGAAAAAATGGAGGAGGTTTATGTTCCTATGAGGACATTCTACAAAAACCTATCTAACTTTTTAAACAGGTATTAAAGAATGAGAGATAAATTCACATCTTCACAACCTAATTTTCAGATTGTGCAAAATGTTGTTTTACACATATTGTTACAGAGCCTATTGTGAATACTTGGAGTGGAATTTTAGGAAAATGAGAGAGGTTTATCTCAAAAACATATTTATCAACAATAACCTCTTTCACTTTTTACATATATATCTCAGATTGAGATATAAAAAGGCATCACTGGACCCTAATTTTGTATCATTTCTGGAGAAAAATGCACAAAGGAAGGAGACAGTTATTGACTTGGAAGGAAGCCTCATCATCAACTAAGAGTTGATCAAATTAGAATTTCTCTTCTTTTGTCACCATAAATCCATAAAAATAGTTCCAAATAGATTCATTAGTTTTGAGTGTCGTTTTATTAAGTTCTATTTATGTAAAACAATTTGAGATATTTGTAAACCAATCTTGATATTTTTTCAAGATATTCTAGTTTATAATTTGTATAAATACTTCATCATTTGAAGTATTGAGTGGGAATAAATTGCTGAAGATTTATATGGTAAATATTTCTATACCTAAAGGGATTTTTCACCATGTTTCAATTCATCAGGCTAGATCAAATCAACAAAGCATCATATTTTAGGATTCATGTGTTGGGCCAACTTAAGTGAAGTACTTTCTACTGTTATTTGTTAAATATTCTTATGTTTTCCGTTCATACATACAGGTGTTATAAATTTGAATGTGAAATCAGGAAGTGATATATTAGAATTTGTTAAAAGCATTATGTTATTTACTGGTTTTCATTTTAATGTTTTCTGCTGATTTCCAGAGTAGGGAACCCTTAATTGCTCCCTCTTTCGAATGAACTTTATCCTTTTCACTCCTTATCTGGATCAGAGAATACTTGATTGCTCTCTATCCTGATTAAACCACTTCACCAATCAACCTCAAAGATCTTAAGTGACTCTGCTATCTTTCCCTGAAAATATTTGACTTTAGACCTTGATCCTGACCTATCTTATTGACAAATTGACTCCATTTTCTCAACGGAAAAACAGATCTATCACTATCCATCTCAATAAGTGATTTTTCCCACCAAACCAAACCAAATTTCAAAATCAAATTTCCCCATATAACTAGCCTAAGATCATATATAAAAACAAAGTTAAATCTTATAGAGAGAACCCTCTCTGAGCCTTAGGAAAGGCTGGATCCTAAAGCTTGAAAGTAGGTCTGTGGTTACCTCTAATATTCTTTAAACTATAAATCAAAATCTCACAACTTTGAGAATTATTAGAGTGATAACATACTGTCAAATTTTCTTGGCAGACTAACGTTTTCTTTAGAAACATTTTACTGCTTCAGATCTGATCTATGATGGTGGACAATGATAAGACACACAAAGGTTAAAATCATTCACCTAGCGACTCCAAATCAATTTCATAATCAAGACTCCACTGGAGGAATGAACCTAAAATAACAATATGGAAAGATTAAGATTTTAACTTGGATTATAATCCAAGACATCATGTTCTTTCTCATTAAGAAAGTTTTTCAATGTATATTGTATTTTAGAGAAGATCTTAGATTAGTTTTTAATTATTTTCCTTTTAAGATTGTAAATACTAATTCTCCTAATACCTTCGAGCAATTTTCTTCTGAATCTCATGATGATCATTTTCCAATTAAGAAGCCTCAAATAATCAAGACTGATCTTACAATCCCTATACATATTCCTCTACATTGTAAAGTTCCTGATAGATATAAGCCCCTCATTTTACCTCCTATACTCCATGCTTTCCCTAATAACTATTACAAATTTCTTCCAAGGTTTGATGGAGAAAATAATAACATCACTACCCAAAAACATATTCAGGGTTTTGAAAATTATTTGTACCTATTTGAGATTGATGAAGATGATGTTAGAATCAAACTTTTTTCTCTTTCTTTGCAAAATAGAATAAAGAGTTGGTTCAAGAATCTGCCTAATGCAAGCACCTCGAATTTCCAGGAATTTGTCAAAAATTTTCTTGATACATGGATAATTAAAGTCAATATTTTTGTGATCATATAAGAATATAATCAGTTAAAAAGATATCCAAATGAAACAGTACAACAATTTTATGATAGATTTAATCAAGTTTATTATTCAATGCCAGAAAATATAAGACCTCCCATGATTCAGCTCTCTTGCATTATCCAAGTGCATTTGATCTAGAAATAGAATTTCAGTTAAGAGAAAGAGATTCAGAAACACTTGTATAGATGTAGAACATTGTAGTTGATGTAGAAGTTAATCTACAAATCAGAAAGGAAAAGTTGGAAGCCGAAGAAGAAAAGAAAAAAATTGCAGAGGTAAAACTCAGCCTTTTGTTAAGAAAACTAGATGAAATCATACAAAAGATCACTATGAAAGATGAATTTTTGTTCAAAATCACCATGAAGAAATAGAAGAGGTTGATAGCCATGAACAAATTCCTGCTAATTCCAATTATCATAGTTCAGAAAATCGATTTGCGGATCAATATGTGAAAGAGCAATATGCTGATCTAATGTGTATGTTTGATGACATTCCTTATTTTGATTATTTGCCTAAGTATGATCATTATGATGATAGTTATGTTCTCCAAACTCAAGCTAACTTTATAGAGCAATCATAATTTGTGGGATGAGGAAACTTAGTTTCAGCAGCCAGAATACAATGATCAACCAATACAGATCAACCATTAGAGTGAAGAAGAAAGTGCAGAAAATTGGGAAGTAAATCAAGGTTCTTTACCTCTTTGTTTTGCTTCATTTTAGTTTATTAGAGAAAAATTTAATGTAATCAATAATCATTAGTCTTTAGAGATTTTTATGGACAAAAAAAAAACAGTGAATTTCTTGATCAGGATTATTTAGTTTCACAATTACAGTTATCAAATTCCATTAAAATACCCGATCAAATGATACATGAAAGTTCTATACCACTATGTTTTGAATCGTTCTAGCTTTTAAAGGAAATGTGGGATAACATATTTAGAGCAAAGGATTAGCAGTCTATAAAAATCAATGGAATCTCATTGAAATCCATATCCAATAGATTGTAGCCATCCACACAAGTTTTTCATGATCCAATAGTAGATATGTTGGATAATGAATGCATTAAAAGCCTTTCTCCATTTATTGACTATGAGCTTCAAGGTCAAGATGATAAATGTTTCCTCATACAAACATTTCCATCAGTAGAAATATCATCACAAAGTTTATCTGAAATTTTTCAAGGAGATAAAGATGAAAATAACATTTCAGTTTCATGGCATGGAGGTCATCCAGAATAGATGTACAATTGTTTAGATCAGTTAAACATTAGTGTATATATCTTGGAAGGTCCTTTTGAAAATTTTCTAAAGTCAACGAAGGAAATCAAGTATTTCCTTATCCTATCATTTGTTGACAAGTTTCTAATAAGTTACATAATTACATTTTTGATAATCAACAAGAAAATACAGCAAAATATATCAAAGTACATAATGCTTGAATGGTTGCATTGGCTCTTTCATTTTACGTAACCAACAGTTGGAGAGCTGATTAGAGTAAGTAGGTAGGATTTTATATTATTTTAGTTTTCAGTTTTCAGCTAGTTTTGAAATAATTCATTAAGATTTGAAGCCAAGGAAAATTCCCTAAGATATTTATGATTTAGTAGTTTGGTTTGAAGGTTGCAACAATTTTTAGTCTTAGAGCAGATTTCAGTTTGCAGAAAAGGGTGCAAATTTCAGTTCAAGAGTTTTAGTCACAAATATTTGATAACAAAGAAAATGCATGTTTTGGATTGGCTCAAAGGATTAGGCTACTAGTTGACAGTGCTCTTGACATCTCACAAGGAGATGTCATCCCCATGTGAAGCTGCTGTTAGGGTCCTATAAATATAGGATTCATAATTTTGATTTGAATTTGTTAAAATATTGAAATATTTTACATACCTTTCCTTTCTGCAAATGTATTCCCAAATTAAAAAATTAAAAGAGGGTATGTCCTAAAATAACAATCAAACGACAAAAATAAACAAAGATCAAAATAATATTAAATATGAACCCCATAAAAAATAGACTATGAAAGTGTTGCAAGTTTAAATGCCACTACTTTAGTTTACCTTTGCAAATAAGATTGTGTGCAGCTTGTCCTAAATGCCACAATCCTTGAGGGTAAGACAACTTAAACTTGACCTCTCATGCTTTAAATTTCATGTTGTTAGATAGAGAATAAAGATCTAGCCAAACAGTCTAAACTTGGTAGATCAATAGTTAAAATAGAGAATAATAAGGAGCTCAACAGTTTAATCTGAGCCTTTGGATGAAATAAGGTTAGAATTAGATAGTTTCCTACCTTAAAAGAAAAATGAATAAGGGTTTGCAAGCTCAAATTCACCCATGTAAATGAAGAAAAAATGTTAGGGTAGCATATGGGTAGGTACAAGAAGTTTCACAAGGGATGGATAAACATCATTTCGCATATTACTAATTTCCCTCCCCACAATGTGTTCCAATACTAAATCCTTCAGTCATAAAGTCTCAGAGCATTTCACTGACTTTTTTTGGGGCCGGACCCATGACTTAATAATTAATTGGCGCCAAGGTATTGGATTCCACCTCATTGAAACCCTTCCCCTTCATAAAAAACCCTTTTCCCTTAACATCACTCATTTTAACCTACTAAAACCCCTTTTCCTAAGTTAAAACACATTTTGGTTAAGAAAAGTAAAAACCCCTTAAATAATTCCCCTTTATTCCAAAATACCAAAAAAAACCCAAAAATAGTTTTATCCTAATTATAAATGCTCAAATGATTATGTATTGGGAATCACAATGAAGAAATATACCCCCAACATCATATTTTACACTATGCTTAGTATATTTTTTCATTCCCGCAGATTCATCTCATTATTAACATGATAACCTAATGCATTAAATCCTTAATATATACCTTTAGCCTCTATTTATATAAATCCCGCATATATAAATAGGCAAACACATATTTTATTGTTTACCCTATGGTATATTACCCCACGTGATAATATTCTCACTCCCCCATAGGTTTAAACTAACCCTTTATATTAAAACCCGCCTCAATGTTTACTTTACACCTATATACGTTGTATTGATCAAATAAACATTATATCCGCCTATCCTAGCCATCCCCATTAACAATAGAACTTTATGTTAAAATTATGTTTTAACATCTAAATTCGAACCCGCAGCATCAAGGACCCCAGGCCCCATGCCCATATACCCTGCAAATCCACTGATTGATCTCGACTGTTCACATTCCACGCGACATATCTAAAGGCCCATAACCCATATTGCAAATTTAATTGAATGCTCATTAAACAAAATAAGAGTTGCGATATGGGTGGTTTTAACCTTCCCTCTCTGCTCCACGCATCATGTTTTCACTCGATCACATCAATTTGATAAAAACCATAAACCACCCTTCGATGATGAAAAATACACTAGTGGTTTCTCCCTACCTCACGCCCAAAACACCCTCCATTTAAATTACCTTCCCATCTTCGCTTACTCCCCTTTCCACTATGGCCTCCTCGGAAAGAAATATTTCTAATATGCATTGTATTAAAACCCTCATGCCACCATTACACTATGCAGTAAAACCAATGCGAAAATTTAATCATCGTGTCAAAACCCTGGATTTTATTAATGAATATGTTTTATTTTTGCAGGTTATTGCCAGAACAGGAAATCAGACAAACAATTTTAATACTAGTCCTAAAACCTGTTTACTCCATATTTTTGGGTCTTAATTTAAAAAAAGGCTTCATTCAACAATAATTTTTATATATAGAAGGAAGAAAACAAGTTAAAACAACAGCTGACAATGAGACAAATTTACAGTAAATGGTAAAAGTGAAAAAAATATCAAAGCAATAAGGTGGAAGAATTCAAAGTGACAGTGAAAACAAAACAATTAAAGAGCATCAGAGTTAAAGTGTATCAGATAAAAGTTAGAGTGAAAGGTAAAACAATAAAAGTAAATACAAAGGCAGTAATGGTCAAAAAAATATGAAAACACTTTCACCAACAACAATTAATTTTATCCAAATTAAAAGAAAAAATAATTAAAAAACAAAAAGGTTAAAATATGAAAACTGAGCAGGAAGGGACATTTTCCAGAAATTTCATGTTTATGTCATCGTTTTGCAAAACATATTGTGACCAATCCAAGATGAATTTTTAAAAAATGGAGGAGGTTTATGTTCGTAAGAGGCCAATCCACAAAAAATTATCTCAATTTTTACACATTTATTAAAGAATGAGAGATAGATGCACATATTCACAGCCTATTGTTAAGATTGTGCAAAATTATGTTTTACACATATTATTAGAGAGCCTATTTCCAATAATTGGAGCAGAATTTTGGGAGAATGAGAGAGGTTTATTTAAGAAACATATGTATCAAAAATAACCTCTTTCACCTTTTGCATATATATCTCGGATTGAGATATAAAAAGGTATCACCGTACCCTAATTTTGCAGAATTTTTGGAGCAAAATGAACAAAGGAAGGAGACAGTTAGTGACTTGGAAGCCTCATCATCAATTAAGATTTGATATCAAATTCGAATTTCTCTTTTTTTGTCACCATCAATCCATAAAAATAGTGCCAAATAGATTCATTAGTTTTGAGTGTCCTTTTATTAAGTTCTATTTATGTAAAACAGTTTGAAATATTTGTAAACCAATCTTGATATTTTTTCAAGATATTCTAGTTTAGAATTTGTATAAATAATTCATCATTTGAAGTACGGAGTGGGAATAAATTGCTGAAGATTTCTATAGTCAATATTTTTGTACCTGAAAGGCTTTTGTACCAAGTTTCAAGTTAGCAGGTTGGATCAAATCAATAAATCATCATATTTCAGGATTCATGTGTTGGGCCAACTTAAGTGATGTATTGTCTACTGTTATTTGTTAAATCTTATTATGTTTTCCATTAATACATACATGTGTTATAAATTTTAATGTGAAATTAGGAAGTGATATATTAGAATTTTTTAAAAGCACTATGTTATTTAGTGATTTTCATTTTAATGTTTTATGCCGATTTCCAGAGTAGGGAACCCTTAATTTCTCCCTCTTTCGAATGACCTCTATCCTTTTCACTCCTTATATGGATCAAAGAATCATTGATTTATCTTTATCCTGATTAAACCACTTCACCAATCAGCCTCAAAAATCTTAAGTGACTCTGCAATCTTGCCCTAAAAATATTTGACTTTAGACCTTCATCCTAGCCTATCTCCTTGACACATTGACTCCATTTTCCCAATGGAAAAAACAAATCTATCACTATCCATCCCAATAAGTGATTTTTCCCACCAAACCAAACCAAATATCAAAACAAAATTGCCCCATATAACTAGCATAAGATCATATATATAAAAAAAATTAAATCTTATAGAGAGAGCCCTTTCTGAGCCTTAGGAAAGGCTAGATCCTAAAGCTTGGGAGTAGGTATGTGGTTACCTCTCATATTCTTTAAAATATAAATCAAAATCTCACAAATTTGAGAATTATTAGGGTGATAACACCCGATCTAGGATACTGGGTGTCTCTGTCTCAACCACTCTCTTAGGGGATCCAAGCTCCAGAGTTTTTACTTGTACTGCATTGCTGGTTTCTCCCTCTCCTTCCTGGAAATTGCAAGAGTTTCCATCTCTCTAAGGGTCAAGACTTACATTCTCAATAGTCTGAAGGCTTTTTTCAGGTCCTTCTGTTTCACTGTGAATCTCGGCATGGGTTGTAGATGGTGACGCTGCTGCCAGAGGGAGTGTAGTAGGACTCTGAGTAGGAATGGTTTTTGGTCGTACGGATGCCTGGGATTCAACCTTGTTAATGATTTTGTCTATATATGTTCTTCTTCCAAGGACCACCGATCATTTGGGTTTTGTGGATTTAATTGGGATATTTTGATCTAATTCTATCTTTTTCTTCCTAGTCATAAAACAAGAACACCTATCCTACTAACCTCTGCAAAATTTATGAGAAGAGGGCTAGAGAGAAAGCATTTTTCTTGCTAGTATGAAGATTCTTACCTCTTGTTTTCAACACCCAATTATCTAACAAAAAAAAGAAAAAGAAATAAAGGACATCACTCTTAAGCACTCTCCCCGACAATGACACCAAAATGTTATGTCATAAAGGTGACTGTTTAAAGGTAACCTTAATGCTTCTCATTAATTATAAACCCAGGGCAAGCCTTGTTATTTCAAGAGTGTAAGAAAAATATATGCAAGTGACATCAGAGGTTAACTACTTGAAATCGTCATAAGGAAGATTTTCTAATTCTCGAAATTCAATCAAACCAACCTGGAAGTGAATTATGAAATGCTTTGGAATATTCAAAGGAGATAATTTTGTTCTAAGATTATGCAGAAATGACTACTCGAGATTGAAAAGAGTAAATTGCAATTGAACAACACACTTTGATGAATTTAACAACTACCTTAATGAATTGAACAACAATTCTAGCAATCAATTATTCTAGATTTTGCAATGGAATTCTATTGGAATCAACTAATAACATCCTTCTGAATTAAACATCAAAAAAACACTCATAATTATGCATAATTGAACAACAACCATGCTGAAACTAGTCTAATAATTGTAAGAGCATTGATTTCAAATAAGAGGACATGAATGGTAAACTAGTCTGGTGAAGAGGAAGCTATAACATCTCACACTAAAATTAACCAATAAATGATATATTATGAAACATAATAGATAACTAGAAACAAAAATTCTATAAATAAATGCATAGCACAGAAGTAGCAGGAGAACCCCCATGGCTGGGCCCAAAGCCACTAGAAGTCTACTGCTAAGGAACACTCAAAGGTTGCTTATTCCAAAAATGAAAAATTCTTCATTAATCCACCGAGAAATACACTAGTAAAAAACTTGAAGATTCTATCTGAATATGTTTATTACAGGAATATTATATTACAGTCCCTCTGTCTTGTTCATCTTCAGCCTTTTATAGCTTAAAGGCGAATTGAAAAGTAGTAACGGATCCTTCTTATTATGAGACCCTGTTGATTCATGGCTATTTACTGAGCACTCCAAGAGTGGGCGTGCCTCTAAATCTTCCGCTGATTCACAGGAGCCAATGTGATTCCATTCGCCTTCCTTGTTTATTGTCTTTAGGTTGTCCGGTAAACAGTTTGGCTGTTTTTCTTCCCTATCAATAAATACAGTGACAAATCGTTTCTTACATTATTAAACACTCATTTTATTATTAGTCCACTCTTCCTTTCTTTTTCATTATTTTCCATTACTTTATTGCTAATATGACGGAAAAATATATAAAATTACATGACAAATCGTGGTAAAGATGGTGGTGAAACATACCTTATTTTTGGCCCAACATGAACCTTTGGAATCCATGACTTCTCACATGCCATGAACAAGGTCACCAAAGCATAGTTCGTTTATTATGTCAAGCTCCTTAAAAAATGAATCAAGGTCGACGGAGCAGAGTTCATTTTCTTGTGTCAAGCTCCTTAAAAAATGAAACAAGATCTTGTGAGGACAATTTTTTTACAATTTCAACCTCGTTAAAAAATGAATTAGCTCTTATGACGATAGTTCTTTTATTATTTCAACCTCATTAAAAATTAAACCGAGTTCCCTTTTCAATTTGAGTCTTTTGTTTAGATCTCGTAAAATCCCAGTCGAGTCTTTCACCTAATATTGTAATTGAACCTTCATTCCATCCACCTTTCAGTAATTAGCAGTTGTTGAGGAGGTAAATCCCCTCTGCAGACAGAGGCGATCCCTACTAGCCCAGCAAGGGTCTAGCAACAATCAAACAATGTTACGACGCAAGTTCCTAGTTACGAATGAAAAGACTAGAGATAGAAGCCTACCTGGATTCCAATGCTATGATCTGAAGAAGCGTTCCCGTTCCTCAGCCTCGGCAGATCACAATCCCTCCACGATCTCTGCGGATGAACACCTGCACATGGAAGAAACAAACAGATCCAAGCATAAAATCCAGCATACGTAACTCAACATCAGTCAGAAAGGATGTTACTCATATTAACATGATGGAAAACAGAGTGGAACCATAATCGTAATCATCTATTAAATAACAAACGAAGAGAGATTACAACCAAGTTATGACGTCGTGGTCTCCTTCGGATGGGTCTCCAATCGTTCATGCTTCGCAAAGCTTGCCAAGGAAAGGGAAAACCTCTCCAGAGTCTCTCGACGATGGTCTCCTTACTTGAGTCGGCCTTAAGGGAAAAAGAGGGCTCTTTACAGCACAAAGGCTCTTGGGAATATGGAGATTCAAAGCTTAGGCACTTCAAGACTAGCTTGCCATGGGATTGAGCAGGCTTTTATAGATGGGGAAGGAGGGAGTTGGGATCCCTATTATTATGGGATGGCCCTATCAACAAGGAAGGTTCCATGGGAGGTGGCAAAACCACTTCCCTTTCATAGAACTCCCGCAGCCAAACCTCCCAACTCAAGATAGGCAATGGTTTCTGAGTTTGTTGGAACTCAACTTCCGCCATCTTTATTTAAAAAATAGTCCCTAAATTGGGTGGCGCGACTACTGCTCTATGACAGAGCGCCAGTTGGCGCGACCTCTTTGCAGGATTTTCCCCATTGGCGCGAGTACTGAACTGCCTGCCCGCGCCAATGCAAAAAGGGATGTTTTTCATGATTTTTGCCAGGAGATGTCTCAAGGGAAAATAAAGCTCATGCTTAGAGGAATGCATTGATGATGTTTTCAAGGCATGACAATGTTCACAGGTCACAAAATGGGTCCTCCATTGTGCGGGACGGGGAATGGTAGGGACGGTGACAAATTACCGTGTAACAGATGCCCCCTAAAGTATGAGGCCCGAGAGAGAGAGGGGTGAAATGCTTTACGAGAACATGTTCAACTGAAGGCCCGCCGTCGGAAAACCTGCGCAGAAAGATACAACTGATATCTCAAGTACATGATGTATATGTGGTATGGACGCAGCCATCCGAAACAGAGTATGCTATAATCCGGATCCGGGGTATGGGCGCAGCCATCCAACTAAGATCAAACAAATAGACTCAGGTATGGTCGCAGCCATCCAATCAGTGAGTCATGTACATAATGATAATAATCCACAATCGCAGCCTGGATTACAACAGACACAATCCAGGGTCTTGCGCTCCATCTCGACCCAAACAAAGTACAAGTTCAAGCATGCGAATATGTAAGCTGAAGTCGAACATGCAAGAACATCGTCTGATTACCAGCCAATGATGAAAGCTGTTAACAGACGCGAGAGAAACCACCAATAATGACAATGGCTCTCAAGGTACTACAGGTACAATCTACGGCGTGCGAATAAATGAGCTGATGTCGAACACCCGCAGAATCACTCGATCGGAGGCCAATGATGAAAACCTCACGTCGAATGCGACGAACCTGCCATTGAGGCATGCAAGCTCCAAGGTACCATAAAGGAGTCTCTAGATCAGCTTCCTGGATAATGAGCTGAAGTCGACAGGAAGTGACCTTGATCGAAGGTGGGCCATAATGTTTCCCACATCATCGACACGAGACAGAGGAACATGATGTTTTTGTTGTGAATCAGGATCGTATGAGAATCAGAGGAAGGTTGATATTCACAGAGGCCAACTTCTCTTGAACATATAAACGGCACGACAGTGGACTTGGCAGTATTTGACATCAACGGATCAGAGGTCATGGTGACGAGGCAATGAGCAGATGAGAGGTCAAAAGGGATTATCCAAACCCACTGAGGCAAAGTGAAGAACGAGATGAGATGTCCCCAACCCGACACGAATGCAGATAAGTGCCATGTTCAAGAGCGACATACTGCCGACACGACAACGATGCTGGTTCCATTTTCCCCCACCATTTCTGGCGAGTACCCCAATTATTTTTGATAACAAGCTTGAAGGGGATAGCATATGCTTGTAATATAAGTCCGCTCTTCGGGCGAATCCATCCTAGTGCATTTAACGAGTCCTAGGAAGGAGGAACTCGGAGAACGTCATTTCGACTGGATCCGATGTCATCAGGGTTTAACGAGTCTGACAAAGGAAGAACTCGGCGTCTTTTCATGTTTAGAGAGTTTGAAAAGATAGCAGAAAAGAAAACTCCACAGGTCCCTTTTCGTAAATAGTTCCCCAGATCCGAAAAGGTAGAAAACAATATCCGAGAAAACCTCCTAGTCGCGATAGGCTAGGGTATTCCTTTTTCGTAATCAATCCATCCCAGCCCGAAAAAGGGTTAAACTTATACTGGGTGGATGTCGATTCGTGTCCATTTTAACGAGATCAAAACGACAAGGACCTCGGCAATATTTTCATATTTAGAGAGTCAGAAAAGAGCTGAAAGATGACTCGAAAGTGACTTTTTCGTGTATTTACCGAGTCCGAAAAAGTATAAAATACAACTCGTTTCCATCGTTTAAGTCGCAAAAACCTGCCGCTGCACATACCAAGCAAGCGTAAAATCCATTTTCGACATAATATATGCAAATATTTGATAAAAATAACTTTTAAAACTCATTTAACGTCGAAAAAGTTATAAATATGTCAAATTGGTAAAAATAAAATTACTTTTACTATTTACCTTGGTGAAAAGAAACAGTGGTCCATTTGGAGCAGAAACTTCTGACGGTGATTGCGAAAAATCCAGTTGACCATTCAGCTTCTCGTCTATCACAGGTAAGAGGCGCTCCTTTGCTCTTCATTTTCATTCATTTTTTAATAATTTTCCCTTGAAAATCAGTTCTATGTGGCCACTTTTAAAATTTTAGGGTTGCGCCCATTGGCGCGGGTATCGGGCACGGACCCGCGCTAATGAGCTCTTTTATACAAAGGGCTCGCGCCACGTGGCGCGACTGTTCACAAAACAGCCGCGCCAGCGGCCGAACCTAAAAATTCGCCCAAAATTCCGACATTTAGACCAAATTGCATGGAATTTGAGGCTCATCAGGGATCTAAGGGTTTTTCGACCATATGAATGCAGGTAATCACTCAAAATGGAAATTGAATGGAAAGAATGAGAGCACAGAGAAGAGGATGAACAAGCCATGCAAAGCCAAGCTTGCATGAATGCACTTAGAAACTGTGGGTTGAAAAAGTTCTTCCTCACACCATGTTTACGAGCTCAGCCCGAGCTCCTCCAGTATTTAATCAGTATCTGGGACGAACGTGACCAGGTGTTCTAGTTACGAGACCAGGTATTAGAGCTGGAGGTTTCCGATGTTTATTTTATCACTGGATTGTCCCGCAGAGGTCCGATCCCGGTGCTGACTGGAAGCAGACCATCTGGGGAAAAGATGGAAGAAGTGATGGCACGAGTGTGCCCAGGAGCTCAAACGGGATCAGGTAGTAAGAAAGTGGATATCCACACTATCCCTGATCTGGCGTTGAGAGTGGTTCTCCATACCATCATGCAGGCTGCTGGGTCACAGGCTCCGCATGAGGCCACAAAGGCCCAACTCCTGCTAGCTTCAGAATGCATGAGTCCCCTGCTGTATGACTGGGCAACATCAGTGACAATTAATATGAAAAGGCAGCTCACAAAATGCAAATAGGGTAAACTGAAACAGTTCGGTTATGGTTCCATCTTGGTATCATTCATTCTGGAACGTTTACCAATCTTCCAGGGCCAAGGGGCCGCAGTAGCAGACCCGATACCACGAGAGCCAAGAATGGCTCGCTGGGCAGCATTGATGCCCAGATCTGGAGGTGGCCAACAGATGTCCTGGAGGCCAGAGTTCTTTAGGTGGTTACGGCACCAACTGATTTTCATGGAAGATTGGCCCTATGCAGGGACTGACTTTACCGGGGACCCAGACCTCCCACTACCAGAAGGAGATGACTGGGACGAGGAGTTGGGTAAGACCTCATGTTTTTTGATTTTATATTTATATGTTTTTTTTTGTTAATACACATTCGTCTTAACACATTTCACATATGCATGCAGATGTGGGACCTGAGAGACCAGCTGGGATGTCTCCTATCTCACGGAGGACGCAACTCGCCCCTGATCCTCAGGGAGAGGGTACCGGAGGAGAGGAGCTGATCTAGAACCTCGAGGGGATTGCCCACGGGATCCCAGACTATGCCCGGCTAGCAGACGTACCGATGGCATACCAGCGCCACACGGTGGGAGTTCCGAGTCGGATCCACCGAATCCTGAGGCGCTTAGTGCGTGCAGTCACGTGCTATCATGAGCACCATGCGGATTAGTCCTTAGGATTTATACCACACCTATTTTTGAGAGACATAGCGTCTCCGGATGTACTAAGACGATTATGTATATTTTTTGAGTTTAGTGATGCACACTGTGCAAACATTTCGACACATATATATATATATATATATATATATATACATATGACTATTTTGGATGGATCTTTTACATGTGATGATGTTCTTTATATGTCATGCAAATGTCTAATACAAATGTAATCTAATGTATCAGTTACATAACAAACGACCCAATGTGAAATGTATTCACACAATGTATCTACTCACACATTTCATTTTTATGAAAGCTTAAAAGCACACATGAACACACACACATATGCAAACTATGCTAGAAATGAGGAAGACGGGCATGCCCCCCAGCATGGTGTCTCAATTCGAGGTGCATGCCCCCCAAGCTTCAGTCCATATGAGAGACAGATGGAGTGAAGGTTCAAATTACGAGATCAAGAGAAAGACTCGACTGGGATTTTACGAGATCTAAACAAAGACTCGAATTGAACAGGAATGTGTTTCGTTGTTTTAATGAGGTTGACACATTACAAGAACTATCCTCAGACACCCTTGTTTCATTTTTTAAGGAGCTTGACACAAGACAAGGAACTGTGCTCCGACGACTTTGTTTCATTTTTTAAGGAGCTTGACACAAGACAATGAACTGTGCTCCGACAACCCGGTTTCATTTTTTAAAGAGCTTGACACAAGGAGGGAACTGTGCTCTAACCGGCTTACATCAAAATGAACAAGAGGGCGGCGCTTCCAAGAGTTCCACTCCCGATGGAAGGAAAACATCCTGGAAGTCAGGACCCAATGCCCCCAGTACACTATGCACGACGGCCTCTTCACTGAGTACGGGCACAGGGTAGGTAGACACATAGTTGACCTGCGGTGGAGCAGATACAACGGGTGAATAAAAACCAGGAGGGGGTGATGGCGGACCAGTTGCCACATTAGGACCAAAGAATGAAAGCTGATCAATGGTCACGATCCGTCCCTCATGTGGAAAACAGACCACACGAAAAAGGGAGGAGATGAGCGCTCCCATGGCATAGGTGTAATCGCACTCCAGGAGCAGATTGAAATCCAAGGGGCCTGGAACACCATCACGTCCATATGGACGGTTTTGCCTCCCAAAGTAATCGGTAACCTTGGAAGGATCCCCAACGGTTGACTCGTCCTTCTGTTAAAAGTCAACAGATTCTGCATAACAGGCGCAAGCGGTGGCGAACAAAAAGCTTGCCAGGTAGTTGAGGATAGAATACTAACAGAGGCACCTTCGTCTATAATGGTGCTGGGTACGACCAAACCAAGAGCCTGTACTGTGATCTCGAAAGGCATGTAAGACGGAAGGCGGAATCCTGCAAATCGAATCCAATCAAAGGAAGCAACCAAACTACTCGGAGGGGCTACCATCGAAATGCGAAGGTCTTCCCCTGATGTTACGGAAGAAGAAGCAACCTCCATAACCTCCATCTCGAAGGCGGGAGGGATATCCTCCGGGGCCTCCATCATGGGAGGTGGAGGAGCAGCTTCTTCAAGTACAGGGACGGGAGGATCTTTCTCCGAGTTTGAAGAATCTGAAGAAATCAGAAGGACATGGGGGTGTGAGATCCACTCTCGACAGAAAAGACCTGGTGCACCGCGGACGGGGCCAGTTCGACCGATCCGACGACCAATGGTTGGTCAGGGACGGATTCGTGAATTTGAATTTCTGGGGGAGTGGGATCGACCAAGGATGACTCTTGACCAATCGTAGGATCAGCTGGCGGAGGACTCAAAGAAAGCCGATTATAACCAAGTGGAAGGCATGGTGTAGAACTGGCTGGGTTGTCCAAGACTTGCTTGGCTTCATCCATATAAGGACAAAGGTGAATGGCATGGTGCCCTTCACACAACTTACAGGGATTGGTGATCTTACCCTGCTTCTTAGAATTCTTATCAACAACAGCTGAAGATGTGCCCCCAACTTGGCTCTCGGAAGTCAAAGGCAACAGTGGATGGCCATCGGACCATGCTTCGAGCACCTTAGGGATGCCAGTGCAGTCTCGAAGAAGATGGTCTCCCATGCACAACAGGCAAGGGAACTTAACTTTCCGTGGAGGGTTGGAAGTTTTGTCAAGAGGAGATATTTCAGAAATAGTGGCTGCACTTTTAGCCTCTCGTTTATTGGACTTCTTCTTCTTTTTCTTCTTCTTCTTCTTCTTAGCCACCTCATTACTTGAATCCAGATTTTCACCAGGCGAAGTAGAAGAGGAGGACGCAGAAACAGGCGAAGAAGGGGAGAGGTCCACCTTGGAATCAACATGATGTTGTTCAGGTGGAGAAACTGATTGAACAGTATGGGAGACATTCGGGACAACAGAGGTTGAGAAAAACCAAACAGGCAACCCAACAGTTAACCCAGGAAGGGACAATGTCGCCATGTAAGGAGCACCAACATTTCCAAAAGGAGGAAAATGACCAGGATTCCCTTCTGAGGGGATTCCTTGGTTGGTGAACTCTGAAAAAGTTGCCATCAAAACTCAAAACCACACATGGGCTGAAAATGAGTTAAGACACACGATCAAACGGTCAACAAGAAATATCTAAGCGGGCGTGTAATCATGGGCGATTAATTTTACCACATTGGAAAGCAAGAAATTCTACCGTTTCATATTTTAAGAGTCGAGAAACGATAAAAAGGTGACTCTATCTCTTTCAGATTTGACGCAAGCATGAAAGGACAAGCGCTTGACGGTCTTTTCAAGTTTAGGGAGTCAGAAAAGACCAAATGACTGCTCAGGAAATACTAGGCACAAAGGGTGTACCAAATATCCGTGAACTGCAATATACACCTTGGTTTCAATAATGAAACAAAAATCGACCAAGGACTTTTCGTACGTGCAGGTAGTCTCCCCAAATGCTGTGTTCAGTGTATCACGGGTATAGGGCGGCAGACTCGGCTTCCTGTGGATAAAGGAGTGAAAACCTAGAGGGGTCTCCCTTTATATACGCGATGGTACGGGGAGCACAAGTCCGTACTAGCGCTGTCTAAAGCCAACAGGCGAATGACAGCTGCTAGGTTTAACGACGCTGGAACACGTCTCTAGCCTAGACCTTCTAAAAATGTTTCGTTAAGTTCCAATGCTGCCTTAGGTTAATTGAATAAATTTTACAGTTGATCTTCAATTAAGTTTCAATTTTCAGGCCCTATCGTAAGTAGTGTCTTAAAAGACTCCTAAATGCAAAGCTATATGCCACAGTCCAACATTTCGTTCGATGAAAACTAGTTAGAGAAGAGTTAAGAGCTTTTACACAAACGAAATGAACGAAAAACGAACAATGAGATCTCTAAAGCAACTAATGAAATTGAAAATTTTTCATTCAAAACACTAATCACTAGCAAGATGGAAAAGATCACAATTTGCACTAATTAACAAAAGCAAAAGAGATTTTTTTTTTTTTATTTTCAATGTCTGATAGCTAATATGCACTAAACAAACTTGAAAACAAATGGAACAACTTTGAGAAACAATATTCGAGAGAGCGAAACAAACAAATTTCACTCAAAAACACAAGCAATCAGATCCCCAAATCGACCAAATTCTCTCAAAACGAAGAAAAGTCTCAAAAGCTTCCAATGGACCGTGTGATCTAGGTCCAAGGCAAGACCAAACGAATTTCGAATGAAGGAATGAACAATCACCCAAAAATCGCAACAAAGCAATGAACAACTACTTAGAGGATGTGGAGAATCAATCAGATAGTTGACAGGACAATCAAAACACCAAAAATCCCAAGGAGGGCTCGATACACCAAGCCACTAGATTCCCTAGGGCTTAAAACGTGAAATCGATAGATAAAAGCAAACAACCAAAGGACAGAGGTGAATTCCCAGTCAAACAGGACTCCAACACACTCAGGCAGTCGGGAAATCAAGAAGAAAAACACTGACCAAACCCAGAGAGCTCAAAAATGAGGAAACTCAAAAACCTTACAGGAGTGGCGCGACTATAAGGATGAAGCTGGTGCCAGAAAGCAATTGGTGCGGGCTAAACAAAAGCAACATGCGCCAATTGGCTCGACTGTCGAGTTAAAAACCGCGCTAGTGGAGTTCCTCAACCAAAATTAAAAAAAAGCTACTCCAGAAGCAGATCAATGCAAAATAAGCAAACCAAGAAGCAAAAACAGTGAAAGAACCCAACCCAGAAGGTTCATCAAGCAAGGAAAAACATAAAATAATCAAAGCGAGACAACACAAACGAGACAGTGAAATCTGGACGATCCCTAGCGGAGTCGCCAAATTGTTGAGGAGGTAAATCCCCTCTGCGGACAGAGGTGATCCCTACTAGCCCAGCAGGGGTCTAGCAACAATCAAACAATGTTACGATGCAAGTTCCTAGTTACGACTGAAAAGACTAGAGATAGAAGCCTACCTGGATTCCAATGCTATGATCTGAAGAAGCGTTCCCGTTCCTCAGCCTTGGTAGATCACAATCCCTCCACGATCTCCGCGGATGAACACCTGCACATGGAAGAAACAAACATATCCAAGAATAAAATCCGGCATACGTAACTCAACATCAGTCAGAAAGGATGTTACTCATATTAACATGATGGAAAACAGAGTGGAACCATAATCGTAATCATCTATTAAATAACAAACGAAGAGAGATTACAACCAAGTTTTGACGTCGTGGTCTCCTTCGGATGGGTCTCTAGTCATTCACGCCTCGCAAATCTTTCCAAGGAAAGGGAAAACCTCTCCAGAGTCTCTCGACGATGGTCTCCTTACTTGAGTCGGCCTTAAGGGAAAAAGAGGGCTCTTTACAGCACAAAGGCTCTTGGGAATATGGAGATTCAAAGCTTAGGCACTTCAAGACCAGCTTGCCACAACTATTGCAGCTTTGGGATGAAGAGGGAGTTGGATCCCATTATTATAGATTGTCTGTCAACAAGAGTTGTTCCATATAAAAATCACTCTTCCATAAGAACTTCCATACCAACCCACCAGATAAAATATATTTTGAAGTTTATTAGAATGACCACATCTATTAAACCTAAACCTAGAATAAAAGGACATTGTCAGATGAATGCATGACACTTTATAAAGATTTTCCACTACAGTATCAACTGTTTCCATGCCACGCTAATGAAAAAGTAGATGTTTTCATGTGATTTTGTATGAGATGCCTTGGAGGGGAAAATGGTTTTCCTGCTGATTAGATAATGTCAGATGATGTTTTCATGCATGAAAATGTCACAGGGGAAACAAAAATAATCCTTCATGGAAAGGACAGAATGGGACACAGACATGGCCTAGGGCCTTCTTCCTGTAATAAATTACCACCTTTAAAGGGAACAATGAAGGATAAGCATATAAAAAATGCAACCGGTTTCAAGCTAATTACTGATTCAACCTCTGATCCTATTTGAGTGAAATGCTACCAAATTCCAGAGTCATGTCACCGATATGCTCATGATTAGGAGATCATGTGTTATGTTCAAAATTGAAATTTCTTGAAAATTTACCTAACCTAAGTGTGACCGGAAAGGTCTCGTTGTTGTGATTCTGGCATCATGAACGGTTCAAAAAACCAATTTCGTATGAGGAAGATATCACGTTCTGTTTTTTTTCCCAAATAGCTAAACTTTTATGGCTAGGATGCCCAGCCAGCATGCAGGTATAGTCAACAGGTGGCATATTTTGGAGAATATTCCCTTTTCTCACGGCCAACCAAAATTTGACACATGACTTAATCTGGGTCGTTGATTCTGTGGTACGGAATTGGTTTCTAACCGTTGATGGGGATGAGAGACACGTGGCAAGCCTAGAGGTTGGCACGTGTCCTCAGAAGGCTATGGTAAAATTTTGGTGGAGTCGCCGGGGGGTGTGGTCAACCCCGCGACCCTCAGCCTGCCTGCGAAAGTCTTAAACCATCCCACCTATCAGGTGTTACTTAACACAATAGTTCTCTGCATAAATTTATTGTTAACATAATGTGAAATTAGAGGGAGGTACTGGAAGCGGTCCCAACCCGCTGGAAGCCCTAAGTTTGCCGGTTACATGGAACAATCTAAACCGCAACATCAAATGCTTAAATCGTCGGTAATAAACCTTAACTCCGGCGGTCGGTGGGAGTGGTCACATGTCACAGTGACATTCAAACTAAAACATGACAATTATATAAACCGTAACCTCTGGTGGTGGGTAAGAGATGTAACATGCCCGTTCAGTTGGTATTTAATTCAATGTTTAGTTCAAATGGTTTTTGGGCAGCTAATCTGGCGAAGATGTTAACGCTGTCACATGGGTGCAGTTTAATGACATGTAATGTGATGGTTTATGGAACCTTGCCAACTCCAGTTTCCGCTCCAACTCAATGCGAATTTTTAAAACCCATAACTGCGTGGTTTTAGGTGGGGGGTTGGCTTGTGACCACGCCGATCCAACCACTAGCATTTAATTGAAATGTTCCATAACGACAGGAATTCCGGCACTGACCCTAAATTTATGGTTTTTAGTATTTTTAGTGACAGTTAAGTACCAGTCTCCACTTTTAGTGGATCTTTTATTGTTGACATTGGGAAAAATGCATTGGGAGGACAATTTTTGACCAATTTGGGGGAAACAAGAGTCTACCTAGTCTAATTTGAGAATTCTGGAGAAATTGGTGCAAAGAAAACAACCATGAGAGGCTTGTAAACACATGTAATTTAAAATTTTTGAGCATAATGAAAAAGAGGGACATGCCATTGGGAGATGAACAAGCAGAAGTAGTCCAGGACGGGTGAACTCCTTCATCATGCTTACTGTGTAAAAATTATATGTGATTGTATCTCTATGTTATACACTGCTATACTGTGTTATTTAGGCTTATTTTCATGCTTAAAGTTAAAAAAATTCATCTATATTTCATGGTTAAAACGCTCATTCCTTAAGCAAATAAATGGAGACAAATTTTACATGTTTTTATTATTTAAAGGACACTTAGCACATCAAAATAATACACTATTTTCAGATCAGGTTGGTATCAGAGCTAGAATTTAATCTCTGGTGTTTTTGTGTGCAAATGTTTGTTAACTGTTTGCAAGGGTTTTCATACTTACTAATCTCAAGCTTTATAGAGGAGAAGGAAAATTTTTGGAAGCAAAAGGTTCTCAAAGTGAGCCACAACAAAGGAGGGAAATATTGCCACATCCTCCACCACCTAGCTCACCTCCAAAAG
The DNA here is from genome assembly GCA_034641835.2 of Pinus albicaulis. NCBI lineage: Eukaryota > Viridiplantae > Streptophyta > Pinopsida > Pinales > Pinaceae > Pinus > Pinus albicaulis. Next base: position 557,071,884 of record CM076570.1, on the reverse strand, counting down.
AAGCAGAAGCAGCATTAAGCCTGCCTCTAGGAGAAGGAGAAATCGATGAAGAGATGGATCCCAAAGAGGAAGAAAGAGTGTACAGAAAAAAAAATATTGACTTGAATGAGATGGTTAGAGTCATTTATTAAGAAAGGAATGAGAAAGTAGAAGAAGAAAGGGCCAAAATTAACAAGGAAGGACAGGGATCATCAGGAGGCCACAATGATGAAGATAAATCAAATAAGGGAAATGGAGGAAATGGAGAGAGTGGAAAGTCACCATCATCAACCTCATCTTCACCCTCATAATCCTCTACTGCATCTTCAGTACATCAGCCATACAAGTCAAAGAATACTTGTAAAATTCATTTTCTAAAACTTGATGTTAAGCTTGAATTGCCAATTTTTAATGGTGAAGTTAATGTAGAAAAGATAGATAATTGGATTAGGCAATTGGAGGTCTAGTTGAGAATCAAAAACTTTCATGATGATGATGATACCAAAATCCAACTAGCTTCATTGAGAATGGAAGGTGCAACACTTGTTGGGTGGGAAGCCAAGACGAAGGAGGAGATCAAGAAGCATGGTAAGGTTATCCTATCATGGACTGATTTCATTTCTGCAATAAAGAAACAATTTTATCCATTAGCTCACATGCAAAAAGCCATAATGGATTGGAAAATTTTTAAACAATTGAAAGGAAAAAATGTACAAGTTTATACCCAAGAATTTAGCAGAAGAGCTCTTTTATTAGGAGTAGATTTGTAGAGCCAAGAAACTTTGCTCAAGTATATAGGAGTCTTACATACCTACCTAAGACATACTATCCTCATGTTTAACCCTACAAGCCTAGATGAATTTTGTGTACAAGCCACACACTTAGAGGAAAGGGGAAAGAAAAATATAGATGAGAATGAGGAAAATGAGTTTAAAGGGAAATGGAAGAAAAAGAGAAATGCAAATATCATAAAAGAGAAGGGAAAAATTATTTTTCAAAAATTGTTCTAAAACTAGCCATGATGAAGACCATTGCTGGAAAATTCATCCAAATTTGAAACCAGAAAGTTTGAAAGCCAAAGAGAAAGCCAAAGAGAAAGGAAAAACTTTTGCAATAGTTGAACAAGACTTACAGTCAGATTCAATAGATGAAACAAAAATCATAGCTATGGGACTAAATAACATGAAGGGGAAACAAATTGAAACTAAACCCAATTCTAGTATATCTAACTATCACACACAAGCACCAAATGAAGAAGAGAGAATTGAATTGTTTCATGTGAGGGTCGTTTCCAAACATACCAAGGTTGATAGATTGCTTGAAAGTGGGTCACAAGAAAATTTAATCTTTGAAGACTTGGTCAAGAAACTTAATCTTGAGACCATTCCACATCCAAAACCATATCCACTTGGTTGGATTTGTAAGGATGCAAATTTATAGGTTTCAAAGAAGTACATGTTCCGCTTTTCAATAACTGCACATTTCATTAACACCATTGAATTAGATGTTGTTATGCTTGATATAACAGGTATGGTGCTGGGCAGTCCTTACTTGTATGACACGAAAGCATTCTTCCATCACCATGAGAACCAATACCATTTATTCAAAGATGGCAAGGAGTATATTATGAGAGCTCATCATAAAAAACTAGACACTCCTTTAGTTAATGCAGGGAAAATGAAGAGGCTAGTAAATGCAAGCCAAAAATTGACATTGATGATGATTAAACAAAGAGATGTTTTACATAATCCTTTTCAAACAAATGCTGATGCATCTATTAGTGTCGGTATCTTCATCCCTTCGTCAGTGATCAAAATCCTCTTGTTGCATTGCATATTAGGTGTCTCACTCGGTCAGCTACATTCCATTAGGAGCATGGATCATCTGACGGTAGTGGCTTGTTGTTCATATCCCTCATGTCCTTTACCTGCTGGCCCATTTCCATTCACTAAGATCATTTGCAGTCACTTTTTGTCTCATAGTTTGCAAAGAGTCATTTTTCGGGTTTTAGTGTCATTAGGTCTAGGGTTTCATCAATAAGGTCCTCAAAATGCCTAATAATGGTTAGCAGGCGCATGAGGAGTTTGAAATAAGGTTCCAGTACTAAGAACTTCATTATCATATGCTTAATAATGTATTTTTCTTCAAAACTCTGTTTTGAAGAAAAATAGAGTGTTTCATCATTTTATGTATAAATGTAATGTAATTTCAAGTTTTCTCAGTTGTAAAAATAATTTCACTCGCAACCCTGGTCACCTTTGTTGAGCTCCAACAAATTCATTCCCTGCAAGGCAAACACAAAGCACATCATTCAGTCAATCAAAGCCAAAATGAAGCAAGCTGTTTAAAACATAGTTTAAAAAGTGTCAAATCTAAAACATTACAAAATGGGCTTTTGAAGTGGAAAATTAAAAGGTCTTTGGTATATAAGTCATCTCCATGTTCAAAGGCTCATTTGTGTTCTGAGAGGAGAGAGTGAGCAAAGGAAAGGGCCGAGTAAAATGAAGAGAGTAAAATCATAACAGAGTTGGCAAGTTTTAGTGGCATGGTGCATTGGCTGGGTGACACAGCGCATTGGATAGGTGCGACGCATTGGGTCGGCCTCCACTGTGTTGAGAATACACCAACACAGTGCATAGGAGTGGTGCAGCGTGTTGGGTTGGTGGCGCGGCGCGTAGAGTTGCCACTTGTTTTAAACCCCAATTTCATTCAAACTCGAAATTACTCGAGTGCCTCTGGTCCAAGTAAGTCAAACAAATTTGTCAATGCCAAATGAACTTGTGTCTTATGATGTCTATGAGGATTTAATAAACAAAAATTTAAACCCTATTTTCTTGTTCAAGAAATTCTTTCTTAGGGTTTATAGTTTGGTTTTTTGTGCCTATCACTTCCACTTCCCCACCTTGTTTTTCCCTCATCACTGTTCTAGTTTTATCAATCCATTCCCCATATCCCTAAATTCACTCATTCCCTATCCTAGTTCCCATTATCCCATCCTAACTACGAAATTCCTCAACCCCCAATGCTATCCCAAAAAGCCTAGAAGCTGCCCCTAAAACTCTTTAATTGGTAAATTTCAATTAGCAATATTCCCAACATTCCCCTTACCCTCTCCCTCCATAGCCCCTCACATATTTTCATACATTTGACAACAAAAACCAAAGACACCAAAACTCCTCATAATCATCTAAGACAACACAGACTTTGGCAAACATGGAGACAGATTCCTCTTATGACAGAGATAGTGACTCTACAACTGAATTGCATGCACCTACGAGACCTCACAAGAGTGGCATACATGTGAGGGAGGAGCCTACTTCACTTGCTGAGCTGAAGGCATGTCCTCTTGCTATTTCATGTTTTCAACAATAGTCTTATTATCAGTTTTGTGAGATGGTTGCTAGAGTCCACCACCATCATGAGCTGGCCAGATTGTTTGTGCTGCATTTACATAATGGCCAAGTCACTCTTGCAGGTGTGACATTCACTTTAACACCTGAGTCTATCTCTCTAGCAACTGGTATTCCAAATGTTGGAGAGAAATGGAACAAAAGACAGCAAGTTGACAGGGAACACTATGAGCCATATATCAAGCCCGGTTTTTTGAGACAACTCAGCAGAGTTTTTCCCTTTCGGTTCCTGAAAGATTCATACGCTCCTTTGATGAAACTCATTATCAAATATTTCAGTTGTGAGTGCCAGTTTTCTCGCCTCTATGCCTATCATATCATTTTGCTGATGCATTTTACCAGGGTGAGAATGATGAACCTCCCTTACTTCATGTGTCGGAATATTGAGAAGATGACCACCCTCGTGCAAAGAAAAACTCCTGAGCAGCAGTATAAAAGTATCTATCACTTTGCACTCATCAAAATTGTGGTTATGCATCAGCTTGGTTTGCAGGATATTTCATGGGAGGATTTCATTTCTAATGAGTTCTTCACAGCTCCTCAGGTACCTTCGAAGGTTTTTCATGAGGTAGGTGAACCTTCATATCAGCAGGAAGGTCATGAGACACAGACCGCTAGTGTGTCGGTGTTTGTCACCTATCAGAGGGGCACTAGAGGGTTGTTTGTAGCAGCCAAGTGAGTATTATCTCCACCCAGGGTGGAAGGGGTATCGCTTCCTTCATCAGTGGTACAGGTACATGACAAGGGTAAGAGGCCAATACATGATGAGGGGCCTTCATGAGGCCAAGATACAAACTTCATACTCATTGATGATGATTTGGGTTCACCAAGCTCAAAGCTGAGAGAGATTATTCAGGAGCAGAAGGTGGAGATAAACACTTTGTCCCTCAAATTTCAAAGAGCCCAATGTATAATCAACTACCTTGAGCAAAGAAACAAACAACTATAATATCAGCAAACTATCATGGAGCTGCAAAATATACATGAGAACCGGCAAGCTGCCAAAAGGAGCAAAACCAATATGACATCCATTGAGCAAGAGATTGAGGCTAATCGTGAAACTTGGATTGAAAGGGTAAATATTCATTTGGAAAATTGGTTGGAGAAGGCCAAAAAGGAAAAGAACATGTTGAGGCACATGGCTAATCATTATTGGGCAAGAAATCATGTTTGCAAGGCACGAATCAAAATCTTGCAGGCCAAGTTAAAGAAGGCCTCAAAGCATCGGAAAAGGAAAGATAGACTTCAGATTTTGGCTGAGGCTTCCTTGGCCCATCATAGTACATGATGGAGGACACTTAGCCCAAATTTCAAGAAATTTGGGACACTTTTGCAAATTTTGATTTTTTGGCCTAAAAACAGATTTTTCAGCTCTATGCGCCGCGCCACTTGGCGCGCACTTTTGATGGGGGGCTCCTCTTGGGGAAAACTTTAGATTTTTGGATTTTTCATGGAAAATTATGCATGCCTACTTATGGCCAAGAGAGTTTGACAGGTTTTTGGCTTCCATAAGGGTCAAAAACACCCTAAAAATGACCTTTCTGCCCCTTTTTGGACACACAGGAAGCAGTGTTGGGAGAACTCATTTTTGGAGGGGAAAATGAAATCCAAATTCAGAAATACCACTTGTGTGGGAAATTAGACAGGTAGACCTTTCCAACAAGCCTAATTGAAGCTAATTTGGACACTAGGAAGGCCTTTAAAATCAGCTCCAAACTGACGCAATGCATAGAGAAATCAGGTGCGGCGCATTGGGGATTTTTGCTCATTTTGGACTCAGTAACTCTGTTTTTCGCCTAGTTTTTGACATTTTGACTTTCTTACTTCCAAATGTTAAACTTATGATGTAATTGGATGTAGTTTTATGGATCTTGATGTAATTTTGTTAAATTTTTACTCATGGAGGTAGATTCATCCATCAAAAGGTGAATTGCAACTGAATGAATCCGTTTCCTATCTTATAGAGGCAAGTTGTTCCACTGCCTATTTTCCAGCTCTCAATTTAGATCTTGTTTAAACAACTCCTAAAATTGTGAGCTCGACCCCTAGAGGCTGGGGATGAGTTAGTGTTGTCTATATCTTGTATTTTTTCAGTCATTAGCATGGTTGGACACTTGGGATTGTTTTGAGCATCATTGTACATTCATCTCTGCAGTTTGGCAAAGGAATAGACCAAGGTTTGCAGCACTCCTTGGGATTCATGTGGCTCTTTGTTATTATGATGTGTTTCTCTCTATTAATGTAAGTTTACTGGTGTTTCATGTTTATCATTTTCCCTCTTATTTCTTCTTAAGTTAAACAAATAAGGATAAAGGTGGAATTCATTAAAATTTGCAGTGATCTACCTAGGGTTTGTTTAATTTTCTATGTTTTCAACTGTTTGAAGAGGATTTTTGAAAGTTTCTTGCCCTCTTCAACTCCTCACCGGTCAGAGCTATCCATTTCATTCAAAATTGAAGTGTCAAAACAATTGCCTACCTTGCCCCATTCAGATCTCTGCAAAAACTAGGCCTCATTCCCCAAACCCAAAATATTCCCTTCCCTTTGATCCAACAAACACCCTCAAAATCAAATCAAACTCTTTTACATATATACCTAGCCTAAAATCAGCCTTTATTCAAGTCATCTCAAGCCTCACTGATTATTTTTGCTGAGATTGACCAAGAGAGAGCCCTCTCCCGATCTGGTAGGGCTAGCTACCAGGTTAAGCGTGGTTTGATGTTCCCCTAGACTCTGAATTCCTCAGCCTAAGGTAGATTTAGGCCATAAAATAGTGGTGACTCCACTAGGGACAAAAATAAAATAAAATTGTTTTCTTGTTAGTGTTATTCATTTTACAAACTATAGAAGGAGCTTGAAGTTATCCAGGTAGCCTTCGAAATGCTGTTGCTTTGCATTAGCGAAAGTAGATAAATGTTGCTTCAGTCAATCTCCAGTCTAGTCTTATAAATGTAACATCTAACTTGTAAATTTCCCCAGTACATCAGATAATTTTGGACTTTGGGTGATGAGTTTAGAATTCGATAGGTTGAACAAGTTGATTTTTTCCGTTTGATTTTTGGGAATAATTAAACACACTAGCTTCCAGACGACACACCAGGGAAAATCTAGATCTCGATCCACCTCCTGTGTATGAAAATCCAAATATTATTTCAAGAATCCTTCATCGAGAAAGTCCTATGATTCCTGTGTTCAAATCTCATTCATGTCGTGCTGTTTTCGAGTATCTTGAAGATCTTGAGTTTGACGAACAATTTGAGTTATCGTTGTTTGAGACTAAGTCTTAAAGTGCTATTGATTCTATAGTCTTAAATCCAGAGTTTGTCAAAGATCTTGAAATTGAAAAGGCCAATAGATCCATTAACAGTTACATCTTGAATATTTAGAATTCCATTGTGGCAACAAACATTCCCGAATTCATAGAGTCTGCATTTGCAACTCTTGGGTCATCCGCAGTTACATATAGTTCACAAATTCCTACCGAGCCTCCTTTCATTCCCACCATTCCTGTGCAACCTTCTATCTCTGATCAAAAATCTACAGTAGTATCACCTCCCTCCACACCACATACACCTCATACATCAACTGCTCCGACTCCTCCTATATCCCCAAACCTGGTTGTAAATCCACCCAGAGAAATGGCTGCCCAATTTTCACCCCTTGTGTTGCCTCAAAACTTGGATGACATGCCCGCTGATTATCAAAGAAAAATTCCATTTTTTGATGGCACTCCCCAAAATATTACTTCTCAGCAACATGTGGATAGGATGGTAGATTTCTTTGACCTTCATGAGATTGATGCGGAAAATGTGACAATGAGACTATTTTTACAAACCTTTGGAGGTGAAGTAAGAAAGTGGTTCAGAGATTTTCCGGCTAGAAGTATTACTACATTGCCTAATCTTCAGAGACAATTCTTGTATCGATGGGAAGTGAAGAAAGACCCTCTTAAGATCCTTTCCGAATATGAAAATATCAAGCGGAACGTTGGTGAGTCAGTTCAAGATTATTGTATTAGATTCAATTCTGTTTACAATGCAATTCCCGCTGATATAAACCCACCTAGGGGTCGGCTTTAATTAAGTTTCCAGATGGCTTCGATCCTGACATGGCCTATCAATTAAGAGAAAGAGATCCGGGCACTTTAGAAGACATGCAGAAAATTGCAATCAACATTGAAGCCAATTTTCTTGCCAGGAGAGCTAGAACGAAAGCTGAAAAGAAAGTAGCAATAAAGGAAGAGGTTTGCACTTCAGATCAAGTGCTCCGTAAGATGGAAATTTTTTTTGAAAGATTAAAAATTGATAAGTCTGAACCGAAAATCAGAAATCCTAACTTCCGTGGCCAGCAGCAACCACAATTTAGAATCAAGCAAAGAGATTAGCGAGAACAAGAACAAGCAGTAAAACAACAAGTGAAGACACCTTTATAGCAGAATTTTCTACATGGTTCGGAATCAGATGATGAGGAGAATGTAATCAGAGAAGAGAATAATTTCTTTACACCTGATGATATGCCAATTTTTATCACTGAAGATGAGGAGTATTCTGAGAACTCAGCTGAACAAAAGTACGAGAATTTCATCTTGGCAAATGAGATATCTCTTGAAGAAGAGTCTGATGAATATCAGAGGGGGTACATGAATGCCTTGACCGCCCAGCAACGAAAATATCCACTAAGAAGTAGAGAGGTACCCATTAATCCAATTCAAAAAATAAAGGAAGCTACAGCACCAAAGAATGATCCACTTGTTGTGAAGAAAAAGGGGAAAGAGACAGTTGATCCCACTACTAGAAAATCACCATCAGCAAATGAAATATCCAATCAGCCAAATATATCAAGGGAGAAAACTGAAAAGAAGGATGTCCCAGCTAAAGAGGTAGAGAAAACTCCAGTTTTTAACTTAGAAAATGAAATTGCTAAGTTAAAAGTGTCAATTCCTTTGACTGAATTGATGAAGAATAGCAGCTATAAAGGTCAGGTGTCTAAGATTTTGAGTTTAGATCCATTGTCTGATATGGTAAACGTGGAAGATGATCAACCTGAGTTGATTTTTGGTCCAACATTGGATGGTGAGTCTCCAGATAGTGATGTACCTCCTTTTTACATCAGCCTTAGATTGCACGACCATGTGTTACACAATGCTATGTTTGATTCCAGAGCCTCTCATAACCTCATGCCTAGGGAAATCATGGAGAAATTGGGATTGGATATCACTAGAAAGTATCATGACCTTTACTCTTTTGATTATAGTAGAGTAAGATGCATTGGGCTTATCAAAGATTTGGTGGTCAGTTTGGATCAGATTCCAACTAAAAATGTTTTGATGGATGTGGTTGTGGCAGATATTCCTCCTATATTTGGCATGCTTCTTTCCAGATCTTGGGGAGCAAAACTTAAAGGGAAATTGCAGTTTGATTTCTCCTATGCTACTATTCCCGTGTTTGGTCAAATGAGGGAATTATACCGGGAGAAAAAGATGAAGTATATGATCACTAGCAAGGAGAAACCGGTAAATCATCCAATCAATTATGTACATACTGATTTAGAATCATTTGTTTTGTACTTAGATAGCTTTAATGATGTAAATAGTCAATTAATTGAAGTAGAGGACATTCTGGAAATCGCTGAAAATTTCAGAGAGGTCTTAAAGAAAGAGAGATAGAGACTTGATAATACCGATGAGCAATCAGCCTTCTGACAGCAGCAAAATGTTGATGGACAGCAAGATGAAGCAAAAAATAAAACATGATTTCAGCATTTGGAAGAAGACGAAGATGGTTTGTGGACCATGGATTTTGATGGTGCAGTAGGAAGGGATGGTGCTAGAATTGGAATTTGGGTACGCAGCCCTATTTCTTCCCAAAACAAAGTGCCAAGTAATGTAAGGGTTTGTTCTTATAAACTGGCTTTTGATTGTTCAAATAATGAGGCTGAATATGAAGCTTTAATTGCTGGTCTGAAAATTCTTAGAAAGTGAAATGCCAAAAGAATTGCAGTGTATGGCAACTCCGAGTTAGTTATCAAGCAAGTGAAAGGTGAATATCAAGCTAAGCATCCTCGAATGCGGGCCTACTGCAATGCAGTACTAGATATCTTGAGATTGTTTTCAAATTATACTTTGACATGTGTCCCTCGTATTCAAAATGGTATTGCAGATGCACTTTCAACAACAGCAAGTAATTTGAAAATTCCAATGAATTCAAGCAACAAATTTGAAATTCATGTGAAGCACCGTCCGACTGTCCTTGACAATCAAAGGTATTGGCAAGTGTTTCAAGATGACAAAGAAATTGATGAATTTTTGAAAAATGAAGGTAAATTCAAAGACACTTCTATTGATGGGGAGCATGATGATGGCGAGGAAGATATAGAAGTCAATCAGATGGAAGTTTTACAGCTGAAGGATAATGTCATTCCTAAAGGTATAATACGTTTAGAGGAGCTTTTCGACAAAGATGATGTAGCTCGGAAACCGAGCTTGCTGCCAACTGAGAAAGGAGTTGAGGATGTGAACATTGGATAAGCAGAAAATCCTAAAATGGTAAAATTGTCCAAAGAATTTCTCCCACAGGTAAAATAAAAGTATATCATTTTATTATCTTCCTTTGCTGATGTTTTTTCTTTGGACTATTCAGATTTGAAGACATATGACACAAACATAATTCAACATACCATTCCGATTAAGCCAAATCAAAAGCCCTTTCGGAAAAAATTGAGAAGAATAAATCCAAAGCTGTTGCCCTCAATAGAGAAGGAAGTGAATCTCTTGTACAAAGCTGGTATCATCATCCCCATAATATTTTCAGATTGGATTTCTAATTTGGTGCCTGTGCGCAAGAAAACAGGTGAGATCCATTTATGTATTGATTTTCAGAATCTGAATAAAGTATCTTTGAAAGACAATTATCCATTGCCCAAAATGGATCACACAATTCAGCAAGTAGTTGGAGCATCCCGCATGTCGCTACTCGATGGTTATTCCGGTTATAACCAAATTCTGGTCCATCAGGATGATAGACATAAAACAGCATTCACCACTCCGTGGGGAACTTTTCATTATGCTAAAATGCCTTTTGGTTTGAAGAATTCTGGTGCGACCTTTCAGCAAGAAATGGATATGGCATTTTCAAATGAGAAAGATGTCTTTCTGGTTGTGTATCTTGATGATTTGATATTTTTTTCTAATTCAGATGAAGAGCACCTTTATCATTTGAAAATTGTATTTCAGCGGTGTAGAAAATATGGTGTATCTCTCAATCCAAAGAAGAGTTTTTTTTCCATGGATGAAGGCAAGCTTCTTGGTCATATTATATCAAAAGATGGCATCCGCATTGATCCATCTCGAGTAGAAGCTATTCAACAAATTGATCTTCCCCGAAACAAAAAGGAGATCCAATCATTCAACAGTAAGATGAATTTCTTATGTCGCTTTGTGCCCAATCTTGTAGAACATTTAAGGGAAATCACAAACATACTCAAGAAAGATAGTGTAGTGAAGTGGACTGAGGAAGCAATAAAGTATTTCAATTTAGTAAAATTGGCCCTTTCTTCATCTCCGGTTTTGATCAGCCCGAACTATACTCAAGATTTTATTTTGTTTTCATTTGCCTCAGATCATACTATGGCAGCAGTCTTGATACAGAAAAGAGATCAGCTTGAGAAACCAATTGCTTTTTTCAGCCGAACTATAAGAGATGAAACTTTAAAGTATAATATTATTGAAAAGAAAGCTCTGGCCTTTGTAAAAGCGTTGAAACACTTTCGAGTATATATTCTGCATTCTCACATTCTTTCTTATGTTCTTAATGCTGTTGTTAAAGATGTCTTAGTGCAAACAGATCCAGAAGGGAGACGAGGCAAATGGATTGCAGCCTTGTTGGAATATGACGTGGAGATAAAACCTAAAAAGCTTATCAAAGGACAGGGGCTGGCTAAGCTAATGGCTGAGTCAAATTTGCATGCCTTGGAAATTAATCTCATCACTGTTATGTCTGAGGAAAATGAGGAAAGTTGGCCAACTCAAATATCAAAATTTTCTTTTCGTTCTCCTTGGTATTCAGACATTGTTTATGTGCTCCAAAATCTGTCACCACCGCTAGGAATGGCTAAAAACAAAAGTAGGACACTGAAATTGAAGGCTTCCAAGTTTTGTATCATGAATAATGCGCTCTATTGGAAAGATCCCAGTGGTATCTTTCTCAATTGTTTGTTTGAAGAGGAGGAAAAACAGGTTATGGAAGATTTTCATAAGGGATATTGCGGAGGTCACCTTTTCTGGAAAGAAACGGCCATAAAATTTTTGAGAGCAGGATATTATTGGCAAAATATATTTACTGATGTGTTTTTAAAACTTTTAAAAGCTGCCATGAATGTCATATTTTTGAAGGGAGGAAAAAAATTGTAGCCTTTGCTGCTCAAGCCCATTGAAGTAAGTGCTCCTTTTCAACAGTGGGGTTTGGATTTCATTTGCGAGATCCATCCTGCTTCTTCAACGCAGCATAAGTGGATCCTTACAACGACGGACTATTTTACCAAATGGATTGGGGCGATTCCCACTAGGCAAGCCATAGATTTGGTAATCATTACATTTCTTGAAAACAATAATTTGTCTCGTTTTGGTTGTCCAAACAAGCTGATCACTGATAATGCAGCAGCCTTCAAATATAAAAGAATGATTGAATTTTGTGATACGTATCAAATTAATTTGGGGCACTCAGCTGCATATCATCCACAAGCCAATGGACTGGCCGAATCCTCGAATAAATCCTTGGTGAATATTATCAAAAAGCTACTGGAAATAAACAAGAAAAGTTGGCATAAGAAATTGGTTAATGCACTTTGGGTAGATAGAGTGAGTCAAAAGAAATCTATAGGCATGTCTCCTTATGAGCTCGTGTATGGTGTTGATACTTTATTCCCGACCTCTCTCACAGTTCCAGTGGTTAAAATTATGCAGGAAGCTGGAAGAGAAGATGATCATATGCAACAGATAATAAATCAAATGATCCATTTACAGTAGACTACAGACGAGGTTTTTCAGAACACTTTCAAGCTGAAAGAGAGAATAAAGAAGATATATGATCGAAAGGCAAAGGTGGAAAAGTTTCAAATAGAAGAAGTGGTGCTAAAATGGGACGCAAGAAATGAATATAAAGGTAAGCATGGCAAGTTCGAGAATATTTGGAAAGGAACTTTCAGAATTGCTGCATATCGAGGCCAAAATTCTTTCCTTTTGAAATAAATGAATGGAGAAGATTGTCCAGGAGGGCCAGTCAATGGTCGGCTACTCAAACGGTACTATTTTTGCAATGTTTTCTGCTGTCATACATATCACTGTACATACTAGTTTGTTTAAGTTTCATTGCAAGTGCGTTTTGTCGTCATTCTTTTAGTTTGGGGCCCAAGGTGAAGGCTATAAAACTGAAGGATGATTTCAATTTTGGTTATGTTTGTTAAGTCAGCTCTTTCAATCATTTTCAGTCTCGAAATTGAGTCAGTTTTGAGTCATTTTTTAGTTCTGAAAATGAGTCAAGAGTCTGGTTTTGTTTTATCGAATTTATTGACTCTATAGCCTAATGGACGAAGGCACTTCCTAGTTTCCCAGAGATCTGTAGTTCTTGGCACCTCCAAGGAGCTACCATCCCCATTGGAGCCAATGTTAGTGTCAGTATATTCATCCCTCCGTCAGTGATCAAAATCCTCTTGTTGCATTGCATATTAGGTGCCTCACTCGGTCAGCTGCATTCCATTAGGAGCATGGATCATCTGATGGTAGTGGCTTGTTGTTCATATCCCTCATGTCCTTTACCTTCTGGCCCATTTCCATTCATTAAGATCATTTGCAGTCACTTTTTGTCTCATAGTTGGCAAAGAGTCATTTTTAGGGTTTTAGTGTCATTAGGTCTAGGGTTTCAATAATAAGGTCTTCAAAATGCCCAATAATGGTTAGTAGGCGCATCAGGAGTTTGAAATAAGGTTCCATTACTAAGAACTTCATTATCATATGCTTAATAATGTATTTTTCTTCAAAACTCTGTTTTGAAGAAAAATATAGTGTTTCATATTTTTATGTATAAATGTAATGTAATTTCAAGTTTTCTCAGTTTTAAAAATAATTTCACTAGCAACCCTGGTCACCTCTGTCGAGCTCCAGCAAATTCATTCCCTGCGAGGCAAACACAAAGCACATCATTCAGTCAATCAAAGCCAAAATGAAGCAAGCTGTTTAAAACAGAGTTTAAAAAGTGTCAAATCTAAAACATTACAAAGTGGGTTTTTGAAGTGGAAAATTAAAAGGTCTTTGGTATATAAGTCATCTCCATGTTCAAAGGCTCATTTGTGTTCCAAGAGGAGAGAGTGAGCAAAGGAAAGGGCCGAGTAAAATGAAGAGAGTAAAATCATAATAGAGTTGGCAAGTTTCAGTGGCGCGGCGCATTGGCTGGGTGACGTGGTGCATTGGATAGGCGTGACGCATTGGGTCGGCCTCCACTATGTTGAGAATACACCAGTGCGACGCATAGGAGTGGCGCGGCGTGTTGGGTTGGTGGTGCGACGTGTAGAGTTGCCACTTGTTTTGAACCCCAGTTTCATTCAAACTCGAAATTACTCGACTGCCTCCGGTCCAAGTAAGTCAAACAACTTTGTCAATGCCAAATGAACTTGTGTCTTATGATGTCTATGATGATTTAATAAAAAAAAATTCAAACCCTATTTGCTTGTTCAAGAAATGCTTCCTTAGGTTTTATAGTTTGGTTTTTTTTGCCTATCACTTCCACTTCCCCACCTTGTTTTTCCCTCATCAATGTTCTAGTTTTATCAACCCATTCCCCATATCACTAAATTCACTCATTCCCTATCCTAGTTCTCATTATCCCATCCTAACTACGAAATTCCCCAACCCCCAATGCTATCCCAAAAATCCTATAAGCTGCCCCTAAAACTCTTTAATTAGTAAATTTCAATTAGCAATATTCCCAACATTCCCCCTCTCCCTCCATAGCTCCTCACATATTGTCATACATTTGGCAACAGAAACCAAAGACACCAAAACTCCTCATACTCATCTAAGACAACACAGACTTTGGAAAACATGGAAATAGATTCCTCTTATGATAGAGACAGTGACTCTACAACTGAATTGCATGCACCTAGGAGACCTCACAGGAGTGGCAGACATGTGAGGGAGGAGCCTACTTCACTTGCTGAGCTGTAGGCCTGTCCTCTTGCTATTTCATGTTTTCAACAGTAGTATTGTTATCAGTTTTGTGAGATGGTTGCTAGAGTCCACCACCATCATGAGTTGGCCAGATTGTTTGTGCTGCATTTACATAATGGCGAAGTCACTCTTGCAGGTGTGACATTCACTTTAACACCTGAGTCTATCTCTATAGCAATCAATATTCCAAATATTGGAGATCAATGGAACAAAAGACAACAAGTTGACAGGGAACACTATGAGCCATATATCAAGCCCAGTTTTTTGAGACAACTCAGCAGAGTTTTTCCCTTTCGGTTCCTGAAAGATTCATATGCTCCTTTGATGAAACTCATTATCAAATATTTCAGGTTGTGAGGGCTGGTTTTCTCGCCTCTATGCCTATCATATTAGGTTGCTGATGCATTTTACCAGGGTGAGAATGATGAACCTACCTTACTTCATGTGTCGGAATATTGAGATGATGACCACCCTCGTGCAAAGGAAAACTCTTGAGCAGCAGTATAACAGTATCTATCACTTTGCACTCATCAAAATCGTGGTTATGCATAAGCTTGGTTTGCATGATATTTCATGGGAGGATTTCATTTCTAATGAGTTCTTCACAACTCCTCGGGTACCTTCGGAGGTTTTTCATGAGGCACGTGAACCTTCATATCAACAGGAAGGTCATGAGACACAGACCACTAGTGTGCCAGTGTTTGTCACCTATCAGAGGGGCACTAGAGGGTTGTTTGCAGCAGCCAAGTGAGTATTATCTCCACCCGGGGTGGAAGGGGTCTCACTTCTTTCATCAGCGGTACAGGTATAGGACAAGGGTAAGAGGCCAATACATGATGAGGGGCCTTCACAAGGCCAGGATACAGACTTCATACTCATTGACGATGATTTGGGCTCACCAAGCTCAAAGCTGAGAGAGATTGTTCAGGAGCAGAAGGCAGAGATAAACACTTTGTCCCTCAAATTGCAAAGAGCCCAGTGGATAATCAGCTACCTTGAGCAGAGAAACAAACAGCTAGAAGATCAGCAAACTATGATGGAGTTGCAAAATATACATGAGAACTAGAAGGATGCCAAAAGGAGCAAAATTGAGATGACATCCATTGAGCAAGAGATTGAGGTTGATCGTGAAAATTGGCTTGAAAGGGTAAATATTCATTTGGAAAAGCTGTTGGAGAAGGCCAACAAGGAAAATAACATGTTGAGGCACATGGCTAATCATTATTGGGCAAGAAATCATGTTTGCAAGGCACGAATCAAAATCTTGAAGGACAAGTTAAAGAAGGCCTCAAAGCGTCGGAAAAGGCAAGATAGAATTTAGATTTTGGCCAAGGCTTCCTTGGCCCAACATAGTACATGATGGAGGACACTTTTTGCAATTTTTTTTTTTTGGCCTAAAAATAGATTTTTTAGCTCTATGCACCGTGCCACTTGGCGCGCGCTTTTGATGGAGTCCTCCTCTTGGGGAAAACTTTACATTTTTGGATTTTTCATGGAAAATTATGCATGCCTACTTATGGCCAATAGATTTTTACAGGTTTTCGGCTTCCATAAGGGTCAGAAACACCCTAAAAATGACCTTTATGCCCCTTTTTGGACAGACAGGAAGCAGTGTTGGGAGAACTCATTTTTGGAGGGGAAAATGGAAGCCAAATTCAGAAATTCCACTTGTGTTGGAAATAAGATAGGTAGAAATTTCCAACAAGCCCACTTGGAGTTAATTTGGACACCAGGAAGGCCTTCAAAAGCATCTCCAAACTGACGCGACGCATAGAGAAATCAGGCGCGGCGCATTGGGGATTTTTTCTCATTTTGGACTCAGTAACTCTGTTTTTCACCTAGTTTTTAACATTTTGACTTTCTTACTTCCAAATGTTAAAATCATGATGTAATTGGATGTATTTTGATGGATCTTGATGTAATTTTGTTAATTTTTTACTCATGGAGGTAGATTCATCCATCAAAAGGTGAATTGCAACTGAATGAATCAGTTTCCTATCTTATAGAGGCAAGTTGTTCCACTGCCTATTTTCCAGTTCTCAATTTAGATCTTATTGAAACAGCTCCTAAACTTGTGAGCTCGACCCCGAGAGGCTGGGGATGAGTTTGTGTTGTCTATATCTTGTATTTTTTCAATCATTAGCATGGTTGGAAACTTGGGATTGCTTTGAGCATCATTGTACATTCATCTCTGCAGTTTGGCAAAGGAATAGACTAGGGTTTGCATCACTCCTTGGGATTCATATGGCTCTTTATTTTGATGATGGGTTTCTCTATGTTAACGTAAGTTTACTGGTGTTTCATGTGTATCATTTTCTCTCTTATTTATTCTTAAGTTAAACAAACAAGGATAAAGGTGGAATTCATTAAAATATGCAGTGCTCTACCTAGGGTTTGCTTAATTTTCTATGTTTTCAACTGTTTGAAGAATATTTTTGAAAGTTTCTTTCCCTCTTCAAATCCTCACCAGTTGGAGCTATCCATTTCATTCAAAATTGAAGTGTCAAAAAAATTGCCTACCTTGCCCCATTCAGATCTCTGCAAAAACTAGGCCTCATTCCCCAAACCCAAAATCTTCCCTTCCCTTTGATCCAACAAACACCCTCAAAATCAAATCAAACTCTTTTACATATATACCTAGCCTAAAATCAGCCTTTATTCAAGTCATCTCAAGCGTCACTGACTATTTTTGCTGAGATTGACCAAGAGAGAGCCCTCTCCTGATCTGGTAGGGCTAGCTACCAGGTTAAGCGTTGTTTGATGTTACCCTAGACTCTTCCTTCCTCAGCCTGAGGTAGATTTAGGCCATAAAAGTATGTAATGAGTTTATTCAGTTTGAAAGCAGGTTGTCCTTGAAATAATATGACAAGCAGTTGCAGCAGTCGGCATTGGTGTTGAATGGTGCTGAAAACAAGGTGTCATTGAAAGAAGTTGCAAAGTTCAAAGAGAGGGCAAAAAAAATTGGCAAGGAAGGTACACGATTCATAAATTTTCATTGTTTGTTTCCAAAAGGCATGGTATAATGGTGAAGAAACTTGGTCAAGAATTGACACAAGTTCAAGGAAAAAGCAACAAAAAATCACCATAAGGACAGAGTGCAAGGTGAGAACAATTCCAAGATTCCTTTGATTATAGACCAATGTAGAAACAAGATGCTTACTGAAAAGTTAGGTTGTTGTTCTGCAAGTTCAGAAAATGTGCAACATGACAATGTCAAAGACAACATTGCATGGTCGACAGAATCAGTGGATAAAGATTGTAAGAGTGGGGACAAAGTCTCCTCATCTTCGTGTTCAATAATCCTGAGAAATTTTAGGGTCCAAAAGCTTCCTAGGGGGCAGGTGTGATCAGGAGATCATGTGTTATGCTCAAAATTGAAAGTGCTCGAAACTGTACTGAACCTGAATGACAAGAAATGTCTTGTTGTTGTGATTTCGACACCATGAACGGTTCAAAAAAATGATGTGATATGAAGAAGATATCGCGTTCTATTTGTTTTCACAAACAACTAAAATTTTATGACTGGGATGCCTAGTCAACATGCAGGTACAGTCAGTAGGTGGCATATTCTAGGGAATATTCCCTTTTCTCACAGCCAATCAGAATTTGACACATATCTTAATCTAGGCCATTGATTTTGTGGTACGGAATTGGTTTCTAACCGTTGATGGGGTTTGTACATTTTTGAACTAGCTGTTGGATGAGAGACACGTGGAAAGCGTGGAGGATGGAACACATCCTCAGGAGGCTTTGGTAAAATTTTAGTGGAGTCAGGGGGGGTCGACCCCATGACCTTGGGCCTGCTCGCAAAATTCTTCAACCATCCCACCTATTAGGTGTTACTTAACACTATAGTTCTTCGCATTAATTTATTGTTAACATAATGTGCAACTGGAGGGAGGGACTGCCAGTAGTCCCAACCAGCTGGTAGCCCCAAGTTTACTAGTCACATGGAGCAATCTAAATTGCAACATCAAACCTTTTAAACCGATGGTAATAAAACTTAACTCCGACGATCAGTGGGCGTGGTCACATGTCGCGGTGACATTCAAACTAAAACGTGACAGTTTTATAAACTATAACCTCCGCGGTGAGCAAGCGCTGTCACATTCGTGTTCAGTTGGAATTTAATTCAATGGTTAGTTCAAATGGTTTTTGGGTGGCTAATATGGTGGAGACGTTAACATTGTCACATGGGCGTAGTTTAATGACATGTAATGTGACATTTTTTGAAATCGTGCCAACTCCAGTTTCCGCTCCAACTCAATGTGGAATTTTAAAACCCATAACCTCATGGTTTTATGCAGAGGGTCGGCTTGTGACCACCCTGACCTAACCACTAGCATTTAATTCAAATGGTATATAATGGTAGGGATTTTGGCGCCGACCCTAAATTTAGGGATTTTACTATTTTTAGTGACAATTAAGTGCCAGTATCCACTTTTAGTGGAGCTTTTCTAGCTGACATTGGGAGGTAAATTTTCAACCAATTTGGGAGAAAAAAGAGTCTAGCTAGACTAATTTGAGCATTCTGGATCCATTGGTGTAGATAAAAAAACCATTAGAGGCTTGTAAACACATGTAATTTAAATTTTTTAGCATAATGACAAAGAGGGACATGCCATTGGGAGCTGGACTAGCAGATGTAGCCTAGGAGGGATGAAATGCTTCATCATGCCTACTATGTAAAACTTATGTGTGATTGTTTTTCTATGCTATACACTATTGTAAATTTTTATTTAGGCTTATTTTCATGCTTAAAGTTCAAAAATTCATCTATGTTTCATGGTTAAAACACTCATTCCTTGAGTTAACAAATGGAGACAAGTTGTACATGTTTTTATTACTGAAAGGACACTTAGCACAACAAACTAATACACTCCTTTCAAATCAGGTTGGTATTAGAGCTAGAGTTTAATCTTTGGTGATTTTGTGTGCAAAAATCTGTTAACTGTTTGCAAGGGTTTTCAAGCTTACTAGGCTCAAGCTTAAGAAAGGAGAAGGAAAATTGGTTGAAGCAAGAGGTTCTCAATGTGAGCCACAAAAAAGGAGGGAAATATTGCCACATTATGCACCACCTAACTATTTTGTAGGTAAATCCCCTCTGCAGATAGAGGCGATCTGTCTAGCCCTAGGGTGGGTCTAGCAACAAGAGGACATGCTAATGTGTTGGTTCCTAGTTAACTAATGAAACAAGTTGGGATAGATTGTCCTACTTGTGATCCAATGCAGTTGTTGTAGCTGAAGCAGAGGTCTCCTGATCCTTGTCCCAACATGTCACGATCCTTTAGCAATGGTATTTGGGTGCCTGCACAAAGATCAAAGGACAAAAAGAGCATACATGACAATAATTGCATTCATAACTAGCTAATCTGTCACGGAAGATTAAACATATTGCGTAAGATAAATCAAATCAACACAAGAAGGGAACAAAAACATTAGACATGCATGTATTAAGAGAAATAAAGAGATGACAACCAGAGCCATGATATCGCAACCTCCTTCAACGGGTCCAGTTGAAACGCATCTCAATCATTCGTCGAGAATTTGGACACAACGAGGAAAAATACTAAGCTCTCTCTCGACAAGCGTCTCTCTCTCTGCTCTATCTCACACCAACTATATCAACATGTTTCAGCAAAATTTTCAGAAATTCTTCTTCAACTATCTACATCTATGTGAGATAGGTGCATTTATAGAAGGAGAGGAGGAGTTTGGGATCCCTCAAATGGTAGAAGGAAAGCCTTATCCTTTGGGAGGTTCCCTCAAAAGGAGGAAACAAGAAGCCAAAGGAAGGTGATTATGGTTATGCAGTCGAACAACCCAAGCTGACTCGCTCACGAAGTAGTTAGCTTGGAAACTTCGCTTCTATATTTAAAAAAATTTACAAAAATAGCTCGGCACGGACAGCTCACTGAGACAGAGTGAAAATGGGCATAGGGCCCAATGTTAATTTCCTTTATCGGTGTGAGGCCATAAGTGCCTACTAGCACCAACCCAAATGCATGCATTTTTTATGGTCTATTCCAGGAAAAGTCAACAGAGGAAATGTCCTCCCCATGGAAAGGGATGCAATGATACTCTTTTCAAGGCATAACACTTCATATAAGTCACAAAAATGGTACTTAAATGTGCGATATGGGGGTTGTAGGGATGGTGACAAAATGTTGTGTAACCAATGCCCCCTAAAGCGTGAGGTCCGAGAGAGAGGGAGGAGTGAAATGATTTACGAGAAGGCGTTTGAACCAAACACTGTAGTAAGAAGACCTGCAAGGATAAATACAAATGATAGCTTTGATACATGAACACGTGGTATGGGCACAACCATCCATAATAGAGTATATAAATGCTGAGATCTGAGGTATGGACACATCCGTGCAGCAATATGATCAACAAATAGACTCAGGTATGGTCGCAACCATCCAATCAAAAGAGTCATGCATATAGTCATGATAAACCAAAATATCTCGCAGCCTTGATCTAATCAGAAAAAAACCAGGGTCCGGCACTCCATCTCGACCCGAAAAAGTACAATTCAAGCATGTGAATATGTGAGCTGAAGTTGCACATGCAAGAAAGTCACCTGATTACCAGCCAATGATAAAAGCTGTTAACAGGCACGAGAGAAACCACCAATAATGACAATGGCTCTCAAGGTACAACTAGTACAATCCATGGAATGTGAACAATGATCTATCGTCAAACACCCGCAGAATCACTCGATCTAAGGCCAATGATGTGGACTTGTCGTCGAATGTGAAGAAATTTCCATTGAGGCATTCAAGCTCCAAGGTACCAAAAGGGAGTCTCTAGGTTAACTTCCTAGAGAATGAGCTGAAGTCGACAGGATGTGACCTGGTCGAAAGAGGGCCATAATGTTTCCCACATCATTGACACGAGACAAAGGAACATGATGATATTAAATCAAGACTAAATAGAGGATCAGAGGGAGATTGAAAACTGCAATCGGAAACTTCTCTTGAACATATCAGCAACACGACTCTAAATTTGGCATTATTTGACATCAAGGGATCTGAGGTCATGATTATGTGTCATATAGCAGATGAGAGGTCAAAAAATATTACCCAAATCCATGGAGGAAAAAATAATGAAATGAGATGTCCCCAACTTGACACAAATTTAGATGAGTGTCATGTTCAAGAGCAACATAATACCCACACGACTGAGAACTGGTTCCATTTCCCCCCACCATTGTTGGTGAGAACCCTAATTATTTTTGCAAAACAAGCTTGAATGGGATAGAATATGCTTGTCATGTAAGTTTTTCCTTCATAAAAATCCATCCTAGTACATTTTACGAGCCCTAGGAATGAGGAACTTGGTGACGTCATGGTGAAGTTTTCCGATGTCATTTAGGGATTAACGAGCCTGACAAAGGAAGAACTCGACATCTTTTCATGTTTAGAGAGTTTGAAAAGAAGCGAAAAAGAAAAATCGAGTAGTCCCTTTCCGTAGATAGTCTCACAGATCTGAAAAGGTAGAAAACTGTGTCTGAGAGAACCTCTTAGTCATGATAGTCTAAGGTATTCCTTTTTCATAAATAATCTATCCCAGCCCGAAAAAGGGGTAAACGTATATTGGGTAGATATTGTTTCACAGCCATTTAATGAGTTCAAAATAAAAAGAGTCTTAGAATTATTTTCATGTTAAGAGAGTTAGAAAAGAGCTGAAAGATGAATCCAATAGTCTTTTTTTGTGTGTTGTTACTGAGTCCGAAAAAGTATAAAATACAACTCATTACTTCATCGTTGTTACGTTGAAAACCTGTCGCTGCATAAGAGACGAACGTAAAACCCATTTATCAAAATAACATAGACAAATAATCGAAAAATATGCTTTAAAACCTAATTAGGGTTCTGAAAAGTTATAAATACCAAATATGGTAAAAAATAAATTAATTTTCACTTTTACCTCTTGTGAGCAATTTGTTACCCTTTTTCACTGTGATTTTGCGGCGGCGATAGCGAGAAATATGGTAGACCAATCTCGAATCCGTTAGTTCCAGGTAAGAGCTAACATCTTTATCTACATTTTGATTACACTTTTATTACCTGCAATCCCAAATTTGGAAATATATGGGGGAATTTGTAAAAACTAGGGCGTGGTGGTTGGCGAGGGATCGGACATGGACCCACACCAATCCTCCTAAAATTTGAACTAGGGCACGCCAATTGGCGCAACTATTCCAAAACAGTCGCGCCAATCGTGACAGTAAATTTTAGCATGTAACCGTAGACAAGGATGCCCAAATTAGTGATTCAAAAGCTTTGGATTTGGCTAATGACAGTCATATGAATGTTTTTGCAGGTGTGAAAAGGAAAAATGGTGGTTGAATGGAAATAACGAGAAAAGAGTGAAGAATATGAAGAAGCCATGAGCTATAAAAGATTCATGGAAGCTCTCAGGGATCGAGGGCTTAAGAAATTTTTTATGACACCCTGTCTTAGTGCTCAACCAGAGCTGTTGCAGTACTTGATCAGTGTCTAGGACATTGATCAAGAAAATTTCATTATTCATGACCAAGAACTTGAGATTGAAGTCTCAGATGTTTATTTCATAACAAAACCATCGCAGAGGGTGCCAGTACCAATCCTGACCGACACCTGGCCCTTAATGGAGAACATGAGTATGATTATTGACAGGGTGTGCCCAAAGGAAAGGAAAGGATCAGGAAGTGGAAAAGTGGACATCCAAACTATTCTAGATTTGGCACTAAAGGTAGTGTTGCACACCATCACATGAGCTGCAGGATCACAGCTGCCGCACGAGGCCACAAAGACACAACTACTTATTGTTGTAGATTGCATGGCAACGACCCTCTACAACTAGGTAGAGGCAGTGACAATCAACATGAAGCATCAATTGAAAAAGTGCAAGAAAACCAAGCTGAAATAGTTTGGTTATGCGTCCATTCTGGTATCGTTAATCTTGGAACGAATACCAATATTTCAACGTCAGGAGGTGATAGTTCTGACACCACCAGCACAAGAGCCATGGATGGCCCGTTGGGAAGCTCTGATGCCAAGATCAGGGGGTAGTCAACAGATGTCCTAGAGACCGAAGTTATTTGAGTGGCTTCACCGAAAACTGATTCTCATGGAGGATTGGCCTACTATGGCACGGATTTCACTGGTGATGCAAATCTCCCTCTCCCAAAAGGAGAGGATTGGGATGAAGTACTTGGTAAGACTCATTTTTTATTTTGAGTATTATGATTTTTTTTTGTTATGCACTCTCACATTAATCCATGTAATTGCAGATGTTGTCCCAGAGAGACCTCCATGTATGTCCCCGATAGCGAGGTGGATTCCTCACGAGTTTTGTTTAGCCCCTAATGGTGAGGGGGGCGAGGAGGAGAAAATCATATGGAACTTGGAGGGAATCTCCCATGGGATCCTAGAATATGTGCGATTTGATGATGTTCCTCGTGCATACTAGAGACACACTACAAGGGTGTCCAACTGTGTCCCTCGTTTGCTGAGCTGGCTTGTACGGGCTGTGACGTGTTATCATAAGTGTCACACTAAGTAGACACCTAGGTTTTATTTCCGCATATTTTTTGAGAGACATGATGTCTTAGGATGTAAGTGAAACATACATATTTTTTGAATTTATGATTCACATAGATGCAAACATTCGATATATATATATATATATATATATATATATATATATATATATATATATATATTTATTTATTTTTTTCTTTTTTTTCTATATGGATCTTTTCATGTGAAGATGATTTTTTTACAAATTACGCAAATGTATTTCTAATACAATGTTAGCTATTGTATCAGTTAATGCATTCATTTGTCTAGGAATATGTTGATATGTAATATAATCAAAATGTATTTCAAGTAAATGAACATGCAAATACAACCTTAAGATATGAGGGTTTCTAATAGAATAATGTTCATTAAGTTGAAGAACAACAAGCTATGAGTCTAGGTTAACAACCATTGCACGAATGTCAAGGGTAATCACCTCGGTTAATAGTTCAATAACAATACTATATTCAGCGAAATTGTTTTCAGTTCATCCTAGACATATACCTTGAAGGTCTAACAACTCACCAGCAGGATCATAAATCACGTAGGCTGCAGAAGACAGGTTTAGGGTATTGCAGCAAGCACCATCCGCGAAACCGACATAAGGGTAATAAACATCTACAAAATAAGAAACCATATAATAAGAAGGAAAACATTCACAAATCACAGTAAGACAAAAATGTACAAAAATGAAAAGAACACCTATGTACACAAAACATGCACGAATGACTCATGCATAGTATTTTTTAAGATACAACCCATTTCTGGGTTGATCCAGAGGATGACCTTCATAATCAATAAGCTCATAAGCCCCATTCTGTAAAGCGTGTTTAACAATGTAGGACCCATGCCACATGGGTTGAAATTTTCCTACCCCAGCTTATCGTGAGCTTAGTCGTATAAGAGGACAAGGTCTCCTTATATGAAGGAATGAGGGAAAACCGACTGGTCAAAATGAGTTTTGAACCAATTTTTCTATGCTTCAATGACTAGAGCAGCAAAACAGTGAGTTTCATCCAGCCTTTCCAAGTAGAGAAGACGCACTTCTTCTGGCGAAGTATTCAACAAAAATTAAATAGCTAGTTTGAGCGAAGGTATTTCACATTCAATCGGAAGGGTAGCTTCCAGACCGTAAACAAGCTGAAATGGAGTGAATCCGATCGCATCCTTCTGAGGCTCGGTACGCCCAAAGAGCCGAAAACAACATGAGATGCCAGTTTTATTTGTGCATCCCAATTGTATGTTGAAGCATAGTGATGAGAATTTGTTTCACAGCTTCAACTTGGCCATTGGCCTGAGGATAGTACGACATTGAGTTGTTGTGATGCAGACCCAACTGTGAAGTCAACTCTGCCACCATGTAATGCTGAAAATGGGAACCATGACTGGTAACAATGGTTGGAGGGACACCAGACCTAGTAATTACATGATTGAATAGAAATTGAGCTCTTGTCTTACCGTCAACCATAAGTGTAGGCATTTCTTTGGCCGATTTGGTGCAGTAGTCAATGACTACGATGATATAAGCATGCCCCTCGGCCGAGTGAGGGCTACACGTCATAAAATCGATGCCTCAATTCACAAAGGGACCAATGGTAATGACAGGGTGGATATGGGAAGGCGGCGTGTGCATATTGCATTGATAGATCTGGCAATCATGGCATTTACGGACATCAAAAATGTAGTCTTTAAAGATAGTGGGCCAGGAATATCCTACACAAAGAATTTTCTGTGCAGTAGCATAACCAGACATGTGACCACCACACACGCCACTGTGACAACCATTCAAGGTTTCTCAGCCTCCTTGAGAGTCAAACACCAATGGAGAATGGAATCAAATCCGATGCGGTGGAGTGTATCTTCGACTATATGATAGGGTTTCGATTGATGACGGATGCATCAGTGGGCATCCTTCGTCAACTCAGATCAAAAGTTAGAAGTTTGAAGATATACGATTATATCATTGTACCAAGGATCGAGGGTGCTAATCCAAAAAAGCGTGTCATCTAGAACGCGTTTCTTGGAACTAGACGGGGTAGAGCAGAAGGGAGAGAGAAGATTAAATTGGCGAAGACTAATGACTTCTTCGACTTGGCAGTAGTGAGCTCCAAATTGACCTCTTGGAGGATGAAAATCCACTTTGATTACTTTCCCCCTAGCAATTAACAAGACAATATATAAGTCATAAGGTTGCAGTTAGGAATCACAGTCACTGTACGGAACAGAATATAGTGATGAAAACATTGAACAACTTAAACAATAGCCAACACCAACTTCTCAACATATGCATATCACATTTCCGTATCGAGAAGGTTACAAGACAGATAATAAATGACATGCTTGTCTCCATCATCATTGTATTATACAAAAATGATGCCAATCATGCTAAACGTGGTGGCCAAATAGAGGGAATAATCGTGATGATAATTCAGAGGACGCAACAAATGCGCATTGACAAGCAATGCCTTCAGTGCATTAAAGGACTTTTGGGTGATCTCATACTAGAGGAACGAGACACCTTTATTCAGTAATCGCGTAAAACCTTTAGCCACTTCAACATAGTTAAGTATAAAATGGCGTAAGAATTTAGCCTTACCTTGTAGACTCTATAGTTGATGTAATGAGGATGGAGAGGGGAGATTAATTATGGCTTCAAATTTGAGCGTATCGATATGAATCCTATCTTTGGAAATGATAAACCCTAAGAATCTACCTGAGTCAACGCAGAAGATGAATTTATGTGGATTCAACCGAATTTTATTATGTCGACAGCGAAGAAAAATCTGACGGACATGATCAGGATGGTCTTTATGCTTAGTTGAATGAGCTAGAAGGTCATCGAGATAAGGCTGAACAATGTGCTTGATATTGTGGAAATCATATGAAATTTCTTGCTGAAATGTAGCCCCAAAATTTTTCAAACCAAAAGGGAGATTTTAATAAGCGAAATTACCCCAAGGAAAGATAAAGGCGATCGTATGTTGATCGATCAAAAGAATGTTAATCTGGTTGTAGCCAGAAAATCTGTCCATAAAGGAAAAAATATCACTCCCAACACACTCATCAATTATTTGATCAATAAAGGGATTAAGATAATTATCCTTAGGGAAAGCACAACTAATGTCACGGTAATCAACACAGACATGAATGGAACCCTATTTCGTATCTATAGGAACGATGTTGGAAACCCATTCTCTCAAGGGAATTGGATAGATAAAACTAGCCTTGAGAAGTTTTTCAACTTCTCCCTTAATAGTGGAAGCCTTTCTAGGGTGCACCGGACGAAGACGCTTGTGAACAGGCTTCATAATAGGATAGGTAGGGATCTCA
This sequence comes from Pinus albicaulis, assembly GCA_034641835.2. Classification (NCBI taxonomy): domain Eukaryota; kingdom Viridiplantae; phylum Streptophyta; class Pinopsida; order Pinales; family Pinaceae; genus Pinus; species Pinus albicaulis. The sequence continues at coordinate 557,044,378 of CM076570.1, read as the reverse complement.
TGCACCACTATAATTGAAACGATGTCGATCATATCTTCTTAAAACCATGCAAAGACTTCACGAAACTTGTGGAAAAGGCTAGTATAGACGTGAACCTCATCGGAAGAACAGGTCACCCCAATATGGATGTTCTTGACAATTCCTTGTTTGACGGAAATTTTGATAGGCGTCGTTTGTGTGATATTACTCAAGTTTCCTTCTGTAAAAAATTCATGTGTTAGAATGGGAATTTGAAGTGGAGGAGAAGGAATGTGAGAAGAAAACCTCTCAAGACACGTAGAGATGGCCCCAAGGCCTCGCATGAACGAGGAACGATGATGACTATCATCCCAAGGAGGATCCTTGAGAGACATATTTTCCACGATGGGTTCATCGGAGGGAAATATCGTTGTCCAGGGATTGGGCGAATCTGAATCACCAAGCTAAGGGGATTGAGAATAAGTATCAAGAGACATGCCCAAAGGAGCATGATTCGGAGGCATAAGACTCGAAGCTAAAATAATCTCACAATAATCAATCTCGATCGGACTTAATGACCTTGAATTTCCAAATGAATCGATATTCTCAGGCGAAGGGATGATCCATAGATTGTCAGACCTGGAGATCATATTAACCTTAATAGTGTTGGGTGGAGGAAGAGGAAAAATACCCGTGATAGCAGGATATTTAAAGAGACCTGACCCTACGCTCTTGTAAGACGTAGGAATTTAATGCAGACATTGCACATGGTGCTAGAGCCAAATCCTCAAAAATACTATAATGTTGAGCAACAAGGGCATCAGGATTGTAATAAGAATTCTGGAGTACACCTTTGGAAGGTGGTCATACAATGGGCTCAGTACTAGGCATTTCAATTTGAAGAGGGCCAGAAGTAGGCAGAGGAGGAGGACCATCAACAATTTCTTTACCCGCTGCTTGACGCGTTTCGATATAATATTTCGACAGGGTAGCTATGGAAACGGATGCAAAACCGTTCATCATGAAAACCTGGGAGGCAAATGGGGCATAGGACTCTGGTTGCTCTACCAACTAAGTCTGCTATGACGGAAATGATTCTTTGAGAAGAGTTGGAGTTCCTTGGGTGCCTTTGATCAATCAACTCACCTCGACCCATCGAGGATAGTCCTTGGTGTAGTGATCTTCATCACAAATTAAGCAAGGATACTTCGGTTTATGCTAAGAACCATCATCAACATGATATTTCTGAGAATCCTATTTCAGGGTATTGGCTTTGGCCTTACCTTTACCCTTGTTTTACCCTTGGATGTTATCCGCTGGATTTCCCTGAACGACATTCATTTCTGCAGTTTTACTAGAATTACAGATTGGCTGAGAAGCAATATCATTGGAAGTAGTAGATTTTTTCTTTGCAGGATTTGGAGGAGAAGACTTCTGAGAATTCTAAGACATGAAACCAATGATACTGTCGACAGATGGCGTCGTTGGTGCTTTGGATGTTCAAGGTCTAGGAGAATCAAGCAAGAGATTGTATAACGTGCCGGACTGAGAGTACACAAGATCAAGGTACTCGGCATGAGTAATGGCTTGTTCCTCAGTGACACATGCCCCCTAGCAATGTCCTTAGTAATAGGACTAATGAAAGAGGTAGTAAACCAATCAGTTAGAAGTTGATCAGGAATCTCAAACTTGATTAGGTGATGATGACACCTCCATTCATGAATATGATATGAGATAGGGGTAGCTTGATCTTGCTTCATGGATGTGAGGAGGTGCGTCCTAGTTTCATACCGAACAAGTAACTGAAAGTGCATGAGAAACACCATGGCTAAAGAATTGAATTCCTAAAAGATGCCACGAGATAACTCGATGTACCACTTGACAGTGGCACCAATAAGAGTCTGTTGGAAAAGATGGAGTCGGATAGAATCGTCAACCCAAGAGTTATAGGAACACCAAATATGGTATGTCATAACATGCACTTGGTGGTATTATTCAGACATGCCCTCAAACATGGGACAATCACTAGGAATTTTGGTTGGAACTAGAGGCCAATATGGGTTATGAAGGATTAGATCATTCGTCAACTTTGACACATAAGGAAGTTCCAACGTAGTGAGAAATGGTAATTGAGGATTAAAAGGCATTAGAGGTCATTGATAAAGACCAGTGTTAGCATTCCATTGAGGTTGAGAGAAATTCTGCCCCCATATGTTTTGTCTCGAAGGATTCTGTCCATAGGGGTTATAAGATTGATAGTTCTACCCATACTGGGGTTGAGGACTAGGATACTTATTTTGAGCATACCATTGAGGTCCTTGCTAAGCAACATATTGATTTTGTTGTGGAATGTAAGCATTTCATTGAGGTGTATTATACACCATCTGGGATTGATTCTGAAGGTAATAAGTGAAACCCTGGTGCACACTATATACTGCCTGAAATTGACCTTGAGGAGGGTAAGTAGTGCCTTGAGGTTGAGCAGGTTGTCTCGGTGGAGCAGGTTGAACCAGCTGTTGAGCAGGTTGAACTGGCTACTGAGTAGGTTGAATAGGTTGAACTGACTTCTGAACAGGTTGAGAATTTTGAATCAGTTTCTGAGGTTGGACAGGTTGTCCTTACGGAGCAGGTTGGCCTGGGTACTGAGAGCCACCAGTTTCCCTTGTGGAAGAGGTTGGCCCAATGGTAAAGATGGACCAGGCTACCCCTGAAAACCAGGTTGAACCAAAACAGGAACATAGGGTGTGTCCTTGCTATACAAAATCTTGGCCTTGTGGAATGTAACGTTGTTGCTGTTGCACAAAAGGTTGTCCTTGTGGTGGATACATTTTCTCCCCAGGAACAGAAGACCCTCCTAGTTGAAATTAAGGTTGGACAGACAAACCATAGGGTTGTCCTTGTTGGACTGAAGGTTGTTCCTGTAAGGGTTGTCCTTGCGGGCCTTAAGGTTATCCGTGAGGACCAAAGGGTTGTCCCTATTGGACCAAAGGTTGTCCCTGCAAGGGTTTTCCTTGTAGGCCCGAGGTTTGTCCCTATATTAATGGTCCTTGATGAGCAATGGTCTAATAGGGATCAGGTGGAGGAAAATAAATAACTTGATGAGGATCAATTAGAGGCATATATACGGGATTACCATAGACATCATAATGATGGGGAGGATTTCTAGGAGCTTGCAGCTGTTGAGAACCTTGAGGTGTGGAATTCTGCGGCTGATAATCAGGAGAGGGAGCATGTCGTTGCTGAATATCCAACAGGTAGTCATCGAATGTATAAGTAGAAACCATAGGCGTGGTAGAAGTAGATGGGGTTTCCACAATGCGAGGTTTCAATCCACTCATGGCAGGTCTAAAAGGCAATGTGGGATTGATAAAGATAGACCTGCGTACAACAACAGACCTTGATGACTGAGTCGTGATAACAACCAATGCGGATGAAGCCAAAAAAATGGTAGGTTAGACCGGAACAGATGTAACAGTGGCTGATGAGATGGGTGTCGAGTGAGACATTCCTAATGTAGGAAAAACCAAGCTTCCAGTGGGAGCCACTATATTGGACTATGCCATGGAAGCCACACTAGAAATGATCTAACCAAAAGTACAATAACCAGGTAGAAGAGACATCGATTGGGGGTAAGGTTGACTAGAGACATACGGGAACTCTTTTGGGAAAATCCGATATTCCCCTGTAGAAGCATGCAGCTCTTCACTGCCAATAGAACTGGAGGAATCAATATCTGACGAGGTCATAAGATTGTTGAAAAGATGAGGAGGACTAGGGGGTATAGCAGCGGCTAATAAAGACAATCCTGAAGTGAGAGGAGGGAACTCTTCCTCGCTCCCAAAACCAAACCAAGAACCCTGAGATGACCAATTGAATTCAACCGACCCTTCAAGAGGAGTCCAGCTAGTGAGAGGTAAGACACTCGAGAGAATATGCTACGAAAACTCGAAAAACCTAGTGGACTGAGGTGTTTCCAAAGAAATGTCAGGAAAAGGACTACCACTAGGAGGTAATGAAGAAGACGATGAAACTGGTGGTTTTTCCACTGTGACAATATTTCAACACAGGAAGAAAATTGAGATAGCCTATTTGAGGCTTCAAGATCAAACACTAAGGAACTACAAAAACAAGCCAAGCAGAAAAATTTTAACGGGCGTGTGATCGTAGGCAGTTAATTTTATGACATTGAAACCGAACTTTTTTGTTTCCTATTTTAATAGTCGAGAAATAGGCAAAAGATTACTCTAGTAACTTTCAAATTGAACGAGCTTGAAAGAACAAGTGCTCAATGATGTTTTCACTTTTTAGAGAGTCACGAAAATATCAAATGACTACTTAGGTAATCTATGCAAGAGGGTGTACCAAGTTTATGTGAACTGCCATATACACCTTGGTGATCAAATGAAAGTGAAATGACCAAGGACTTGACATACGCGCAGGTAGTCTCCCTGAATGTTGTGCTAGGTGTATCACGGTTATAGGGAGGTAGACTCAGCTTCCTGTGGATAAAGGATTGCAACCTATGAGGGTCTCCCTTTATATACACAACGGTATGGGGAGCACAAATCCATGCTAGTGCCATCTAATGCCAAATGGTGAACGACAGCTACTACGTTTAATGACGTCAGAACACGTCACTAGCCTAGACCTCTAAAATGTGTACGTTAGGTTTCAATGCTTCCTTATATTGATTGAATTAATTTTAAGGTTGATCTTGAATTAATGTTTCAATCTCAAGGCCCTACAGAACGTGATCTTGAATTCCTAAATGCACAGTACATGCAAAATAACACCATTTTTGTTCGATGAATGCTAAATAAGAGAAGGGTAGAAATATTTAACAAAGTAGCAATAAATGAAAATATAAGAAGAATTTCACCAATGCATCTAATACAACCAAACAAGAAACAAAAAACTATTTCCTAGTTCGCTAAGAGCTAGTTATGCAAAACAACTTTTCATTTTCGATTCAAATGAAAGAATGCTTTTTTTTTGTTTTTTATATGAATGAAGCACACAATGCATGATTACCCTAAAAAGAAAAATGAACATTAGTTTTGAGCACTATGAATGTAAATATCTAAAATGAATAAATCAAATGAAATACAAACATAAAATGCACTCAAAACAAGGATACACTCTTTCAAGCAAACAAAAAGGCTTTCAAAATGATCCAAACGACCAATGTGATCTACGCTCGAAGTGATGAAATGGAGAGTTAAATGAAAATAAAAGTGATCATCCAACAAACCAAAGACACAAAGGATCGAGAAAGACTAACATAATCGATCAGCAAATTGAAATGACAAAGATCAAAGTGACTTGAATTTAGCTCAGAAAGCTTAGTGAGGAGAAGGCTAAAAAAATAGCACAAGACGCCTAGAATCCCTAGGGCTACAAAAAATCACTGATGAGGAAATGGACAAATAACTGAGAAGAACGAGACTTTAGAGTCAAAACAATCCCAAAAGACCAATTGCAAGGCAAAGAAACAATCCAGAGCTAGGAACTACTGACAAAAAATCAAGAAGAAGGTCAAAACAAATCTTACAGGATTCAGCATGATTGTATGGATGTAATCCATGCCTAACAGAGGTTGGCGCACTTGTGACAAAAGCAACAAGCGCCAATTGGCGCGAGTGTTCAAGGAAAAACCACACCAAGCTAGAAAACCATGGGAACAGGATAAAACAACTGAGCAGAGTTCAATCTTAACACTCTGGAACTGAACAAGAGGATTCAAAACAATAATGCAAGTCAAGCAAGGTAGAAAAGCAATCAAACGAACGAAGTCAACTCGATAAGGCAAACTCTCAACAAACAATGAGATGAAAAACACACACTAATCCCCAGTGGAGTCACCAACTTGTTGTGTAGGTAAATCCCCTCTGAAAACAGAGGTGATCCCTCTAGCCCTATGGTGGGTCGAGCAGCAAGAGGTCATGCTAATGTGTCAGTTCGTAGTTAACGAATGAAATGAGTTGGGATAGATTGTCCTACCTGTGATCCAACGCGGTTGTTGTAGCTAGAGGAGAGGTCTTCTGATCCTTTTCCCAACACGTTGTGATCGTTCAATAGTGTTATTTGGGTTCCTGCACAAATATCAAAGGAAAAAAGCAGCATACATGAAAATAATTGCATTCATAACTAGCTAATCAGTTAAGTAATATTAAACGTATTGCATAAGATAAATCACATCAACACAAGACCGGAACCAAAACATCAGTCATGCATATATTAAGAGAAAGAAAGAGATTACAACTGGAGCCTTGATGTCGCAGCCTCCTTCAGTGGGTCCACTCGCATTAGGGAAATTTTGAGGTCTAAAATGGGCCTCCTAAGGAAATAATAAAATAATAGCTAAGCCAATAAAATAATATTTATGAATTTTTATTTGACTTTTTGCATCACAATCCATGTAACCATAGTTAAATTCAATTCAAAAGTTGTACCAAAATAAAATTAGTAAATTTTTTTTATTGATGTGACTATAAATAAGAATAAGTTTTTCAAAAAAAATTCATTATCATTTAACAACTAATGCATTTGTCCTTTGTACTTAAATAACTTAAAATAAAATATAAATATAAATTTATAAATTCATAATTATATTATATGATATTAATTAAAATTTATATTATTTAAATTGTATAATAATATGTAATTAATATACTATATAAAAATAATATAATATAATACAATATAATATAATAAATGTATAGGGATATGCATTGTTTCTTTCAAGAAATATGAAATGACAATAATATATTTTTATTCAAAAAGTGTGAAATGACATTTATTATGAGTACTTTACTTTGAATTTGAAAGTACTTAGAGCACTACCATGGTTAACCATGAGGTTTTATCCACCATTGAGAATGTGACAAGTAAGTACCTTTAACTCAAGTAGTGCCAGATCAACCATTAGGGATGATGTCATTTCCTAAAATGTGATTGGTTTTCATAAAGTAGATTTTGATTATACATTTTCCTTAGGAGGCCCATTTTAGACCTCAAAATTCCCCTAATGAAGCGCATCTCGAGAATTCATTGGGAATTCGAACGTGGTGCGGCAAAAGACTAAGTTCTCTCTCGACAAGTCTCTCTCTCTCTGCTCTATCTCAAACCAACTATATTAGACTATTTCAGCAAAATGTTCAGCAATTCCTCTTCAACTAGCTATGTCTATGTGAGATAGGTGTATTTAAAGAAGGAGAAGAGGAGGTTGGGATCCCTCAAATGGTGGAATGGAGGCCTTATCCTTTGGGAGGTTCCTTCAAAAGGAGGAAACAAGAAGCCAAAGGAAGGTTCTCATGGTTATGCAGCCGAACAACCCAGGCTAACTTGCTCACGAAGTAGTTAGCTTGGAAACTTCACTTCTATATTTAAAAAAAATTTCAAAAATAGCTCGACGTGGGAAGCTCACTGGGATAGAGCGACAATAGGTGCAGGGCCCCATGTTAATTTCCTTTATTGGTGCGAGACCATAACTGTCTACCAACACCAACCCAAAAGCATGTGTTTTTGATGGTCTGTTCCAGAATACGTTAACAGAGGAAATTTTCTTGTAATGGCAAGGGATGCAATGATACTCTTTGCAAGGAATCACACTTCATATAAGTCACAAAAATGGTCCTCCAATGTGTGGGATGGGAATTGCAGGGATGGTGAAAAAATGCTATGTAACACTAGCTCACCTCCAAAAGAATCATAAGCAACATTAAGAATGCCTCCAGGAGAAGAAGAAATCCATGAAGAGATGGATCCCAAAGAGGAAGAAAGAGTGTACAGAAAATCATTTCTTGACTTGAATGAGATGTTTAGATTTGTTTATCAAGAAAGGAATCAGAAACTAGAAGAAGAAAGGTCCAAACTTCACAAGGAAGGATAGGGATCATCAGGAGGCCACAATGATGAAGATAAATCAAAGAATGGAAATGGAGGAAATGGAGACAGTGGAAAGTCACAATCATCACCCTCATCTTCATCCTCATCATCCTCTACTTCGTCTTCAGTACATAATCCATACAAGTCAAAGAATAATGGTAAAAGTCCTTTTCTAAAACTTGATGTTAAGTTTCAATTGCTAATATTTAAAGGTGAAGTTAATGAAAAAATATAGATAATTGGAGTAGACAATTGGTGGTTTATTTGAGAATCCAAAGAAATGACGGACCTGCTGAAGGAGAGCCTCAACATCAAGGCTTGGTTGTAAACTCCCATGGTATTTATCATAATAAAATGCAACTCATGTTTATCTTCCACTCCTGTTTACATTCATAATGAGATTTGTAGCATTCCTTGATTATTTAGATAGGTTGTAATTGTTTTATTTTTTTCATTATTTTACGCTTGTTGTGGTGTCTTGACAGTCTGTACAGGTAATCGAATGTTGGTAGGAGTGTGTATAGAGCTTGAGAAGAACGGTGTATCAAGAAGCTTCGATAGAAGACAATGACATAGCATCAGAATAAAGTAGGTCATCTTCTTTGATTTGAATTTCATTTACAATATAGGAAGGTATATGTTAGTATGTTCTTGTAGTTTCCAGACCCACCCTAGGGCTAGAGGGATTGCCTCTGTCCGCAGAGGGGGTTTACCTGCATAGCACATCCAAATCTGGAAATCATATTACAAGTGAATTGAACAAGCTCCTCAAAGACAAAATCATCTTTCCAGTTAGGCATTCTAAATGGGTTTAAAATATGGTACCTATTAGGAAGAATAATGGTGATATTCATATTTGTATTGACATTAGAAATTTGAATAAAGGATGCAAGAAATACAATTTTTCACTCTTACCGATGGAGAAAATATTACAATCAGTAGCTGGTTCTGAACTTATGTATTTTCTAGATGGCTTTTTAGGATATAACAAAATTCTTGTTCATGTAGATGACATGTTAAATACTACATTCAAAACTAAATGGGGGACTTATGCATATCAAAAAATTCCTTTCGGACTAATAAATGTAGGTGCAAACTTCCAAAGAGCTATGGATATTGCCTTCAGAGGTCTAACCAATAAAACTATTGTTTTTTACTTGGATGATATCATAATATAATCAAAGAAAAGGAGCAATCATTTTCATGATTTAAAACAGATCTTTGAAAGTTGCAAAAGAAGAAATTTGTATAGATCCAGAAAGAATCAAGGCAATTTCTAAAATTCCTTTACCTCATAATAGGAAATAAATGCAATCTTTCCTTGGGAAAAAAATAATTTTTTCAAAACATTTGTTCCAGATTTTTCTCAAATTTTCCTGCCCTTACAAGCCATGATTAAGAAAAAATCAGTTTTAAAATGAGGTCATAATGAAAGGGAATCATTTGAATCAATCAAACAAGCCATTATTGGTGCCCCCTACTTGACAACCCCTATTTTTTCTTATCAGTTTATATTATATACTTTTTCTTCTGAATCTTATGCAACAGTTCTAACACAACTCCATGAGAAAAAGGTTGAGGCTCCCATTTCCTTCTTCATCTCAAATTTCTAGGGAGTCGAATTAAACTATTCAGAAGTAGAAAAACAAGAATTTTCAATTTTCATATATATCAGGCATTTTAGACCTTTTATTTTGAAAAATCATACCAAATTAATTGTTCCTTTCCCAACAGTAAGACAGTTTCTTGTCCAAAAGGAGTTAGGAGGGAAAAGGGAAAATTAGGTTAGTGCCCTGCAAGAATATGACATAGAAATCAAACTTGATAAAATTGTTAGAGGTCAAGGTTTTTGCAAGCTGATTTCTAGAGATTCTAATTCATCATCCGATGAGGACTCAGGTAACACCATTCAGATCTCATAGATATGTATTAATGATACTAAATCTAAGTATGCTTATTTGATATTCTATTTAAAAAATGGTTATTTTCCACCTGTTATAAAATAAAAAAATATTTAAGACTTAAAGCTAATCAATACTAACTCATCGATGATATGTTATTTAGAAAAAAATATGATTATGTTTTGTTGATATGTCCAAAAAAATCTGAAGCACAAAAGGTTTTTCAGGAGTTACATGATGGACCTGTTGTTGGCCCACTTTGGTGGAGACACCACAACTCACAAAATTTTGCATGCTGGCTACTACTAGCCAACTTTATTCAAGGACACTAATTCCTATGTGAGGAAATGTAAAATTTTCCAAACTACTTCACGGAGACAAAAGAAACCAGCCTTGCCTCTGCAACCATTCAACATTGAGCAACCTTTTGAGCAATGGGGATTGTATATAATAAGTGAGATTGTTCATCATTCTTCCAAACACCATAAATTCATCATAACTGCTACATACTACTTCATGAAATGGGTCGAAAAAATACCACTAAATGTAGCCAGTTCTAAATACATCATTGAATATATTGATCAACTCATCATTACCAGGTTTGGTTGACCCCATTCATTTATTTTTGATAATGCCTCTTATTTTTCAGGAAATGATATAACTGAATTTACTTTAAAAAGAGGATTTAAACTGAAATATTTTGCAAACTATTACCCTCAAGGAAATGGTTTAGAAAATAAACTAACAATAACATCATTAGGATCATTAAATTAACTATTTATCATAATCAAAATAATTGGCATAAAGCTTTGATATTTTCTTTATGGCCTAATAGAATAACTAAGAAATCATCTATAGGTACTTTTCCTTTTAATCTAGTATATGGGAAAGAGGCTATCCTTCCTCCCAATCTAGCCCTCGCTTCATTAGCCCTAATGAAATTCATTGAAGAGGAACCATATTCTTCTTTATAATTAAGAATGTCACAAATGCTTAAACTAGAAGAAGAAAGAGATAAATTTAAACAAGTTCATGCCCATCACCATCAATTAGTCAAATATTCCTTTGATGCAAGTTGAATCAACAAAACAATATTTCAAATTGGAGATTTAGTCCTGAAATGGGACAAGGCACATGAGGAAAAGGGTAAACACACTAAGTTCCAAAAATTGTGGCTTGGTCCATTTCATATTGTTGAGTAATTAGTTCCATCAACTTTCATTCTACAATATTTATAGGGAAAGAGGGAAGCTCTTCCCGTTAATGGACTAATTCTCAAGAAATAATTTTCTTGATAGAACATTTTTTCTATTGTAAATAACCATATGATCATATCGGTGTATTTTAGCCTAAAATAATTCCAGGTAATACATTATTGACATTTAATTGGTATTTATGATTATTTTATGAGTTTTAACCTTTAAAAAGCTAAAAAATTACAAAGAAATTGCAAAATTGAAGTTGCTTATGGTATCTATCATTGAACTCTGAAATTTTTATCCATTAAAATGTAAACTATTGTAACTAATTTTTTTTTAAAAGGTTTAGTTATTTTTGAGATTAGTCATGAAAGGTTTTCCTTAAAAAATAAAGACTATATTGAAAAATTTAGCATCTTTTAGCTTCAATTGTCATCCAATACCCTTAAGGATTAAATGTACCTCCCCATCCACTAATTTTACATTTTTAGAGTGTAATTCAAAAATATACGAAACTTAAAGGATAAGAGGTCTCATCATGATCATGCTTACCATGAGCATAGGAAACCAATAATATTGAGATTATCATAATTGGCCACCAAACTGGGATAATGGCTTTTAGTTATGTAACTATAAGACAAGAAGTCTCATCACAATTTAGCTTGTTCAATATTATTACAACCTATGAATGGAATTTTCATTATCTCGCCATGAAACCAGGACAATGGATTTTAAGCAATATTTAAAAAAGAAAAAATCAAAAAACATAAAATATCATTACCTCTAAGGATACTTCTATAAGTGGATGGGATACAAGTTCATTGTTGGTTAAAAGGTAACCCTGTCAAGGCTATGGGTGCCTGCTCGAAACAATGGCTCTACCTGTGAAATAGAAGTTTATCTATAAAACACTAAGTTTCAAAAAATCTCTTTACTTTATCCTTATAACTAATTAATGACTGATTCAGGTAGCTAAAATCTTCATTTATAACACGCTCCAAGAAATTTTCAATGAACTCGGTCCTTTTATTCAGAGCTCATCTTAACCAATCCAAATTTCAAAATAGTTTTTGTTTCCAAGTTTTTCTTTGATAAAGTTTACAACTTAAGTATTTATTTTCTCAAAGATAATTGTTTCTTCCAGTGAATCTCCAATTTTTGTAGTACTCAAAAACCCCCCCATTTTGTGTAATTAAAAAATTTAACAAATAAGGGGGACCCTTTAAAATTTTTAGTTAAAATTCCTTTTAATGAAATCGAATTTTTAGATTTGTTAGCCTCAAAAAATAAATAAAACCTATCAAGACTCAATGATTTATCACTAATTTAAAAAAAGGTAAAAGCGCTCCTAAAAGGTTTTCTCGCAATCACATATTGCAATTTTTCTATGTGCCACCTTTCCAAGAGAAAACCCCGATGAAAACCCCCCCAGATTGAGAAAGACATGAAAATTGTAAATGCATTTAATAAAGATAAAAGAGCTTACACACATATAACACAAGGAAGGCCCCACTAATGAGCCACGTCATCTGTTATGTAGAATTGTGATCTACAAGAAACCAAATTCCCTAAGTTTGGTGCTCGTCACTTAGAACAATAGAGGAAAGAATTACTATCACTTTCTCTAAAACAAACAGATATATAGAATGGTGAAAGAGCCTACTTGTGATTCAATCGCTTCTCCTTCTCCTTTTGTCGTTGTTTCCGTCGCTCTCAATCCAACTCAAATCACCAAATTGATTCATGCAAACACAAACATAGAACAACAAAAAATGTGCAATATACAGATATCTACTTATCTTACTCAAGAAAATCGATTAGATATGAAATATATATATATATATCATTCAAGAATCCATTGCACAAAAAATAGAGACATATATATGAGAAAATGAACAACAATCTTTATTAAAGAGTAGAAGGGGGAGGTTACAACCAATTATCGATTTGTTGCCAACCAGCTCCAGCTTCATTCCAACCTCATCACATCCAACATCATACCAGCAACATATCAGTACTTTCACTCTCTCAAATGAGAATCCAACAACATAAATTTACCGAATTTCTTCCCTCCCTATCACTAGAATGAGTGCTCAATTTATAGGGAAATTGATGGCAGTTTCTCAATTAATGACTTTCTAATAATAGGCAAGACATGTTCCCAAGTTTAGAGGTGTTAGATGGACACTTGGATTCAAAGTTTGACAAATATGAATTCTTCTAGAAGGCACTGGCCATGTTGAGATTCCTGAAACAATGAGAATTCTACTCCAAGGTTTCCAGCGCACTCTTGAATCTCGGGAAGTGAATTACAGTGCACCCTTGAATGGAGGATTGTGCATTGAAACACAATTAATCCCTTTAGAGGCTACGTTGGTTAGTCAATAAGGGACATAACATATACTTAAAACCTTGGACATATCACAATAGAAGCCATGAATGAATTTCTATTCTCTTATGGCATATAGCAAATGAAATATGAGGGGATGATGGACCCTATTTTATTGGTCCTGGGGATGATGTATAGTTTGACCAGGTTGTGGGGGATGATGCCCAAATTTATCTATAACAGCTGCCCCCTAAAGCATGAAGTCAAAATAATAAAAATATTATTTGGATGAGATTATTTATGACATAATGAGCTAGAACTAAAGTGGAGTAGTGCCCTGCATCAATCTTACAATACATTGCATCATGATATTTTCATATTGATCACAAATTTCTGAGGGAGGCATTCCCATGCTCAACACGTAAACTATCTAATAACATGTAGATAATTTAGAAATTCGTCTACATTAGAATTTTTTCCAATACAGAAATGCCTACAGATATAGGCCCATGTTCAGATGACGATATGTATGTAAAGTCATAGTACAGATCATGTGTACAACAATCCTGAAATTGCAGCCCAGATGGATGAAACTAGATATGGGGTTTTCTTATCTCATTCACTCGATCATTCAGGTACAAGTCTAGCCATGTGAATATATGATTTGTAGTCGAACATGGAAAGACATCGTTTGATTACCACCCAATGATGTGAGTTGTTAACAAATGCGAGAGAACCACCATTGATGTTAATAGCTCTCAAGGTACTGCAGTACAATTTTAAAAGCATAAATATATGATTTTATGTCGAATGCCAAACAAAATATTTCGGTTAAAGGTATGGAAGTGAGGAACTTGTCAATAACGTAACAAGCCTCATGGTACTAGAAGATGATGTTTCTAAGTAAACTTCCTAGTTGATGAATTGATGTCGAGAGGAAACCACTTTATCGCGAAACTGGAGTTACTGATTTTGGAGACAAAATGTGACTTGATATAACAATGTTAAGGGATGACTATCATGAAAAAGAAAGTTTATGAGTATTGTAGAAGGATGAGTATTCATTGGATGAATTATCTTGAACATATCAGTGACACTAAGATGAGATGGTAGAATTAAACCAAAACCAAAGTGAAGGTATGGTGAACCATAGGTATGAATGAGCAGTCAAGAAGATTACCCAACCCAAAAGCCATGATTATGGAGTGAAAGTGTCATGTTCAAGAGAAACTTGCTACCATAAATTGTTCTGTTTGCTTTCCCAAAATTTCCCCAGTCATTTGTCGACCAATACCTCTTTATTTTTTAACAATTTTGAGGAGGATATCATATGCTTGATCTACAATTCAACCCTTCAGGAAAATGCATCACTATTTAATAATTTAACGAGTCTAGTGATAAATGAAACTCGATTCTTTACATGATCGACAAGCCCGTCGCTATTTTATGTTTTAACCAGCCTAACAATAGTGACAACTTGGTCCTTTTTCATATTTAGAGAGTTTGAAAAAGAGGACAGAAGAAAAATCCATGAGTCCTTTTTCGTAAATTTGTTGCTCAGATCCGAAAAAGTGTAAAATTATATTTGAGAGAACCTCCTAGCTATGTTTTACTAAGGTTTTCCTTTTTCGTAAATAATCTATCTCAGTCCGGAAAAGGGTTAAAATTGTACTAAGTAGATGTCATTTCATTTACTTTTATGAGCTTGAAAAGACAAGTGCTCGACAATATTTTCACATTATCGGAGTCTAAAAAGAGGTAAAATAAGACTCCATGGGTTCCTTTTTCATCATTATCAAAGTTATAAAAGGATATAAAAGTGCACTTCAAGTCGTTTTTCATTTTTTTCAAAGCTCGAAAAATAAGGATAAAAGTATGCTTTGTGGTCAAATCATTCTTGAATAAGTGTGCACGACTAATTTGCTATATCAGCTATAAAAAATATTCAGAAAAACATCAAAAATTTCAAAAATACCTGTTTCATAGCGAAAATCGAATAAAAACATAGTCACGGCATTAAATATGATTTGAAATAATCAAATGACTAATTAAAAGAGTTTTTACCATTCATTTTTATCATTTGAAAGTTACCATTTTTATTTTGGAGATTTGAACCAGTTTTTTCCCCCAAATTTTAGTAGTTGATTGTGACAGATTACATGGATTATTTTCCTCATCGTTCAATCCAAGTTGGAGCTATGAACCTTCTCTTTCATTCAGTATCATTTCTATTTCATTTCATTGCATATTTTTAGGGTTTTGAGCCTATTATGGTAAATTTATTTTTCTCAGAGGGAAATGCACCCTTGAATATCAAAATTTGTGTTGCAGTACACTGGAATTGAAGGCCAAGTGCACTTGCAATGCACTTTCCCTTCACATGGGGTGCATTTGGCGCAATTCCCATTTTTTTTTCTTGAAGTGTGCCAAAATTTTGCCTAGTTTTTTGCATGAAATGGATCCTTATGAGTCTTACGATTGTAGTTCACGTATTCATGGGAACAAAATGATGATTACATGGAGGGAAAGTGAACATGAGGAAAAAAACATGATTTCACTAAATGATCTGGGTATGGTAAGATTCCTTAGAGATTGTAGGTTGCTAAAGTACTTCAGAGTGTCAAGTATGAGGCAACAGATGGAACTATTGGAGTTCCTTGTTCGTTCATGTGATCCAGCGATACATGAATTTAAAATTTGGGAAAAGTGGTCCCAATATTAGTGGAGGATATTTATTTTCTCACAGGATTATCGAGGAGAGATCAACCCATTTCTCTTTCAGGGTCTGCTCCTGGAGGAGAGACGGTGAGAGATTATATATTGCAGTATTGAAATCCAGGGATTGAACCTAGTAAGGATGGGAAAATAAACATACATGATGTACGGGACTTGCCATTGAGGACCATCCTATTGACTATCAAAAAGCTTTTTGGTACTGCTACACTACATCTGGAAAATAGATCTTATATGCAGTATGCACTAGATTGCTTCGAACCAATAGTTTTTAACTGGGCTAAAGTTGTCCTCTTCCAGATGAAAGAACAACTCACCAAGGAAAAGGGAGGAAGGAAGAATAATTTCAACTATAATTCGATCCTGATTTCTTTTTCCTTAGAGAGGATTCCGTTGATGTAGCCCTAGCATGTGACATTGGGTATATATTGCCCTAAATATCCAAGGATGCAGAGATGGGTAGAACAGATGACTAGACATGATATTCAATCAACCATCATGTTCTCGATTGCATTCTTCACCTAGTTCAGATGACAGATGGTCACCATCAATGATTATACATATGCGGGTGTAGACTTCTGAGGAGATCTAGATTTGGATTTACCAGATGACGCTCAATGGGGTGAAATTGGTAAGAATGTTTTAACCATGTTTTTCGATTTTTATAAGGTTTATACATGTTTTTGTATTTTTATGCTTCTCAAGACTAAAATAAAGTTTTTATGTAATGCAGATATAGTTCGAGATCGACCAGTGGGTCAGCCAGAGCAGGGATTAGATGAGCCAGCAGAGAGAGTTGTCGGGAGAGAAGTCCATCAGGATTTGGATATGGATGAGACTCTTGCTGAGCTACAACAACACATATACGAGTTAACTCTTAGGATTTTGGATTTCTAGATCAAAGAGTTACCCATGAGATTGCAGCACCATACTATTGGTGTTCCTAACCATTGGATGCGGTTATTGTGTAGGATAGCTAGATCAGTAGCATGTTGTCATGAGCATCACTATTTTACTTTTGACATTTTTCATACATTTTGAGGTCAGATGGCCAATGTGTCTTGGGCACAAATATTGTAAGAAAATATAACTATTTATCTATTTTTTTCATTTTTTTCCAATGTTTATTATGAAATCCTATTAAATTATATGATGTGAATTGAAATGTCTCTTTATAATGTAATTCACTAAGGAATTAGTTAATGTGTTCAAGTTTCTATAAATGTGTTTGTTATCCTCCTGTATTCTACAGATTCACTAGGTGACTATGGATTTATTACAATCAACTAAAGATAGCATTCTTTTCCTATCAACTATCTTTAGAAATCTCACTGCCTTCATTATCTTCATAAAACCTTTTCCCTATCTATCAGTTTTCCATCTCAAAGTCACCCTGTTGCTATTAGAAGACTCATTATGGGCTTATACATCTCATCTTCATCCTTCTTTCCTACCTAAAACCTCTTTTCCCATGTTCCCCAGGTTCCTCAAGCATTGATGGTCTCAAAACTATATTTGTAGGCTCTTTAGATAAGTCAATTACATTGGCTTTTGGATCCTCAATACAACATGATTATGATAAGAATTTTTATGGCTCCCTAAAATCCTTGGATGTTTCAAGCACTACTTTTCCTTGGCTATAATCTAGCTCAGATGTAATAGAATGTCGATACATGGTTATTCAAGAAGGACCTGAAATTTCCAAGGAGGATTATCTTCTCAGTTCAGAACCTACAAGTGAGAAAAATGGGACAAATTTTAGCACTTCTATAGAGGTGTTGGAATATTTATTAGTATAAATTACTGATGATGTAGACTGTCTACTCCTGAATGGAAACAATTTACGACAATGGAAAAGGGAAAAACTTGGTCTTGTAGATGACACGGGTTATAAACTTGATAGTCCATTTGAGTGCCAAAGTAGTGATTACTTGTAGGAAAATGACATGGATGAAGCACAGAAGGCCAAACATGAAGAAATTTTATCAGAAAATGTTGATGGAATATGGAAAAAAGGTAAGGTGAACTGGACAGAAATGAATGAACTTGAAAGGGATATAGAGAAATTAGAAGACAACACTGATGATTGTTGTAAAGAACTGAAGGCACTTAGAGATTTCAAAAAGGTGGCTATATAAGGTGGAAAGATGAGTTGAATTTTATGGTGGAAACTACAGAAGATCTTGATGATGCTACTATATATAATAATTAAATCCCAAAGTTGTCAAAGTGAACATGTCAAGCCTCAATGAGTAAAATAAAAGCCAACTCCATGACTTCAAGAACCTACAATGCAACAAAGTGTCAAAGAGTATCAGTGACAAAGGAAAAAGACTTCAAACATTGTAAAGTGGGTTTTTCAAGTCAAAATTAAATACGCAAGCCTATAAAAGCCAATTTTACAATTCAAAGAAGTCATTGTTACATTTCAAAACATTAGGAGCATCCAACAAAGAATAATTTCGGGTTTTTCTGAGAAAATTTGGGTTAATTTCCTTGGAGCTGCACGTTTGCATCGGCGTTGTGCACCTGGAGATCAGAGCTGTGCCCTTGCCCGAAATTCCTAATGTGTTTTATGAAGGCACTGTGCACCTATAGCTTGGCATTATGCCCTTGCAAAGGAACTGTGCTCTTACCAAAGGATATATAATAAATAATCACTCAATCTGATTTCGTGAATGTGCGGGTAAACAATCTAGATAGGGTTGAACAATGTGCTTTATGTCATTAAAATCATAATCAATTTCTCTATGAAATGTTGCCCCAACGTTCTTTAAACAAAACAAGAATTTTCGATAAGTGAATGTGTCCCAGGAACAGATGAATGTTGTTTTATATTGGTCCTCTGGGTGGATATTGATTTGATTATAGCCAGAAAATCCATCCATGAACGAAAAGATTTGACATCCAGAACAATCATCAATAATATGGTCAATAAAGGTAGTAGGATAGTTGTATTTTAGACAAGCAAGATTGACATCCCGATAATCAATGCATACTCTGATTGTCCCTTGTTTCTTCATGACAAGAACAATTTTGGAAACCTAATCAGTAAGCGGAACAGGGTAAATGAAACCAACACGCAAAAGTTTTCAACTTCTGCTTTAATGGAAATAGGCTTATTCAGATGAACAATATGAAGGCATTGACATACCGGTTTGACATCATGGTACATTTTAATGGTGTGTTCAACGATACTAGTATCTATGCCTGGAATTTCCTCATAAGACCAAGCAAATACATCATGAAATTCACAAAAGAGAGGGCGATAAGTTTTGAGTTCTGATGGAGAACAAGACACGTGGACATGAATGTTTCTACAATGTCAGGTTTGGTTGAAATATCGATAGAAATGGTTTCTTCAATATTTGATAACTTTCGTTTGGATTCAGTTGCATTAATGGGAAAATAGCTCGAAAAGAATGTTTTGATCGATGGGTGATATAGTTCAATAATATTATCTTCTTCATAATGCTGAAGATGGGAATGATGATGATGATATTCCCATGGTTCTCCTTCTGGCATCATGGATTCCACAATATTATCATCTATCAAGAAAGTGGATGAAAAATGATCAGATCGAGTAACAAAATATAAGGAATGATCAACCCAAACAATCAATGATGATGATTTCAGATTTGTTGCCCAAGCCATGTAGATTGATTTCTCTACCAGCTCAATTTGGTTGGGCGGTAGAAATTCATCCAATGTAACAACTTCAGAATCACATGTAACTTCCTTAAGCCAGATGGAGTGGAAGATATCATGTAGCAGGTCTCCATGTTTGCAATTTCGGTCGACATAGCAGGCGGTGGTAATGCAAGGGTTCCCATGAGGGAAGAATCCTTTAAGAGTCCTACACCAATGTTCTGAAGTGCTAGTTGGGGTGCGTGAACTAACAAAACGCTTCTAGTTACCTGGGAACTAGAGGCAAAGAATGATAGTTGATTGATGCTTGTGATAACACCTTTATGTGGAAAGGCTATCATTTTAAAATATGTAGAGACGATCATAGTCATAGCATATACCCCTGGCCTTCTGAGTAAAATGTTTTAATCAAGGGGTCCATCAAGGACCTTAACTTCAACATTTATTGTTTCTCCTTCTAGTTCATCATGTAGGTTATTGATGGTACAACAAGCCTTATATGTACGTCCGTCGAAAGCTTTCAACATCGTAGGCGATTAAGATAGGTGCAGTGAGCCAAGTGACTTCTAGTAGTTTAGAGACATAATTCATGTAGATACTCCCTCATTAATAATAATATGATGAATTACGTGATTGAGAACATTTAATTGGATGGAGAATTCCAATTCTACTGGTAATTGTCGCACATAGCCCGTATGATTAA
Organism: Pinus albicaulis; assembly: GCA_034641835.2. NCBI lineage: Eukaryota > Viridiplantae > Streptophyta > Pinopsida > Pinales > Pinaceae > Pinus > Pinus albicaulis. The sequence continues at coordinate 557,024,020 of CM076570.1, read as the reverse complement.
AGACTACAAGATTGGAATCTGTCGAACAAATTCCACCAATTATCGAAAATTTTACAAAGCCTATTTTTGGGAGGGAAAATTTTGAATTACCTCAAGCGTCAACATAGCTGAAGGGGATTGAGCCGAATCTTAAACTATATTATGATTTTGAGAAACTCAGGATCTAGGATTGAATGTCGATTTATGGACGACTCCCTTTGGTGGCTTTATTGTTAACTCAGGCATAGCAGTTGGCAGAATAGATTATGTAGATAGATTCATGGTCGAGGTAGTAGGTTAATCAATAGCTTGAATACAGTCAAATTTATTTTGCGTTGACACCAAAACATCAGTTGTTGGCTTTGTAACAGATAACATAAGCACTTGGGAACTAGAAGCTGGATCCGTAGCAATGAAATTTGTATCTGGATTCAAAAATGGATTTGTTAACACAATGGATGCATGTGAGGTCTTAATAAATTTTGAGACTTCGGCGTGGTGAGGACAATCTCGAACAAAGTGCTCCTCATTACAGATTATGCAAGGGTAGCAAGGTTTTAGATTTCTAGTTTGTTGATCATATGATCTTTCCTGCGGGGTAGAAGTTTTATTTTTCTTTGATTTCCCCTTTTTATTACTTCTGGGTTTCTTTTCACTTTTTCATTTTTCATATGACACGACATGAATTTCAGATGAAAGTGCAGTCTCAGATGCAATAGAGTAATGTGTTCTTGCAGTATTGATCATACCGTCACTGCCATGAGAGTCCTTAGATGGGGGAGGAACAGTAAAATTATATCGCGGCGTGTTGGGAATTTTCTCATAGAGCATGCCAGACTTAGTATAAATTAAATCTAGGTACTAGGCATGAGAAATGACCTTCTCTTTAGTGACGACGCCACCCTTAGCAACATCCTTAGTTATATATGGTAACATCCTTAGTTATTATGAAATGAAGCTCTGGGTAACTCAATGTACCATTTTGCGACCAGACCAGTTCTATTCTACGCAAAATACAGGGAAAGGAATGTTCTTCTTCCATGATGAATGATTTATTTTATGTCCAAAAAAAAATAAAAAAAATAAAAGGGTAATTCTAGGCAAAAGGTTTACCAAGTAATTGTGAACTCTAGTATACCTCCTAGCAAACCAAGAAGTATGGGCAGGAAATCTCCCCAAATTTTTTGTTCAGTGTATCACAATTTATAACGTTGAAGACTTGGTTACCTATGGATGGATAACAACCTAACTTTTCCCTCCCAAATATGCCTGAAGGTCGGTGGAGGCCCAATTCCGTATTAGTTTTATCTAATGTGAAACCGCACAGTGAGAGCACCCCCTTATACTTTTCATACTAGAACACTACCCTATATACCTGAAGGTACGTGGACGAGCTTCGATATACTTACATACGTGGAGTGAGGTATCACACTTGGAATGTATCACAGACAAGTTAGCAACAACTGCTATTTTTAATAATGCTGGAACACGTCTCTAGCCTAGACCTTCTAAATGTTATCGTTAATTTTCAAATGCTTTCTTAGGTAAATTTATGTAAATTTTATGTTGATATTGTTTAAATGTTTGTCTTTGAGGTTCATCATCTGATGTGAATGAAATTCCTAAAAATGAAAACTAAATGATAAACAAATTTTTCAATTTATCTTTTTCAATGAAAATCCTAGCTACTAAGGGAAAGAGAAATCAATTTTTGAGTTAACAACAAAGAGCAAAAACTAAAATGCAGGTTTCCTAACTTGTTCCTATGTAGCACACACAATTCACTATATGCACATGCATGTTTCTCTTTTCATCACCTTTAATGTGAATGCAAGAAAGGAAACTATATGCATTAATCAATAAAACAAGTTTTTTCTTCATTGAGAAATGAGGAATGAAACAACAATTTCTCTTCTGGGAAAATGAAGAATGGAACTACAATTTTCCTACAAGAAACAAAGAATAAAACAAAAATTTCCTTTATGAAAAAAATTGAACTAATGCAAAAATAAAATACTTTGAATTTGATTTTTCAATGATAAAGAAACACACTAAAGAGACATTGAACAAAATTACTTTTCAAAGGAGGAAGAATTAGAAAAATTTTCTGGTCTCTAAGAGGTATCAGACAATTGAGAATACAACAAAAAAATGGCTGAGAATGATAGAAATGACAAATTTAGATGGAATTTGGTTGGTTGAGGGGCCAACATAGTCTCTAAGGTGAGACAATGCATTGCAGTGCACCCCTGAGTGGGAGACAGTTCACTGCACTGCACTGTGCCTTGACCAAAAATTCATTGGGCACAATGGGGATTTAAAAACTAAGCAGTAGAACACACTTCTAATGCAATTATTTCATTCAAATGTCTAATAATTGAAGGTATATGCTAATGACGAGGATAATAAGAGGAAAAAACACTAGGAATGATAGGATATTCCCAAGTGGAGTCTCCAATTTCTTATGCAAAATTGCGATCTATGGATAAACCACATTCCCTAAGTGTGGTGCTAGTCACGTAGAACAACAAAGGAAAGAATTACTATCACTTTCTCTAAAACAATCATATATAGAGAATGGTGAAATAGTATACTTGTGATTTAATCGCTTCTCCTTCTCCTTCTGTCATTGTTGTCATCACTCTTAATCCAAATCAAATAACTGGATCTATTCCTGAAAACACAAACAGAGAACATCAAAAAACATGCAATATACATATATATACTTACCTTAATCAATCAAATCAATTATTATGAAATTTATATATCATTCAAGAATCCATTGCACAATAAATAGAGACATTTATATGAGAAAATGAACAACAATATTTTTTAAAGAGTAGAAGGGAGAGGTTACAAACAATGATCGATTTGTTTCCAACCAGCTCTAGCTTCATTCAAGCCTCATCACATCCAACATCATACCAACAACATATCAGTACTTTCAATCTCTCAAATGATAATCCAACAGCATAACTTTACCAAATTTCTTCCCTCCCTAGCACTAGAATGAGTCCTCAATTTATAGGTAAACTAATGGTAGTTTCTCAATGAATGACTTTCTAATAATAGGAAAGACATGTTCCCAAGTTCAAAGGTGTTATATGGATACTTGGATTCGACGTTTGAAACATATGGAATCTTCTAGAAGGCACTGGCCATGTGGAGATTCTTGGAACAATGAGAATTCTTCTCCCAGGTGTCCAACGCACCGTTGAATGTCGGGAAGTGCATTGCAATGAACCCTTGAATGGAGGATTGTGCATTTCAATGTAATTAGTCTCTTTAGAGGCTACGTCAGTGAGTCAATAAGTGATATAACATATACTTCAAACCTTAGAAATCTCACAATAGAAGCCATGAATGAATTTTTCCTCTCTTAGAGCATATAGCAACTGAATATGAGGAGATGATAGACCCTATTTCATTGGTCCTGGGGATGATGTTTAGTTTGACCAGGTCATGGAGGATGATGCCCAAGTTGACCTATAACATCATCTATCACATTTTCTCTATCGCAAATATGATATTAGAATTCACTATTCTATAAATACTCCTTCTCTTCTGATATAGTTCCCTTTCAATATCACATTCGCTCTATCAAAGCTTCGCATCACAATTCGCATATCGCATCTCTTCAATATAGCCTTCCAAAATCACATCAAAAAATTCAAATGGAGGCTTTCCTTAGGATTCCCCGATATGGTAAACTCTGATATAAAATCCCCGATAGATCCTTCCAAAATTTATTTTTTGACCGTTATATCGATCCTATTGTGTATCGACGAAGGTTAATATCATAATTTTAAAGTTATACATCCAAAAGAAACTTGCAATGTGAAATTTCTGAGGAGGCATTGAATTGTAAAAAATCCATTTGAATGCATATTTTTCCATTACTGGTCAAGTCCAATGAAATTTATGATTTATCGAAAAATCCATTGATTTGATCACTGCAATTTTTTATAATCGATTATGTTCATTAAGGCATAGATTGTAATCACTTAATTCATTTGATGCCATGAGTTATTTTACTCTTATAGATCTTCTATTAAACCTTTGAATTCTCTCTATGCAGGATAGCCCTGAAAAATAGAACTCCAACAAGATGTCCAAGGCTACTAATAATAACAAGAAACCCACTACACAGCCGCAGTTGGCTCCCCCTACTCCATAAGTAACTAAAATTCCCCCATTGTCCTCGAATACTACATGCACACTAGCTACCGAAACCTCCTCTTAGGAGGCCATATATAATATGTTTGAAGAAGAAGGACCCAGAGTTGTGGAGAAACAAGCCACGACTGATGAATCTACATCTACATTTGAAACTAGCTGGAGTGATGTTGCCAATTCCCCTCTACATTGAATTGTTGATCACCCAAATATTTTCCTTTATAAATATATGGTAAAATGGATCATTGACCATATGAATATCTTAGAAAGGAATTTTTTGACCTCAAAGACAATAATAATTGGGTCATTCACAAGCAAAGACCTGAGGATAATGTAGCACTTTCCAGAACCACAAAAGATATACGACAAGCAGTATGTTCAAAATTTTGCAAGTGAGAATGAGGTCAAGTTAAAACCAATTAGACAATGGATAATAGACCCTAATAAACACAAGCATGAATAAAAGAGTATGTACTCTCTCACCTCCCTTTCTATTCTGTTAGCTCCCTGTGATTTGCGAGATTGGAAAATACAAACTACAGAGAGAACACTTGAACCACTTTGGGATTCTAGGATCTAGACCTCCTTGTTGGAGAGTTAAATCCCCTCTGTGGACAGATGTGATACCTACTAGCCCAGATCGGGTCTAGCAACAACCAAGTCACGCTAAGACGCAAGTTCCTAATTGCAAAAGACCAAGATGCGATAAGAGGCCTACCTTGAGTCCCACACTGTTTTCGTTTGTGGGGAAGATGGCGCTTCCATCCCTTGCTTTAGCAGATCACAATTCTCTTGCTCGATGTGATCGAACATCTACACGTACAAGAAGAAATAACAAACACATAAGCATAAAACCTAATACATGCAATTATGTATCAGTCAGAGAAGATACAACTCATACCATAAAACATAAACATCTTAGTGGAATCATAATCGAAGTCATTTATTATTAATTAGAAAAAAGAAAGATACAACCTGAGCTCTGACGTTGGATCTTCCTTCAGCGGGTTGACAGAAGAGTATGTCTCAGTAAAGCTCATTGGGAATGGGACAAGTCTCTCTCTCTTCGGTGGGTCTAAAAATAATCTCCTTACCACTGATTCAGCTCTATTCAGCCTCCTATGACCATTAAGGCTCAACCATTCAGCCCCTTCATCAATGGAATATGGCTATATTTATAGAGGAGAGGAGGAGGTTGGGATCCCTACAATAGTGGAAGGGAGGCCTTATCCCTTGGGAGGTTCCCCATAAGGTGGAAACAAGAGGAAAAAGGAGGAAGGACATGGTTATTCAGTCAAAACCACTCCTCATGACTCATCCACGAAGTTGTTGTAATCGAAACTTCACCTCTTTTTTAAAAAAAAATTCCATAAGAAGATTGGCGCGGGTGCTTAACTGGGACAGAGCGCTAACTGGCACAGGCTCAGTGTTAATTTTCCTCATTGGCACGAGGACATAATGGGCTACCAACGCCAAGGAAAAAATAGGTATTTTTAGGTGTCTGCTTAAGAAATGATCAACAGAAGGAATGTTGTCCTCATGGCAATGGATGCAATGATGGTATTTGCAAGGCATGAAACTACTTATTGGTCACAGAAATGACCCTCCAATGGGCGATATTGGGATTGTAGGCATGGTGACAAATTACTATGTAACAAATTCCCCCTAAAGCATGAGGCCCGAGAGAGAGAGAGGGGTGAAACACTTTACGAGAACGTGTCCAACTGAAAACGCTGCCGTCAAAAAATACGTGTAGACAAGTACAACTGATATCTCAAATACATGATGTGTGGTATGGGCACATCCATCCATAATAAAGTATACAATAGTCCAGATCTAAGGTATGGACGCAACCATCCAGTGAGGATCAATAAATAGACTCAGGTATGGTCGCAACCATCCAATCAATGAGTCATGTAACCAATCATGATAATCCACAAAATCTGTAGCCTGGATTTCGTAAGACAAAATACAGGGTCTTGCGCTCCATCTCAACCCAAAAAGAGTACAAGTCCAAGCATGTGAATATGTGAGCTGAAGTCGAACATGCAAGAACATTGTCTGATTACCAGCCAATGATGAAAGTTGTTAACAGACGCGAGAGGTACCACCAATAATGACAATGGTCCTCAAGGTACTACAGGTACAATCCATGGAATGTGAACAGTAAGTTTACATCGAACACCCGCAGAATCATCCGATAGAAGGTCAATGATGAAAACCTTGCGTCGAATGCGAAGAACCTGCCATTGAGGCATGCAGGCTCCAAGGTACCAGAAGGGAGTCTCTAGATCAGCTTCTTGGATAATGAGCTGAAGTCGACAGGAAGTGACCTTAATCAAAGGTGGGCCATAGTGTTTCCCACATCATCGATGCGAGACAAAGGAATATAATGTTGTGAATCAGGATCATATGAAAATCAGAGGAAGGTTGAAACTGCAGAGGTCAAATTCTCTTGAACATATCGGTAGCACGACACTGGATTTGGCAGTATTTGACATCAAAAGATCTGAGGTCATGACGACGAGGCAAAGAGAAGATGAGAGGTAAAAAAGGATCACCCAAACCCATGGAGGCAAGCAGAAAACGGGATGAAATGTCCCCAACCCGACACGAATGCAGATAAGTGTCGTGTTCAAGAGCGACATACTACCGACACAACGATGATACTAGTTCCATTTTTCCCCACCATTTCTGGCGAGTACCTCTTTATTTTTACACAAGCTTGAAGATGATAGCATATGCTTGTCATATAAATTTGTCCTTCAGACAAATCCAACCTAGTACATTTAACGAGCCCTAGGAAGGAGGAACTCGAGTATCATCATTACGATGGAATCCGATGTCATAAGGGTTTAATGAGCCTAACAAAGGAATAACTCAACGTATTTTCATGTTTAGAGAGTTTGAAAAGGCAGCGGAAAAGTAAACTCCAATAGTCCCTTTTCGTAGATAGTTCCTCAGATCCGAAAAGGTAGAAAACTATGTCTGAGAAAACCTCCTAGTCACGATAGGCTAGGGTATTCCTTTTTCGTAAATAATCTATCCCAGCCCGAAAAATGGGTAAACGTATACTAGGTAGATTTCTTTTCGCAACCAATTTAACGAGTTCAAAACGACAAGTGACTCGACAATCTTTTCATGTTTAGAGAGTCAAAAAAGAGCTGAAAGATTACTCCTCCTGGAGGAATGAGTGGTATAAACGGTAGCTACTGGTTTCGGTGATGGTGGAACTGCTCAGAACAAGTAAATATTAAGAGGTTGGCTAACAAGACCACTCATTGTAGCGGTTCCTCAGGAATGGGTAAAAAAAACAAGTGAAGGCATATGATTGGCCAAGCAGATAGTGACAATGGAGTGAGAAAACCAAGGCTCATCTCGCAAAAACAGGTTGATAAAATGGCAATCACAAGAGGTAAAACGGGAATGGTTTCATTTTTACACAAGCTTGAAATCAAGAAACTCTGCTTTAAGTTGGTTTTATTTTTACACAATCTTGAAACAAAGATAAACTATGCTTGAAATCGGTTTCATTTTTACACAAGCTTGAAACAGGAACAAACTATGCTTGAAAAATTAAGCATGCCCCCAGCATGGTGACTCAATTCAAGGTACATGCCCTCAAGCTTCAATCCATATGAAAAGTAGATGGAGTGAAGGTTCAAGTTACGAGATCAAGAGAAATAATCGACTGGGATTTTACGAGAACTTAAACAAAGACTCGAATTGAACGGGAATGTGTTTCATTGTTTTAACGAGGTTTACACACTTAAGAATTGTCCTCGAACGCAGCTTGTTTCATTTTTTAGGAGCTTGAAACAAGAAGAGGAACTATGCTCTAAGGACCTTGTTTCATTTTTTAACGAGCTTGACACAAGAAAATGAACTATGCTTCGACTGACCTCATCATAATGAACAAGAAGTCATCACTTCCAAGATTTTCCCGCCCGATGGAAGGAAAACATCTCGGAAGTCTAGACCCAATGCCCCCAACACACTATGCATGATGGCATCAACACTGAGTACAGGCATGGGGTAGGTAGCCACATAGTTGACCTGCAATGGGGCAGATACAATGGGGTGGATAAAAAACAGGAAGGGATGATGGTGGGACAGTTGCCACATCAGGACCAAAGAAAAAAAGCTGATCAATGGTCAAGATCTGTCCTTCATGTGGAAAACAGACCACATGAAAAAGGGAGGAGACAAGCACTCCCATGGCATAGGTGTAAATGCATCCCAAGAGAAAATTGAAATCAAAGGGGCCTGGAACAACCATCATGTCCATATGGATGATTTTACCTCCCAAAGTAACAGGTAACCTTGGAAGGATCCCTAACGGTTGACTAGTTCTTATGTTAAACACCAACAGATTCTGCGTAACAGACACAAGCGACAGCGAACCGAATGCTTGCCAAGTAGTTGAGGATAAAATAGTAACAGACGTGCCTTCATCTATAATGGTGTTGGGTACGACCAGATGGGAGGCCTGTACCATGATCTCACAGTGGAGTCGCTAGTTTGTTGGAGAGGTAAATCCCCTCTGCGGACAGAGGCGATCCCTACTAGCCTAGATCGGGTCTAGCAACAACCGAGTCATGCTAAGACACAAGTTCCTAATTGCAAAGGACCAACTTGTGACAAGAGGCCTACCTTAAGTCCTACACTGTTGTCGTTTGTGGGGAAGATGGAATTTCTGTCCCTTGCTTTGGAAAATCACAATTCTCCCACTCGATGCGATTGAACACCTGCAAGTACAAGAAGAAACAACAAACACACAAGCGTAAAACCTAATACATGCAATTATGTATCAGTCAGAGAAGATACAACTCATAACATAAAACATAAAAATCTGAGTGGAACCATAATCGAAGTTGTTTATTATTAATCAAAAAAAAGAAAGATACAACCTGAGCTCTGACGCTGGATCTTCCTTCGGCGGGTCGATAGCAGAGTACATCTCGGTAAATCTCGTCGAGAATGGGACAAGTCTCTCTCTCTTCGGCGGGTCAAACGTAATCTCCTTACTACTGATTCAACTCTATTCAGCCTCCTATGACCATTAAGGCTCAACCATTCAACCCCTTCATCAATGGAAGATGGCTATATTTATAGAGGAGAGGAGGAGGTTGGGATCCCTACAATAGTGGAAGGGAGGCCTTATCCCTTGGGAGGTTCCCCATAAGGTGGAAACAAGAGGAAAAAGGAGGAAGGCCGTGGTTATTCAATCGAAACCACTCCTCATGACTCATCCACAAAGTCATTCTAATCGAAACTTTGCTTCTTTTTTTAAAAAACTTTCCATAAGAATATTGGCGCGGGTGCTTAACTGGGATAGAGCGCCAACTGGCGCAGGCTCAGTGTTAATTTTCCTCATTGGCACGAGGACATAACGGGCTACCAGCGCCAAGGAAAAAATAGGTGTTTTTAGGGGTCTTCTCAGGAAATGATCAACAGAAGGAATGTTATCCTCATGGAAATGGATGCAATGATGGTATTTGCAAGGCATGACACTACTTATTGGTCACAGAAACGACCCTCCAATGGGTGAGATGGGGATTTCAGGGATGGTGAAAAATTATTGTGTAACACTCCTGAATCCAGAGAGGGATCTCTCTATAAGTGCAAAGATTGATTCATCTTTAAGGCTTGAAATGTGATATTAGGATAGTTATGAAGAACGGGGTTTTTATTTTTATTTTGGTTGGGCAAAGATATGTGAAGGTGAAGGATGTCTAAATGAAGGGTGAAGGTGAATGAAAGTGAACATTGATTCAGTTGGGAAGATAGGCAAGAAACAACTTCAATCCATTGGGCTATGGAGTCATAGTAGGATTTAATTGAAACAACAAGGTTCAAGAGTGGTCCATGGGACATGTCATCTATGTCTAAGGATCTCTTTAAAGTTTATTTTATGGAATGGAATGAAACAATAAGGGATCCATCATCAGGACTTTCTTGAATGAAGAAAATTTGGTGTCCTTAATACCCTGGCTGTCAGAGCCATAAGGATTTCTGATACCAAACACCTGAACGATGAAATCAATCACCTTTCTGCCATTTTCAGAGACTTAGGCTATAAAGATAGGGATATAAGAAAAGCCCCAGAAATAGCTAAGGGTTCGATCTTACCTCGAAATCGCCAAGAACAAAAAGAAAATATGGGAAGAGTTTTTCTACCATACATTAAGGGGGTTACTGATAAAATAGCTAAATGCCTGAGGAAGAACAATATTTTCGCTCAATTTTCAGCATTAGGGACTATTAGGCCAAAAATGTGATCAGTCAAGGATGGCATAAACTGTGATCAACTCAAAGGAGTGTACAAGATTAACTGTTCATGCGGAAAAAATTATATTGGTGAGACTAGGCATTCACTTCAGAAATACTTAAGGAGCATGAGGCCGATATTAGATACGAATGATCACGCACCTCAGCCCTTGCATAACACTCATCGAAAATGAAACACCAAATACGTCTGGAAGATGCAACAATCATTGTGAAAGAAGAGCACTATCAAAAAAGAGAAATTAGAGAAGCCCTTGAGATTATAAAGCATCCAGATAATCTTAATAGAGATGGTGGAGTTGAAATTAGTGACACTTGGAGACCCCTTTGACAGATCTGTTCCTCCAGAAACCCCCTCCATTAAGGTATAGTTTTCAGGTATACAACCCTAGGTATGTTCCTCCTCCTTTGGATTCCAGTATAGTTTAGTTTTAGTTTTAATTAACTAAAATTCTGATAATTATCCCTATTAATTAATTTTTATTTGTTAAAATTAAGGTTAATTAATTAATAATTATAAGGATTTTATTCTATACTCCCTTTTAAACAAATTTTCTCTCTAACCTAGTAGTCCTTTTTCCTAGCTTTATAGATTATTTTGTTTATTATTATAAGCATTAATACTCTAATCAAAACAAAAACAATCTTTAAAACTCTAATTAGAACAATATAAGTCTTTAATTTTAAATATTTAATAAAATTAAATATATAATAAGTTAAAATGATATATTTAATAAACTTAATATATCATTTTAACTCAATTATATATTTTATTAGAACCATTAGCTTGTTTTTCTAATAATTAGTCACCATCTTAGTATTTTAATTTTTAGCAAACCTCTTCCTTACTTTGTAATTAATTCTCTTTTTAAAATTGAAATTAAAAAAAATTAATATAATTTTTTTTTAATATTAAATATATAATAAAATTGGATATATAATTAATTAAAATGATATATTTAAATAAATTAAATATATCCCTTTATTTCAATTATATATTTCTATTTTATTATGTCCTTAATTATTTGAACTTTTACCATAATATAGTTTTTCTAGTCTTTTAAATTAAATTAATTTAGAACTTAGAAATATTTTATTTAGAATTTTAGACTAGTAATTCTTTATACCTTAATATCATGGATTTTTAACCTTAAATAATATATAATTTTTTTTTGAATTAGGAATATAATTATTTTAAAATATTAAGAAAGTAAAAAATTTATTAAATATATTATAATATTATAGACTTTGGTCGGCTCTTTCCTTGAATTCTACTTCTACCTCTATTTATGGTCTAGGTCCTTTCTCTCATTTTATTCATTCAAGAAAGTCCTGATGATGGATCCCCATTGGGATTCGAAATATCGACACTTGTTCTCTAGCAATGTGGATAATCCGGAAAGCCTCTTAAAAAGTGATCACCACATGAGTTTAAAAACCAAAATAAGAAGGGAATTTAACAAATGAAGAACAAAGAGCAACCTAAGATCAAGTAAGTACTTTGAAACTATCCTGATTTCGGAATACACTTAAGAAAGACATAAAAGTAATCTAAGATCAAGTAAGTACTTTGAAACTAGCCTGCTTTTGATGCACTTTCAATAGAAAACATTTAAAAACACGAAAAAAAAAGCTTAAGATCAAGTAAGGACTTTGAACCTATCCTGCTTTCAGCATATTCTAAGGGAAAATTTTCAAAGCAAATGTTGGAGAAGAAACTAGAGGACAGGGCCCACCATAAACCTCCCTATCTCTGCTTTACTTAGTAAACTTTCAAGACAAACACATAAGATAACAAAGAATAGTCTAAGATCGGGTAAGGACTTTGAACCTAGCCTGCTTTCAACACACTCTTAGGGAAACTTTCAGACAACCGTTGGAGATAAAACTAGATGACAGGGCTCACCATAGACTCCTTAGTTCAACTTTACATAGTATATACTGAAAATAATATTCAAGAACAATGATTAGTTTAGACAGTAGGACGAGGGAACGCCAACATTCCTAACTGCTTGGACTATATTGAATCATTCTTAAATACACAATTTTGGAAGAAAACATGTAGATAAAGCTTATCAGTAAGAGCAGGGTACCTTTGAAAGTAAATCCTAACTCTATAATTTCTGTTCTTTATCAGAGAAGATGGACAGAATGGAAATAGAAATAAAATAACGATTTACAATAAGAAAAACATCACCGTTGGCATAGACTAGGATCCCATAAATTAGCTTGTATTTGATACTTCAAACCAGTTACAATATTCAAGTCCAATGGTTCTCTACAGCTTCAAACTTTTCATCTCAACTTAGGAATCTTCAATTACAAACAGAGCTTACAGCGGCTTCAATAAACTATTTACAGGCAACAGATATGCAATGACCAACATTATCTCATCTTCTACAGAAGTATTTATAGAAGAAATGAGGAGGTGGGATGGGATAAAATATCTTCAAGGTTCAATTAATACAGTTTAATGCTTCTAGGCCTTTGAGGGGCTCAATGGAGGAGATTTCTTATATTTCCTCTGTATTAATTGATTTACATTAAGTATTAAGCTCGATGGGAAGATTTTGTTGACTTTAAGGTTCTTCGTTATCTTCGTAATAACTCTGTTGACAGTTTACAATAAGTTCCTTTGGTTGAATTAACTCTTCGGCTATATTGGGGCAAATATCTTCTGTTCTAGTCATACCTATGCCTCTTTTGAATTTTTTGAGGCTACAGGTGGCCTTTGGTAGCTAGTGAGGAATCAATTAGCCTCTGATATGGCGGTGGAGGCTTTTTGGATTGTTGAAATGTTTTTTCCTTCTTTAATTACTGTTAATTTGCTTTAATTTTGTGTGTTAGGCTTAATTAGGCCTAAATTCCATCTTCTTTTCTTCAAACTGTGTTTAATTGAGAGGATAAGGCTTTTGATTTGTTGAAAGTGGGCCTTAATCCTTCAAAACTACATAAAAAATATTCAATTCTTCATGTCTGCTGTGACTAGATCCTTTAACACTGATACTCTTCATTTGATTAATTTTTGTTGTGTCTTGTTGATGTGTAGGCGTACAGAGGGCTCTTATAATGGCGACAATGCTCATAAGGCACTGATAAAACATGGTGTTGAACCCTATAGACTGATATTATTTGATGAATGAAGGCTTGGAGGATCGTCATCCTCGCCATTCAATTTTCTTTTAAAACAATTGAAAAACCTTAAAAACTTGCACAAACAAAAAACATTAAGAAAATCTTGCGCATTTTGGTTTATACTGCTTTGGAGGTTTTGGTTTAGAGCACAGATGTTGGATGAAAGCATCCAACGGCAAGGATTACTCACGGAGGTTAAAAAGGAAGGCGATTAGATAAACAATGCAGGATATTAAGTTGGAACCGTCGATCTACAGAGATCAATGGTTGAGATCAACCATGAATATGTAATACGAAGCGGAAAATTTATAATAAAATAGACGAAAATGCAAAGAAAAACGGGTGAAAACCTTTGGCAGAGGAAAAGGGTTAAAACAAAATTTGGGGTTTTTGAAAGGATTATGGGCCGTCGGATGAGATCGGTCAAAGAGATCAATGGTGAAGGTTGATCGATGGAGTCCCTTGAAGGATGGGCGAAGGGTGATGAACTAACGTGAGATTAAACTGGGACATTTGATCTGCAGAGATCAACGACGAAGATTAAACATGATGGAATGCAATACAAATGGGGGAAAGCGGTTTTGGCCATAGAAGCCACTATTTTCGCACGAGAAAATGGAGGAAAGGCTGTTTCAACTTTTTGAACGCGATATGCGTTAGAGCCTGACACTTGGATTTTTAAAACCGCCTACATCGTGCAATTTCAAATCATTAACCTTCGGGCATAAAATCACGCGAAACTGCACATTGGTTGTCAAATCTAGGGCCTTAAATTGGACGGCTGTGAGAAGAGCGCGATGGAGAATAGATGCTCAGGAGATAACAGGTAAGGTGGTTTTGATCTGGACCATCAGTTCAAGGATGAATGGCGGAGATTTGATCTGGAGAATGGTAGGACCCAAAGGAGTTGGGCCTATCGGGTTTATTATGGACCGTTGGATGAAATAGATCAACATTAGAGATTTAATCTCGGGGTTAATAAAATAAAATATGAGGTATGGGCTAGGCAGAGAAAGGGTTAATGTGAGTCGTTGATCTATAGAGATCAACAGCAGAGATCCCTTTAAAAAATTATACAGAGGGCTCATGAAAAATAAAAAAGGGAAGGGAGAAATGATCTGGATCGTTGGATCTTTTGGTATGGATGGCCCATACGCAATCGAAAGATTTGTGATCGGAGGAGGAGAGATGAAAGGGTGCCGATATGATTATATGTGGACCATTGATCTGAGGGTCAGATCAATGGTGGGGAATGAATCAGAGGTTCAAAGGCAGAGGGATGGGCTTATGAAACAAAACAATGAGGGTCGTCAGATCTGAGATTGGCAGGGGGAGATCAGCGACTGAGAAGCCATCGAGAGGTTGCCAATTGGAGGGGGGAAGATAAAATATTCAAACATGCCTAATGGAAATCTCCAATGCGAGATCCCGAAGATTTTTTGATCATTTCAGATCAACGGTTGGGAATGGTTTAAACCGTGAACTGGCGAGTTTCCTTTTAACATAGGAAAAATGGGTTTTTCATGAAATATAAAGGAAAATTGGCTTTGGGGAGGGTTTATTTATATGTTTAGTGCTCGATTGTGGGCTCCAGGTTTTACAAAGGAAGCAAGGGATCGGGGGTTTATAACAAAGAGGCCAATCGCATCAGGGGTTTTTAAATAAAAAAAGAAATGCACTCGTCGAAAGTTCTGATTGTGGTAAGCACCTTCGGGCTTTAAATCTTGGTTCCAGTGCCAAGTCTCATGGTGGGGAAGTGTTTTAGGGCTTAGGCCTATAGTTAAAAAGACTGTTTTTATGATTTTTCAAGGATTTTCAAAGGGATTGAGGGTTTCTGATAAGGCAAAAAAGGAGTTTAAACCTTATCAAAGGGTTTTTTATGAAAGGAAGAAGGGGAATGAGGAAACATAGAGGAATTTCATGGGGGAAAAAGGGGATAAAATGGAGGTTAATTCTCAGTGAAAGGAGGGGTAAAATGAGGGGAAAAATGGAGTTTTCAGTAGTCTTTTTCTTCAAGAAAAACAACAGATTTTTAGAATTTGAGAGGGAAACAAAAGTGAAAATTAACTCAAGAATAAGTCATCTTCATAAGACTTCAAGAATTAACGATTTGGAAATAAAAATTGTTTCTTGAAGGCTCAAAAAATGATTTAGCCACCATTTGATATGACAAATTTTATAGGTGGCTAACATAGTGCACATTGTTACATTGATGCTATGATGTATATGTTATACGTGTATCCTAATACCTAGAAATTATCAGTTGAATGGGTACCTTTGATAGAAATGTAATCTGACGATTAAATTATGGATTGGGTGACTATTTTATCCAATAATATAGGCACCCAAATCCTTTCCCATAGAATAAAACACAATCTTTCTAACAAAATCATTCCCCCTTTCTATATGAGTGTGTTGGAACTGCAATTTTTCAAAAAAAAAAAAAAAAACTTTCAAGATATGGTCATCATTGTAAGTTGTGTTTTTGATCCTCTCTTGTCTCCTAACCTAGTGTCAAAACTTTCATTCTGCCATTAGTGATCAAATTCTCTCTTTTTATATTCATTTAGGGGTCCCACTCAGAATTTTTTTATCATTCATGCAAAAAACTAACTCACTAATGGTAGCCCTAGTCATAAAACCTCACTCTTCCTCAAAATTTCACATTTTCTAACCCACCTTCATATCGTGTTGGGCATAAAACACTATTAAAAGCTCATTTCACTATGTCATTATGTCAGTCAAATTCAACCATGGAGTCAGGTCATCCAAGGTCCCATTAGGTCAATTAGGTTTTATTTTTCAAGGTTCATAACATACCATTTCATCTCAATAAGATCAAAAAATGTGTGAGAGTGACTCAGAGGATTTATCAGCATGTAAATATTATTTTTAAATATTTTAATTATGGTTTCAACGTATAATTTTCATACCAAACCGTAATTTTATTCAAAAGAGAGATGTAATTTATTTTTAAATTTTATGTAATTTTATGCTCATAATATGTAATAATTTATGTCCCAAACTGCCAACTCAAAATTCATATGCCAAACTGGAGAGAAGCAAAGTCAAAGTGAAAAGTTCCAAACTCTAGCAACATCATCCTGCAAAGAAGAAAAATCAAAGAAAAAGGGTAATCAACAATGTTTTCAAAAGGTGAAAAGAAACATTATAAAAGTGGGTTTTTAATCTAAATTCAAATTCAATCAAGTATTAAAGACTTCTTGAAATCATTTCAAATTCATTTGTCTCATAAAAACACCAAGAAAAAACTCCAAGAGAGAAAAATTTCGAGTTTCTGGGCGAAATTGGAAAAAAATAGAGTAGAGGCTGCATATCCTTAAGAGAGGGCACAAATCCTTCAAGTGTTGCGCACAGCCTTCTGCGAGGGTGAATATCCTTTAGATAGGGTGCACAGCCTTAAGGCACTACGCATATGACCAGAAAAGCTCAGAAAATCATACAAGTTACAAAAAATCACTTGCAAAGCTTCATCAACCTTCTTATCGACCTCTAGCAAATGGGTAAGAGATAATGCCATAAATTATCATCTTCATCAAGTTCATGTGTTGAGTGTTGTAAAATTTATGTTAGAAATTGTTGTTTGAAATTGTTTTAAAACCCTATTATTCCCATTACACTCTTGAATTCCCTTAATTTCACTGCCCTACACCTTTATACACTTCCTAAAATTGCAAATACCCATTCCTAAACCCATGTTTTACTAAATTCCTTTTCCCTAATCCTTTTTCCCAAAACCCTAAACCTTAGGTACTACATTTACCTAGAATCCTAATCCCCAAATCCCCATCCTAAATCATACCACCACTTCTTATCCCCTCCCCAATTTCATACATCCCTAGCACCATCTCCTTCATTTTCCCTTTCCCATTCCTCATTCCTAAAACGATATTCGACACCGTCACACTTCCCTAGGGTTTTGATGAAAAAACCATGGCAGAAGAGGAATAAAATATATAATACAGTGAGGGAGAGGAAATAGATGTGCAGAGGCCACATAAAGGGGGAAGAATCCTCACACTTGAACCTACCATCATTAGGAACCCTTGGCTTCTCTATTGACTGTGTCATGTTTCAAAGATGTTGGTTGTTATGAGTTTTGTGAGAAAATTCAGAGGGTCCAACACCATCCCATGTTGACTAGACTTTTCATATCTAGACTCCATGAAAACCAAGTTACTTTAGTTGGTGTCACCTTTACTCTATCAACTGCTATCATTTCACTTGCCACTGGGATCCCAAATGTTGGCGAGAAGTGATTCAAAAAGAGTGATTTGGGTAAAAAATACTTTGAGTATTTCCTAAAACCAAGATAAAATAATGAGAAAAAGAGGTTCTTTCCTTTTTCTCACCTCCAAGACAGATATGCACCAATGATGAAGATAATCATGAAATAATTTTCATGTGAATGTAGATTTTCAAGACTTTATACTTATCATATATGCCTCTTAACACATTTCACTAGGGCAAGGATGTTTAACATACCCTATTAAATTTTCTGAAACATAGATAAGATGGCATTTATTGTCCAGAAAAGGGAGTGTGAACATCAAATGAGAAGCCTTTTTCATCATTCCCTTATCAAAATGATAGTCTTCTACCATCTCAATTAGCTAAACATTGCATGGAGTACCTTCATAGCCAATGATATATTTAGAGAGTCATCTACTCAACATGCACAAATGTGCCTTCATCATCTCAGCCATATACTTCCATCCCTCCATGTTAGTCCATAGCACATTCATCATCATCAGATCAGTCCCCTTCACCTCCTTCATCTCCATCTCATCATGACATTGGATCACCTAGCAGGATTGAGGTCAGTGAGCCTAAGTGGGCTAATATGGTTGAGATTGGGCCATTGCCAAAAACCTGCCAGAGAGGCCATAGGCATGTGTTTTCTCCACACACAGTGGAAGGGGCCATGCCTTCTAAATCAACAAAGTAGGTGGAAAAAGGAAAAGAAAAGGTGATTGAGGCAGTCATTCATGATGAGGAGGAATTCCACGAAACATAACAAGAATTTGAGCTTTTTGACCTAGATGAGGATGAAAATGATAAAATCACTAATGCAGCCATCGAAGGAAAGGATACCAAGATTATATAGCTCCAGACTAATCTTCACAGGGCCAAGTATGTCATAAACTTCCTTGAGTAGGAGAATGAAAAATTGAAGACGAAACAGGTGATTGATGAGGTCAAGTATATCACTGCTGAAAGGGAAGAAGAAAAATCAAAAGTTATGGTAGATGAGACACTTAAAAAGTATGGATTTATTGATAAAAAAGAGGGACAAGCACAAATAAAGAGACCTAGAACTAGAGGGTTGAAAAGAGATCTAGCTCTAGAAGGACAAAAAGAGATTAAGCTTGCCGATCAACTAACCTTAAATAAGAAACTTGCCATAGTGATCAGTGAAAATAGGGAGCCATGGCTTGATAGAGCCAATCAAAATTTCAAGAATATTTTGGAAAAATATAACAGAGACAATGCCCTATTGAGGAGAAAGGTCAAGCACCATGCCCAAAATGAAAAAATTGCAATGGCCAAGCTCAAAAGAGCTAATGCAAAGATTGAGGATTTGACCATGGAAGAGAAGAAGAAATTGGACATACTTGTAGAGGCTTCACTCCAAGCCTAGCCATACCATCATCAGCCATTCTACCAATTTTGAAGCATTTTGAAACATTTTTGAAAAATCTATGTTTTTTTGAGTTTTTCTGAATAAGCACATATCATAAATTAGTTCATATGCGCAGTACCCTAGGCGTTTCACAAATGTTTGGGGCACTTTTTGAGGAAAATAATACCACCAATGGATTCCTAAGGATAATTTCATTCTAGAAAACCATTTTTCTAGAATTGATTTGCAAATTTGACAGGTGAAAATGGAAAAAACCTAGCTAAAATTCACATTTCCGCCCCTATTTTAACCTAGGTGCTGCGCACAGAGAAGTCTTGGGAGAATGACATTTTGAGGGGTCAAATCAGCTTCATTTTTAAAAATGGAGGCATATTCAAAAATAAGACTTGAAGTGCTCTCTAAAAAGCCATCTTGGGCCTGATTTTGACACCTGAAAGTTAGTCTAAAACATCCTTGAACAGGGAGGGTGCATACGACACCGCAAGGGCACATATGACAGAAAGGTGGCACATATGACCATTTGCTGGTATTTTAGTTTTTTCACTGTATTTTTTACTTTACTTTAGAAATTCATGTTTCTACCTATGTAATTGATGATGGTAAAGGTAATTATGCTATGGATAAGTTACCTAGGGGTTTATTCATTAGGTAAAATCTATCATTAATTCAAATGAATCAGTTTGAATGTAATTAATAATGAGTCACTTGGACCATCCTACACTTAAGCTTTTAGTTCAGTATTTTGTGGATCTCTTCCTCACCTTATGGATTCGACCCCTGAGGATGAGTGAATTTTTTTTTGATGTCTATTTAGTCCCTTTCTTCACTCTTAGCAAGGGTTGGAATCAATTTGGATGTTAGCTTATTGATCAAGGAACTATTGTACTCCTTTTTCGCCAGTTAATAAAGAAGATTTGAAATTATTTTTTGGGATACATGTGGTATGATGTTTATAATTTTTTTTCTTCAGTTTCATATGTTAGAATGTGTTGTATCAATGTTCATTACATCTCTATTGTATGATTTCTTTCAATTTGATAGGTAGAACACATGCTTTCTCATGCTCTGTTTAGGGAAAGATATCATAATTTGTCCATTTTCCTTTTTTTAGGAAGAACACATCTCCCATGCTCTTCCTAGCTTCTCATCAATATTAAAACCATCTCATCACAATCATTTTCAAAGTATTAAGCCTTATACCTACCTTTCCCCTTTGAATCTCTACAACCCTATCTCATTTTCCCTGACCTAGCTCCCTTAACCTAATATCTTCATCCAGTGAAACCCAACCCAATCAAATAAAAACAACCTATGAACTCATACCTAGCCTAAAACCCTAATCCATTCAACCTCCTAGGTTGTGTTTTGTAGAGAGATCCCTCTCCGACTTGGTAGGGCTAGCTACCAAGTTGAAAGGTTGGTTTGTGGTTACCTCCGTTGGGATTCCTTCTTCAACATTGGGAATCTAGCAGAGTGATAAAATTCTGGCGTCGTTTCTAGGGAACCAAAAGACAAATTTTCCCTGGGTGTACGATAAATATTTATCAAAAACTAGTCCTTTGGATGATAGGATCAAATTTCATAATGTTGATTTCATAATTGTAGTGCCTCATAGCAGATCTGGCTTCTCGAAGAAAGTATACCAGGTATAACCCTGATCCAGATCTAGTTTCTCTCTTCGAAGATCCTGAAAGAATCCTAAGGAAACAAAGATCTCAACCAGCTTCAAGTTCTTTCGATTCTCCTCCTCAAGATTTGGTAAGCACCTTCTCATTACCTTCCGATTTGGTAGCCATTCAATATTGAGTTTTTGATACCAAATTTGAGTTGTCACTCTTTAGAAACAAACCTAATATTGAATTGAATATAATAGTCCCTGAAACTTGGAGATTAGAGTTGAACCCACCATTTGTTGATGCTGCAAATGGGACTAATGTCAAAATTTGGAGCCAATATCACAAGATCGAAAAAATTAGCCAACACCTTAAGTTATACTACTGAAAAAGCCCTCATTCAATACCAGCAACAAACCCTTCACATCCCTAAAGCTTCCCAAATATTTACTGCTTCATCATCCATCCCATCATCATCTCAACTTCCCCCTCAAGGACCTCCTCAGACCAATCCACCTTTCGTTCCTTCCTCTCCACCACATTCAATAGGAATTGTTGCTAGATTTGGACCTCTAGTTCTCCCTGGTCAGCTTGTTGATCTGCCACAAGGATATGGCCAAATAATTCCCTCTTCGATGAAAACTCTAAAATCACTACCTACTAGCACATGGCCAAAATCACAACCTTCATAGATCTTGAGGAGTTATATGAATATGATGCTAAGATGTGAATTATCGCACAAAGTTTTTATAGTGAAGTTAAAACTTGGTTCCATGCCCTAGCAGCTAATTCTATTAGGACTCCCACTGAAATAACTGATGCTTTCTTAGCCAGGTGGGATGAGAATAAAAACCCCTTACAAATCCTTGCTGAGTATGATTCCCTGAGGCGCAATCCTAATGAATCTGTTCCTAAGTATAATTCTCGATACCTCAGAATCTATAACTCCATCCCAAATGAAATGAAACCATCTATTGGTTTGGCCCTCCTACGTTATCCTGATGCTTTTAACCTAGATATGGCATACTCATTGAGAGAGATAAACCCCACTGCTCTAGAAGAAATGATCCGAAATTTATTGAGTGTTAAGGCCAACCTCTTGATTAAGAAGTCAAAACTGAAAATTGAATATAAAGTGACCATTAAAGAGTAACCTTCCACCTCATCTGACACTAAAATTTATGCTTTTCTTAGGACCATGGAAAGGATGGTTGATAAAATGTCTATTTCAGATATCAAAATAGAGCCACAAATTAGAAATATAAACTTTCAAGGCCATCATGAGCAGCCTCAATTCCGGATAAAGAAAAGAGAGAAAAGAAATCATGAAACACAACAACAATAGCAAATTCAGACACCACTACAACAAAACTATGCTCAGAGTGATGAAGAGGAAGAACCAATAGTAGAGGAAAAAATTATTTTTACAGCTGATGGCCAGCCCATATTTCTGACCGAAAATGAAGAATATGTGGAAAAAACAAGCTTACCTAGTGATAAAGACTTCATATTGGAAAATGATCATGATTTAGAAGTAGAATATGATGATTATCAAAGAGGATACATGAATGCATTGAGTTCCCAGCAAAGGAAACACTCCTTGAGGAGCCGTGATGTTCCAATCAATCCATCCTCAAAGACGAATGTTTAGCAGAAAGCAGTACCATAGAAGAAAGCTTCTCAAGCCAATCAAAATAAGGGTAAAGAGATTAAAGTTTCAAATTAGAACATAAGAAATCAACCTTCTACAGGTGCACCTGTCAAAGAAATATATTTTCCGAGGAAAGAAGTCACACCGAGAGATCATGTTGAAAAAAGGGATATTATCATAAAAGAGGTAGAAAGAACTATGCCTTTAAATTTAGAGTCCGAAATTCAAAATTAAAGGTTTATATTCCTCTTACTAAATTGGTAAAAGTTGATAAGTATAAATCCCATGTAGTTAAAAGCTTGAGAGTTGACCCTTTATCTGACATGGTGAATATAGAATATGATCAGCCCGAGCTTATATTTGGTCCAGCAATTGAGGGTCAGTATGAAGATACTGAGGTCCCTCCATCTTACTTGAGTCTCAAAATACACCAATTCATCCTTCATAACACTATGTTAGACTCTGGGGCCTCCCACAACCTCATGCCTAAAGCCATCATGGAGACCTGATGGAGACCTCTTGCCAATTTCATGATTTATATTCTTTCGATTCTGGTCATGTCCGTTTTTTGGGTCTAATCAAAGATCTAGTTGTATCCCTAGAGTAGATCCCAGCCAAAAATGTTCTAATGGACCCGATGGTTTCTGACATTCCACCACATTTTGGTATGCTGTTAGTAAGATCTTGGGGGGCTAAATTAAGAGGTGCACTATAGTTTGAATTTTCCTACGTAGCCATTCCTGTCTTTGGTAAAATGAGAAAATTATACCGTGAGACTAAAAAGAAATACATGACCAAAAATAAGGAAAGTCCTAATAGTCATCCTATAAACGATGTACATACAGACTTAGAATCCTTCCTTTTGTACAATGATTCTAGATTAAATGATGTATATTTTCAAATAGTAGAAATAGAGGATGTTCCTCAGGTTTCATATTGCATTAGAATAGTGCTAGAAAAATAAAAATCGAATCTTCCTACTATATCCAAACAACCATCAGACAAGGTAGATGAAAGTTCATAACAAAATAAAGAATCAGATCAGAAAATTGTGTTAAATTAGAGTCAAGAGTTTGAAAAATTTGAGGAAGAAGATGGTCTTTGGAGAATGGACTTTTATGGTGTCATTGGAAAGCACCGGGCCGAAATTGGTTTATGGATCCATAGCCCATTTCAACAACAAAGTAAAGTCCCTAATAATGTTAGATTGTGTTCCTAAAAATTAGCATTCGATTGCATGAACAATGAGGCCGAATATGAGGCACTAATTACCGGTCCAAAAATTTTGAAAAAATTGGAGCTAGAAGAAATGTAGTTTATGGTGATTCAGAGCTGGTAATTAAACAAGTCAAAGGTGAGTATCAAGCTAATCACCTAAGGATGAGGCAATATAGGAATGAAACACTTGACATTTTTAGAATGTTTTCAGAATATACACTTAAATATATGCCAAGGTTGCAAAATCTAATGGCTGATTCATTAGCCACTACTGCAAGTAATTTTAGATCTACAACGCTTACAATTAAAAATTTTGAGATTCATGTGAAACACAGGCCTGCCATTCCTAATAACTTGCGATTTTGGAAAGTATCCAGGGACGATAGACAGGCGAACAATTTACTTCAAAGTGAAGGTGAGTTTGAGAATTATTCTATGGACAGTGTATGACAAGGATGACCAAGTCATCGAGGAAGTTTAGATTGACATACTTCAGCTCAAGGACAATAATATTCCAAAAGGTCCCATACCTTTGGAAGAATTATTTGATCAAGATGACTTGGAAAGAAAACCTACTTGGTTCCCACAGAAAAAGGCGTAGAATATATTAATATCGAAACAACGTATCAGCCAAATTTCATAAAGCTTTCAAAGTATTTGTCTCTCGAGGTAAATACTAAATAGGTTGATTTTTTTACTGAGTTTTCTAACGTTTTTTCTTGGGATTACTCTGATCTAAAGGTGTACGATAAAGATATCATTCAACACACCATCCTGATAAGGCTAGATCAAAAGCCTTTTGGGCAGAAGCTTAGGAGAATAAACCCAAAGTTGTTGACATCCATTGAGAAGGAAGAAAACAAGATCTATAAGCCATGTATTATTGTTCCAGTCATATTTTCTAATTGGATGTCCAATTTGGTTGTAGTGTGTAAGAAGATTGACAAAATCCGACAATGTATAGACTTAAGAAATATAAAAAAAGGGTTGTTGAAAGACAATTACCCACGTCCTAAAATGGAACACATACTTTAGCGAGTTGTAGGAGCCACTAGCATGCCATTGCTAGATGGTTACTCAGGGTACAATCAGATCCTTGTGTATGAGGATGACCAGGACAAGACAATGTTCACTACACCATGGGGTACGTTTAAATATGCTAAGATTTCATTCGCTTTGAAGTATATTTGGGTCACTTTTCAGCGTGCCATGGAAATAGCATTCGAGAATGAGAAGTATGGATTCCTTTTTGTTTATTTATATGATTTAACTGTTTATTCAAATTCAGATGATGAGAATTTACACCATTTGAGAGTTGTGTTCCAGCAATGTAGAAAATTTGGAATATCCCTTAACCCAAAAAAGTTCCTATTTTCTATGGAAGAAGGAAAGCTTCTTGGGCACATCATATCAAAGGATGGGGTCTAGATATATCCTTCTATATTTGAAGCAATATAGAAAATCAATTTCCCTCGCAACAAGAAGGAAATCCATGCATTCAACGGTAGGATGAATTTCTTGCATAGGTTCATTCCCAACTTAGCAGGGCATCTTAGAGAGTTAAATAACATGCTAAAGAAGGAGAATGATTTAAAATGGTTTGAAGATGCTTGTAAGTCATTCAGCTCGGTGAAATTTTCTTTGACCACTACTCCAGTTTTGACAAGTCCCAATTATTCACTAGATTTCATTATATTTTCTTTTGCTTTTGAGCATACTTTGGCAGTGGTAATAATGCAGAAAAAAGATGGGATGAAGCTACCAATAACATTCTTCAATCACACAATAAGGGATGAATGCCTCAGATACAACATCATTGAGAAACAGGCCTTGGATTTGGTTAAATCACTCAAGGATTTCCATGTTTATATTTTGCACTAACATATTTTGGCATATGTACCTAACACAGCTGTTAAAGAAGTACTCATGCAGATAGATCCAGAAGGAAGGATAGGTAGATGGATAGCAACACTTTTAGAGTATGACCTTGAGATCACGCTGACCAAGCTAATCAAAGGTCAAGGCTTAACCAAGCTCATGGCTGAGTCAAATATACATGCAGTTGACATCAATATTATATCAGCATTTTTCGATGAGGAAGAAGGTGTAAGTCTTATTCAGGTACCAGATCTCTTTTCATCATCTCCACGATATGATGATATCATTTATGTTTTGCAAAATTTTAACCCTCCTCCGGACATGTCTAAGAGTAAGGGAAGGTATTTGAAGCTTAAGGCTTCAAAATATTGCATACTAGATAGTGCACTCTACTGGAAGGATCCTGGAGGTGTGTTACTCAATTTCTTGGTCAAATATGAGTCCAAAGAAGCAATAAAGGATTTACACAAAGGAGATTGTGGAGGCCACTTATATTGGAAAACTACGACCAAAAAAATACGGAGAGCAGGTTACTATTAGCCGACATTTATTACAGATTTGTACAGGATGGTCATGAGCTGCCATGAATGCCAACTTTTCCAAGGTAAATGTAAGCTTCTTCCTTTACCATTATGGCCCATTTCAGTTGAAGCTTCTTTCCAGTAGTGGGGCTTAGATTCCACAGGGTAACGGATTAATAGAATCCTCTAATAACTCCTTGATTAGCATAATAAAAATGACGTTGGAGGCAAATAAGAAGAATCGGCCCAAGAAGCTAGTTAATGCATTGTGGGCAGATCGGGTAAGCATCAAGAAATATATTGGCATGTCTCCATTTCAGGTAGTTTACGGTGTGGACACGATTTTTCCTTCTTCATTGGTTGTCCCAGTCATGAAAATTTTACAAGAAGTGGGAAGAGAAGAGAATGACATACAATTCCGGATAAACCAAATGATTGATATCCAACAAAAAAGAGAAGAAGTGTTTCAGAACACTTCCAAGATCCATGATAAGATCAAGAAAATATATAACAGAAAAAACAAGCAAGATGATTTCAATATCGACGATGTAATACTTTGCTGGGATGCCAGGAATGAAGACAAGGGTAAGCACAGGAAGTTCAATAATTTATGGAAAGGGCCTTTAAATATTTTATCTTCTTGTGGTCAAAATGCATATCTCCTGGAAGAAATGGATGGGAAAGATTGCTTAGGAGGGCCAGCTAATGGTAGGCTCCGGAAGCACTATTTTTTTTTATTTGAAATTGTGAAAATTTTATTATCTTAATTGTATATATCAGTTTTATATTCCTGTAAGTGTGAAGTAGAAAATTACTGGAGTTCAGAGCCCGAAGTGAAGGCCATGGAGCTTCATTGAGTTTCTGCCATTTTCAAGTTCATTTTTCACAAAAGTAAGTTAAGTTTTGATTCATTTTTTTAGTCAATTTCACTTAGTCTTAAAATTAATTTTGTGTCATTGAGTTTTCAGTATTTAGTCATGCATTTCAGTTTGAATTTCTTTTACCATATTGGCCCAATGGTTAGGCACTTGGTCTATAGTGTTCTTGACACCTCCAAGGAGATACTATCCCCAATAAGGCCGATGTTAGTGTTAGAATTTGAATTCTTCCATCAGTGATCAAAATCTCTCTTTTTATATTCATTTTATGGGTCCCACTCAATTTTTTTAATCATTCCACTAGGTCATGCAAAAAACTGACTCACTAATGGTAGCCCTAGTCATAAAACCTCACACTCCCTCAAAATTTCACATTTTTTGACCCACCATCATGTCTTACTGAGCATAAAACAATATTAAAAGCTCATTTCACTATGTCATTATGTCATTCAAAGTCAACCATGGAGTCAGGTCATCCAAGGTCCCAATAGGTCAACTAGGTTTTATTTTTCAAGGTTCATAACATACCATTTCATCTCAATAAGGTC
The DNA here is from genome assembly GCA_034641835.2 of Pinus albicaulis. Classification (NCBI taxonomy): domain Eukaryota; kingdom Viridiplantae; phylum Streptophyta; class Pinopsida; order Pinales; family Pinaceae; genus Pinus; species Pinus albicaulis. The sequence continues at coordinate 556,996,470 of CM076570.1, read as the reverse complement.
AGCAAAGGTGTGACAATGAATCAAATAATACTTTCTCAATAATATTCAGAATATTTAACAGCATGTAAATATGATTTTTAAAGATTGTAATTATGGTTTCAGAGTATGATTTTCACATTAAAATGTAATTTTATTCAAAATAGAGATGTAATTTATTTTTTATTTTTATGTAATTTTATGCTCATAATATGTAATAAGTTTTGTCCCAAGCTACCAACTCAAAATTCATATGCCAAACTGAAGAGAAGCGAAGTCAAAGTGAAATGTTCAAAACTCCATCAACACCATCCTACAAAGAAGAAAAATCAAAGAAAAACAGTAATCAACAATGTTTTCAAAAGGTGAAAAGAAGCATTATAAGAGTGGGTTTTTAATCTAAATTAAAATTAAATTAAGTATTAAAGACTTCTTGACATCATTTCAAATTCATTTGTCTCCTAAAAACTCCAATAAAACATTCCAAGTGAGAAAAATTTCGAGTTTCTGGGCAAAATTGGCAAAAAAGAGTAGAGGGCGCATATCCTTAAGAGAGGGCGCAAATCCTTCAGGTGTTTCGCACAACCTTCTGTGAGGGCACATATAATTAAGAGAGGGCACACAACCATAAGGCATTGCACATATGATTAGAAAAGCTCAGAAACACATTCAAGTTGCAAAAAATCACTTCCAAAGCTTCATCAACCTTCTCATAGACCTCCAGCAAATGAGTAAGAGCTAATGCCATAAATTATCATCTTCATCAAGTTCATGTGTTCAGTGTTGTGAAATGTATGTTAGAATTTGGTGTTTGAAATTGTTTTAAAACCCTATTATTCCCATTGCACTCTTCAATTCCCCAAATTGCACTGCCCTACACCTTTATACCCTTCCTACGATTGCAAATACCCATTCCTAAACCCCTGTTTTACAAAATTACCTTTCCCTAACCCTTTTTCCCAAAATCCTAAGCCCTTGGTGTTACATTTACCTAGTCTTTGAATCTCCAAATCCCCATCCTAAATCCCATCATACTACCACTCACTATCCCCTCCCCCATTTCATACAGCCCTAGCACCATATCCTTCATTTTTCCTTTCCCATTCCTCATTCCTAGAACCATATTCCACACCATCACACTTCCCTAGGGTTTTGATAAAAACACCATGGAAAAATAGGAAGAAAATAATTCATACAGTGAGGGAGAGGAAACAGCGGTGAAGAGGCCACATAAAGGGGGAAGAATACTCAGACTTGAACCTACCAGCACTAGGGAACCCTTGGCTTCTCCAATGACTGTGACGTGCTTCAAATATGTTGGATGTTATGAGTTGTGTGAGAAAATTCAGAGGTTCCAACACAATCCCATGTTGACCAGACTTTTCATATCTAGACTCCATGAAAACCAAGTTACTTTAGTTGGTGTCACCTTTACCATATCAACTACTATCATTTCAACTGCCACCGGGATCCCAAATGTTGGGGAGAAGTTGTTCAAAAAGAGTGATTTTGAGAAACAATATTTTGAGCCTTTCCTAAAACCAAGATACAAGAATGAGAAAAAGAGGTTTTTTCCTTTTTCTCACCTCTAGGAAATATATGCACCAATGATGAAGATAATCATGAAATACTTTTCATGTGAAGGTATATTTTCAAGAATTTATACTTATCGTATTCGCTTCTTAATGCATTTCACTAGGGTAAGGATGCTTAACATACCCTACAACCTTTTCTGGAACATAGATAAGATGGCATTTATTGTCCAGAGAAGGGAGTATGAACATCAAATGAGAATTATTTTTCATCATTCCCTTATCAAAATCATAGTCCTCTACCATCTCAATCAACTAAACATTGCATGGAGTACCTTCATAGCCAATGATATTTTTAGAAAGCCATCTACTCAGCATGGACAAAATGTTCCTTCATCATCTCAGCCATATACTTCTATCCCTCCATCTCAACCCATGGCACATTCATCATCATCATCATATCATTCCCCTTCACCTCCTTCATCTCCATCTCATCATGACATTGGATCACCTAGCATGATTGAGGTCAATGAGCCTAAGTGGGCTAGTATGGTTGAGGTTGAGCTGTTGCCAAAAACCTGTCGGAGAGGCCACATGAATGTGTTTCCTCCACACATAGTGGAAGGGGCCATGCATTATACATCAACAAAGTAGGTGGAAAAAGGAAAATAAAAGGTGATTGAGGCAATCATTCATGATGAGGAGGACCTCCATGAAGTAGAACAAGAATTTGAGCTTGTTGACCTAGATGAGGATGAAAATGATAAAATCATTAAAGAAACCATCAAAGGAAAGGATACCAAGATTAGATATCTCCAAAATAATCTTGACAGGGCCAAGTATGTCATAAAATTCCTTGAGAAAGAGAATGAGCAATTGAAGAACAAACATGTCATTGATGAGTTCAAGTATATCATTGCTCAAAGGGAGGCAGAAAAATCAAAAGTTATGCTAAATGAGAGACTTGAAAATTATGGCTTGCTTGATAAAAAAGGATAGATAAGCACCACGAAAGAGACATAGAACTAGAGGGCTGAAAATATATCTAGCTCTAGAAAGACAAAAAGAGGCACAATCACCAATAAAGAGACCTAGAACTAGAGTGCTAAAAAAACCTCTAGCTCTAGAAATAAAAAAAAGAGGTTGAGAATGCTAATCAAATAACTCTAAATGAGAAACTTTCCATAGTGATCAATGAAAATAGGGAGCCATGTCTTGATAGAGTCAATCCACATTTGGAGAAGCTTTTGGTAAAGGCTAACAGGAACAATGACCTATTGAGGAGGAAGGTCGAGCACCATGCCCAAAAGGAGAAAATTGCAATGGCCAAGCTTAAAAGAGCCAATGCAAAGATTGAGAATTTGACCATGGAAGAGAAGAATAAATTGGACATAATTGCAGAGGCTTCACTCCAAGCCTATCCATACCATAATAATCTGTTCTACGAATTTTGAAGCATTTTGAAATTTTTTTGCAAAATCTATGTTTTTCTAAGCTTTTCTAAACAAGGATGTATAAGAAATTAGGTCATATGAGTAGCAACCTAGGCGTTGCAATTATGTTTGGGGAAATGTTTGAAGAAACGAATACCACCAATGGATTCCTAAGGAAAAATGCATTCCATAAAACCATTTTTCCAGCCTTGATTTGCATATTTGACATGTGAAAAGGGAAAAAAAATAGCTAAAAATCACATTTCCACCCCTATTTTGGCCTATTTTTTGTGCACAGAGCAGTCTTGGGAGAATGAAATTTTGAGGGCTCAAATAAGCTTAATTTTGAAAAATGGAGGCATATTCAGAAATAAGACTTGAATGGCTTTCCAAAAATCCATCTTGGGCCTGATTTGGACACCTAAAAGTTGGTAAAAAAAAACTTGAACAGGGAGGGCGCATCTGAAAAAAAGATGGCGAAGTGTTAACATTCTGGTGCGATTGTCGGGGAACGAAAAGATAAATTTTCCCTGGGTGTACGACAAATATTTATCGGAAACTAGTCCTTTGGATGATAGGATCGAGTTTCATAAGGCTGATTTCATAATTGTAGTGCCTCATAGCAGTTCTGGCTTCTCGAAGAAAGTATACCATGTCTAACCCTGATTCAGATCTGATTTCTTCCATCAAAGATCCTGAAATAATCCTAAGGAAACAAAGATCTCAACCAGCTTCAAGTTCTTTATATTCTCCTCCTTAAGATTTGGTAAGATCCTTCTCATTACCTTCTGATTTGGTAAACATTCAATATTTAGTTTTTGATACCAAATTTGAGTTTTCATTGTTTAGAACCAAATCCAGGATTGAATTGAATACAGTTGTCCCTACAACTTGGAGACTAGAGTTAAACCCATCATTTATTAAGGCTGAAAATGAGACTGAAGTCAAAATTTGGAGACAATATCACAACCTTGAAAAATTAGCCAAGACCTTAAGTTATACTGCTGAAAAAGCCCTCATTCAATACCATCAAGAAACCCTTTACATCCCTGAAGATTCCCAAATAGTTACTGCTTCATCATACATCACATCATCATCTCAACTTCCTCCTGAAGAACCTCCTTAGACCAATCCAACTTTCATTCCACCCCCTCCACCACATTCATCAGGAACTATGGATATCTTTGGGCCTTTAGTTCCCCCGAGTAAACTTGGTGATCTACCACAAGGATATGGCTAAATATTTCCCCTCTTCGATGAAAAACCTAAAATCACTTCCCATCATCACATGGCCAAAATCACAACCTTCATAGATCTTGAGGAGTTATATGCAGATGATGCCAAGATGTGAATTATCGCACAAAGTTTTTCTGGTGAAGTTAAAACTTGGTTCCATGCCCTAGCAGCTAATTCTAATAGGACTCCCACTGAACTAATGGATGCTTTCTTAGCTAGGTGGGATGAGAAGAAAAACCCCTTGCAAATCCTTGCTGACTATGACTCCCTGAGGTGCAATCCTAATGAATTTATTATTGATTATAATTCTCGATACCTCAGAATCTATAATTCCATCCCAAATGAAATGAAACCACCTCTTGGTTCAGCCCTCCTGCGTTATTTGGATGCTTTTGATCTAGATATCGCCTACTCATTGAGAGAGACAAATCCCACTACTCTAGAAGAAATGATCCAAAATTCAGTGAGTGTTAAGGCCAACCTCTTGATTAAGAAGTCAAAACTCAAAACTGAATGTAAAGTGACCATTAAGGAGGAACATTCCAGCTCACCTAATACTAAATTTAATGCTTTTATCAGGACCATGGAAAGGATGGTTGATAAAATGTATATTTTAGATAGACAAACAGAGCCACAAATTATAAATCCAAACTTTTGAGACCAGCAGTAGCATCCTCAGCTCCAGATAAAGTTAAGAGAGAAAAGAACTCTCGAAACACAGCAACAGAAGAAAATTTAGATGCCACTACAAAAGAAATATGATTAGAGTGATGAAGAGGAAGAACCAATAGTAAAGGAAAATCTTCTTTTTACAGCTGACGACCATCCAATATTTCTGATCAAATATGAAGAATATGTGGAAAAAGCAAGCTTACCTAGTGATAAAGACTTCATATTGGAAAATGATCATGATTTAGAAGTAGAATCTAGTGATTATCAGAGAGTATACCTCAATACATTGAGTTCCCTGCAAAGGAAGTACTCCTTGAGGAGATGTGATGTTCCAATCAATCCACCCCGAAAGAGGACAGTTCAGCAGAAAGAAGTACCACAGAAGAAAGCTTCGCAAGCCAATCAAAATAACCATAAATAGATTGTAGCTCCAAATCAAAATAGAAGAAATAGGCCTTCTACAAGTGCACCTGTCAGAGAAAGAGATATTTAGAGGAAAGAAGCCGCACTGAGAGATCATGTTGAGAAAAGGGATATTGTCATAAAAGAGGTAGACAGAACTATACCTTTCAATTTAGAGTCATAAATTTCAAAGTTAAAGGTGCCTATTCCTCTTACTGAATTGGTTAATGCTTATAAGAATAAATACCATGTAGTTAAAACCTTGAGAGTTGACCCTTTATCTGACATGGTCAATATAGAAGATGATCAGCCTGAGCTTATATTTGGTCCCACAATTGATGGTCAGTATGAAGATAGTGAGGTACCTCCATTTTACTTGAGTCCCAAAATCCACCAATTCATCCTTCATAACACTATGTAATATCCCCAAATGGGAAAACCCAGTAATACATGCACAGATATGTAGGAAAAATAACGCAGGTCATCAAAGTAAGAGAAGGAGGCCAATATGGAGACCTTTAAAAAGCATATATAGCATCAAAATAGATGTAGAATATGTCCCATGAGATGCATAACAGGAAATACAAGTCTCCTATTGAAGAAAATCCTCAAAAAGAGGTGCTGCAACCATACATATAGACTGAAACTGAAAACACTATTTTATAGGTTGCAATAGCTATTGATTACACTTCAGATCTAGAGTAGATCAGTGCATGAAAATTCAGATCTATAGCAGATCCATACACAATATAGGCTCCTATTTCATATCCCCTTGGGGTTTTTAGCATTACACCATGTAAAAGTAGTAGATCTAAGATATAAGTTTCAGATCTGTAGCAATATTCAGTGATTCAGAAATATTTAGAAGTATACAGATCAGATCTAATATGAAAAATACATATATCCTTCTTCAATGGATATTCAAAGTGAAGGGTAGATCCCCAACACTTGAAAACTAGCTCCTCAAATGTTGTGCCAAAACACCCTGCAACAACACCTACAGGAACAACACAGTTCTGGAAGAAATACTACATTGTAGGGTTTAGAATAAGTTTGGTCACCTGCCAAGATCAGAAAATGAAGCTCAAGATGTTCAATACTCTCTTTCCAATGTAATAGAAGACTTCTCCACTGAAAAGGATCACTGAAATGGTCTAGATCTGAGTAGATCTAGCCTTCACTTGTTGGAGCTTTCAAAGACAACCAAACCCTCAATAGGATCTGTGTTGTATTTGGAAGAAGAATATTGTCCTCAATCTAGATAGTGTACAATTCATTAAAAGACTCTCCCAAGAGATACTCAATGGGAAGAGGTGGGATTCCTGATCAAGAACATCTAGTGCTAAACAACACTATTCTCAGCTAAACAACAAGAGAATGATATATGTCTAAATAGAAAATATATTCAGAAATAACATAACCATCAACAACCTTCTAATGTTGCCATCCTCTTCCTTTTATAAGTTAAGAGCTTGTAAACCCTAAACCGCCTTTAGTGAAATAGCTTCTTTCACACAAGTCATCTCCATCCAAAACTACGATGTGCCTCATTGATGGCCACTCCTCCAAGACAACGTTGTAGATTTGGTCATGGTTGACCCAGTCAAAATATCCATCCCCTTTCACACCTAAGTGTGCTTGCCCACAAAGCCAAGATTTAGCCTGTTTCACATTTGGCATTGATTTATTTACTGTCTAGGAGTTTTATGAACCTCCTTTACATTTTTATTCATGAAACAGAAAAATAAAACAAAAATGAATGTTCCCATTAGCTTAGGACTAATTGGGAATATTACAGTCCTCCCCTCCCAAATGTTGCTTATCCTCAAGAAACTGATAAGGTGAGTGTTGCAACTCTTCTCCTCCTCCATTGGTGACACCATCATGTGATAAGCTTCCTCCATAAGCTAAGTGTTCACCAATCCAACCCTCCATGAATTGTTCCTCCAAATTTCTCATGAGATGTAAATAGTCCATCCCACAAGGAGACAATAACTCAAATGAAGCAAACATGGCTTGCCCAATGTCCTTCCTGAAACATGTAGCATAAGATACATGGATAAACTCCATCCCATAGGGCACATGCATACCTCCCATCCTCCCTCCATACATTCACATAAAAATTACAAGTATATCATCAATGTATGGGAGAAAAAAATACCTACATACAAACATAAATATGTGCATATGGAGGCAGGTCATAGTCACACATGTGGAACCAGCGCAATGCATCTCCCACCTACATCAGATCTAGATGTGCTAAGTGGTTTTCCCACCACTTACTTAATGCCCATGTTATGTCACTATGGCTGAAAGTGTGAGATATATTAGGTGCCTTTGGAAAGCACCCATCATGATGAAAAAATTCCCTTTGTCCACCAAGGGAGTGGGCAAGTTTAGAAATTTTTGTGGCCCAATGTTGGCCATGAAGTTTATAAGATATAATACTCCTCCTTGGAGTCAAGGCCTGCATAAACATGGTGAAATATTCCATACAATCAGAAAATAAAACATGTTTTACATGAGCATGTTCTTCACCAAAAATACTCCTCATACAAATGGAGTGGTGTATAGATCTATCTCCTCTCTTGTAATATTCCCCAATGGGAAATGCAGCAACATAGAACAGTTATGCATTTAAAATAACGCAGATCATCAGGATTATAGAAGGAGGCCAATATGGAGACCCTTATTTAACATTTATAACAGAAAATCAGATGTAAAATGAAGCCCATAAGATGTACAAGAAGAAATATAAGTCTCCAATGAAGAAAAATCCTCAAAAAGAGGTACTGCAACCATACATATGAACAAAAAATGCCTTGACAAAGTTATTTTTATTAGGCTGCAATAGTTGTTGATTAAAAACTAGATATAGAGAAAAATAATGCATGAAAATTCAGATCTATGACAGATCCATACACTAAAAATACTCTCCTTCAAAATCCCCTTGGGGTTTTCAGCAATACATGAAGCACATGGATTAGATCTGAGATCTAAAAGCTGCAGATCTGCAGAAATATTTAGATATTTAGGAATATTCAGATATATGTAGATCAGATTTGAAATGTACAATATGTTGATCCTCTCCAATGGATCTCAAAGGTGAAGGGCATATCCCCAACACATGAAAATCACTCCTCCATAAAGTTATGCCAAAATTCCCTGCAATAGCACCTACAGAAAAATGCATATCTGGAATTAAAATGCACTGTAGGGTTTAAGATATGTTTGGTCACATGCCAAGATATGAATCTGATGCCCCACTAATCCAATACTCTCTTGCCAATGGGATAGAAGCCTTCCCCACTAAAAAGGAGCACTAGAATGGTCTAGCTCTAAGTAGACCTAGCCTCCACTTGCTGCAGCTTACAAAGACAACCAAACCCTCAACAGGATCTGTGTTGTATTTGGAAGAAGAAGCTTTACCTTCAACCTAATAGTGGACAAGAAATGAAAACACTTCCAAGAGGCCTCTCAAGTAAAGAGATGGAATTCCTAAATAGGAAGAAATTGTGCTAAACAACACAATTCTTAGCTAAAAAACAAGAGAATGATATATGTATAAACAAACAATATATTTACAAATATAATGTTCATCAAAAACCCTCTCATGCTACCATCCTCTTCCTTTTATAAATTGAGAGCTTGCAAAACCCTAAACCACCTTCAATGGAATATCTTCTTTCACATTAACCATTTCAATCTAAAATTGCATTGTGCCTCATTGATGGCCACTCCTCCAAGACAATGTTGTAGATTTCGTCATGGTTGACCCAGTCAAAATGTTCAACCCATTTAACACCTAAGGGTGCCTTCTTACTCAGCCAAGGTATAGCCTTTTTCACATTTGGCATTGATTTATTTATTGTTTTGGAGTTTTATGATCCTCCTTTACAATTTTATTCATGAAACAGAAAAATAAAACAAAATTTATTGTTCCCATTAGCTTGGGACTAATTGCGAATATTACAGTCCTCCCTCCAAAATGTTGTTTTTCCTCAAGCAACTGATAAGGTGAGTGTTGCAACTCTTCTCCTCCTCCATTGGTGACACCATCATGTGTTAAGCTTCCTTCATAAGCTAAGTGTTCACCAATCCAAACCTCCATGAATTGTTCCTCCAAAGTTCTTATGAGATGTAAATAGTCCATCCCACAAGGAGACAATAACTAAAATGAAACAAACATGGCTGAACCAATGCTCTCCCTGAAACATGCAGCATAATACACATAGAGAGTCTCCATCCCATGAGGCACATACATGCCTCCCATCCTCTCTCCATAAATTCCCATAAAAAGTTCAAGTATATCATCAATGTACGGGAGCAAAAAAATGTACAAACAAACAAAAAATTGTGCATATGGAGGTGGGTCATAGTCCCACATGTGGAACCAGTGCAATGCATCTCTTGCTTGCATCAGATCTAGATGTGGTAAGTGGTTTCCCCACCACATACTTGCTACACATGTTATCTCACTATGGTTGAAAGTGTGATATATATTTGGTGCCTTAGGAAAGCACCCATCATGATGAAAAATCCCTGTTTGTTCATCAAGGGAGTGGCCAAATTCAGAAATTTTTGTGGCCCAATGTTAGCCATGAGATTTACAATATGTATTACTCCTCCTTGGAGTCATGGCCTACATAAACATGGTGAAATAATGTACACAATCAGAAAATAAAACACACCTTACATGATCAGATTCTTCACCAACAATACTCCTCATACAAATGGAGTGGTACATAGATCTATCTCCTCTCTCAAAAGAAGGAAGAGATGGCTGAAATAACTCCTTAATAGAGTCATGTTGCTGCCCCAGCTCCACAAAGTTCATTCATTCTTGAAAATTCTGATGTAGTTCTTCTTTAAATCCTTCCCAATCAAAGCTCCTCATGATGATGTTGTAGATCCTTATAGAATAGATGTGGCTGAAAAATAACTCTTTGTAGGCCCTTTGTAGCAACTTCTCCTTGAGTTTGGAGACTCTAGACAAGAAGATACTACCATGATGATAGATGACTCCTTAATGGACTAGATAGCCCTATTCATTCAGCTGGTCCTCAAGTATCATACAAGTGTGAAGATCCTTGGAATAATCCACCAACAGTTGGGATTTCCAATATGGATATAAACTTCCCAACAATGAAAACATTGATGATGCATCAACAGAAAAAATTGTCATTTTTCTAATATCCTTATTGACATCTCCCATGCGAAAGGTGTATGTTGGAAGGACATTCCTTCCATTCTTCTCCTCCCACAACGCAGAATCATAAATGAGAGTGGGTGATGATGATAAGAGAAAAAATCCCCCTCCTCCTTGAGCTTACCCAAACCTCCCAGTGCTGTATCATTTTCTTTCAATGTTCCCATCCCTCCTGGATCTAAATTTGGAGCATCATGTGGTGAGAGATCTCCCACAAAAATTAAATCAGGTGGCCTCCCAGGTGGTTTTCCACTAGATAAGAGTGTCCCATGCAGAAATCTCATGAAAATGATAGATGGGACTGTAAAGTCCTTGCTTCCACTGCGCAAATCCATCTCTGATTTCTATGTGGAAGTGGTATGTGAGGGGTATGTATGCATGCCTTTGCTCATTTTATATTCACCGCTCTTATTTTTTACCCATTCCATTTGTAAATACTCCCAATCAGTGGTGACTTTCCCCAATGTAATTACCATTGAACACCCAAAATCACATTGGTGTCTGGTATGTCAACCAAAAAGAAGTGATAAAACAAAGTTTAAGTTCCCATGGTGACTAAATTTGATGGAACATAATGCATGCATTTCATTTCTCTATCTCCTGGAACCAAAACAGAGAATCCCTCAAAACTATTAGTGGGTACTGCCCTGCTTTGCCCAAGATGGGCATCAATGAATTTGTGGGTGGCCCCACTATCAATCAATACAGAAGCCCTCTAATTCAAGATTGAACCTTTAAATCTTAAGGTCAAGTACTTAGGTACTCCTCTCAAAGATGCAATAGTCCCTCCAATAGGATAAAATGCTCCATTCCCATCTCTTGATGGTGTTGGATCTCCTCCAACAGTGTCAGCATTGTGACCTCTTCTTGGTTCATCTTCTTCTTCCTCCTTAATATTTGAGAAGACCTCTATGTAATGTGCTTTTCCAGCAGCACATCTATGCCCAAGTGCCCATGATTCTTGAAAAGTGAAGCATAGATTATTCTTTCTTAGATCTCTCTGGACTTCATCATCAAGAGGCTTCTTATATGAGCTCTCCTTTGAAGGAGAAACTTTCTCTTCCTTTTCTTTAGAAGGAAAAGAGGGCTTATGCTAAAAGTTTTCCTTTGCTTTTGGTAAGGTGTATTGAAGGTCTCTAGCCCTCTCAGTAGCATCAAGAAAGTTAGTGGGCTTGGTATATTTAACCAACCCATGAAGAGGTTCATCAAAACCACCAATTAACATGTACACCTGTCTTGCTGCAGACAAATTAGGAACCATAACAAATAATCTCAAGAATTAAAAAATGTATGATTCTGTATTACCTGATTGTTTCAACTTTGAAAGGCTCATGAATGGTGCATGTGGATCTCTTTTGTCAAATATTTCCACCAAACTTCTAGTGAACTCTGAATAAGCAGTCACATTAGCATAACCCAATGTAGACAAGCCATGGAACCACCAGTAATGTGCTTAAGAATCTGCCTTATGTATTCAAGGGAAAATAATCTCATAGGGATGTATTTAGGTAGTTTACATGGAACAAGACTTGCTCCATATACTCTTATTTCAGTATGGTTTTGGTACAAGTACCAATCACATGTCCTATTATGCTTAGAGAACTGTAGTATTTTCTTAATTTCTTCACTAATTCTAGGCTGCCTACCGCTGTTAAGAAAATTGACCATGGGATGAATGAAAGAATCAGTAAAATATATATAAGTGAACTCATTGGAGTATTTCGCTATCAAGGAAGTCCATAGGATGATTGATTGTGGGTTTCCTTCCACATCAAGCTTCTAAAGGTTTATATCAAATTTCTTAGACTAAAAGTATAAGAACATGTGAAATAGGAATGATGAATACTTGAAAACACCTTCAGAAGGCATTTTGACCAACTGCTCATGAATACTATTAGCAAGGTACTGGGAAAAACAAAAAATGGTAGCACGAGGCTCACCAGGTGTGAAAGTAGAAAAAAAACCTAGCACTAATACATCAACATGTTCATCTATAAAATAATGAAGAATGAAAGACAACATGGAGAATGATGGTATGGACGATTTATCTTGGGAATTTCTACAAAAGAAGGCATGAAATTTTGAAAAATATGGAACCTCTTGGGGAAGTCCAGATTGAGGTATAAGAGGGTGAGGGCCTCAATGGATAAAGGGATTTCATCAGGTTTGGGTTGTATCTATAGCATTTGATTAATTGAATCAACAGTAATGGTAAATAAAATTTATTTTTTAGGGTTTATTATGGCTCTATGATCAGGGAAATAGCATGATTGACAGAGTCCAATCACTTCTGGGCATTGGAAGGTATGAGGAACAACATATTTTGGCAAATTTGACTCCTAGATGAAAACTTCATCAGCCTGATCTATGGATTTTTCTTGGCTCCAGCAGTGGAGCTCAAGAAGGCTCAATTCTGTGACTGTATTAGTAATATTGAAGTCTGTGTCAGCTAATGGAATGTGCTATATATCTACAAGAGGGGGTTGTAGTGGATTGATAGCTAAATTTTTTTTAGAAGCCATTTATTTTCTTGATTTATCAATATTTATTACTCTTTTGACTTTAGAAACGCTGATTTAGGCCTGTAGGAGCAGCTTTGAAAGTTATAATAGGTTGCATAACGATTGAGGATGAAAACAAGGTTTGATCTATGGTTTGCAAAGGTATAACTTGTTTAATTAATCAAATTGTAATCTCTGTAACAAAAGAGAAAATGCTAAGCTTCAAAGTTCTATTAATAGATGCCTAGGGCCTATACGAAAATATTGGAATGCAAGGAGGCTTTCTTCGAGTGTATAGAGACTTAAATTTCTTCAGTTTATTCAATCTGTGTGATTTAAATAGTCCAAGTCTTCAGAATTTGTGCAAGTAGGTCCAGGGTTTACAGAAAAGATATTTTAGGAAGGAAAGGGTTTTCTTTAGGTTTGACAAAAGGCTCTAAATGATTCAATTAGTTGTATTACTTCTTTAGATTGAGGAATAGGTATTTTATTTTAAAGAATACCCAAAAAAATGAAGATTTTGGTCTATGCAGAAGGGTTTTTGAGGTTGTAGAAATATTTCTGAAGCTCTGCTAGTTTTTAATAGCACTTGGATGACTTCTGCAATGATTGTAGTTGTAGATGGTTAGATTTATGTTTCAATTTGGCTAAAGGATGGAGTCGGCAGTAATCTTTTCGGTCTAAAATAGCTCTCTCTATGTGAAAATGGTAACAGAAAGGATGAAAAGGTGCAATTGGGCAGTTATATGCATTTAAAAAATAAAATAGTGAATGCATTAATGGGCGGTCATTTCAAATGGGTGGGTGGTTTGCGCGCCGAGAGGAAAACCACTCAGTGGTTTTTGCAAGCTCTAGAGGTGGTTGGCTGTATTATTTTGAATGTTGTGATTGAATGAAGTTTAGACATGTATCATGGAGGAAAGCCTCACAAACCACACTTTTCACAAGGTTTGGGGTGTGTTATCAATCGAGAAAAGGAATGTGTGATAATATTTAATGGTGGCTGGATCTTGCGGATGAAGATCAGATGACTAGGATGATGTGACAGAGTCATAGGTTTGTAAAAGGCATGGGGCTCTAGGTTTAAATTATGTGGTAGGTTCATATGTATTAAAAACTAAGGTTTGATACATATAATCGGGATTGATTATACTATTGGTCATATATGTAAATGGTTGGGGTTTTGAATAATATAACCAATATGGTTAAAGCATGTGTAACATATGTGTAAGCGGGGTTTTATAATAGGCTAGATAGTTATAAGTGGGTCTGGGATATGTAACATGTGGGGAATTAAACCATAGTTTTAAATAAAAATACGGGTTGGGATGTATATATAAAGGATTTATTATAATACGGGATCAAAAGGTTTATAATGGGAGTTAAACACATAAAGTTAATGTGTTAATAATGTAATGTAATGCAGGATTTTATATACAGGGAAATATAAAAATACACTAAGTAAAAAACCACATTGGGGTAAGTTTTCGTAGTGGGACCCGATGTGTGTTTTCAAACTTAGGATTAATGTATTTTTATGGGGTTTTAGTGTATTTTTAAATGAAAGGGGAATTAGTCAAAGTAATTTTTTACTTTTCCAAAGGAAAAAATGTGTTTTAACTTAGGGAAAGGGATTTTTTACAAAGGGGAAAAGGAGAAAAGGGTAAAATGAAGGGGAAGAAGGTATTTTTATAAGGGAAATTATTTTCAAGGGAAATTAGTAAATAAAATGACCAATTATCTGTTATCCATGCTTGTGAAAACTGCTTCTACCTACCCTTATGCTAGCCTAACATTGTTTCTTCATTTACATGGGTGCTTTTGAGCTTGCAAACCCTTATTCATTTTTATTTTAAGCAACAAACTAACTAATTCTATCCTTATTTCTTCCAAGGGCTCAGATTAAACTGTTGAGCTCCTTATTATTCTCTACCTAACTACTGATATGCCAAGATTAAACTGTTTGGCTAGATCTTTATTCTCTATCTAACAACATGAAATTTAAAGCATGAAGGATCAAGATTAAGCTTTTTTAAGCTTCATGGATTGGGGAATTTTTAACAAGCTACACAATCTTTATTTTTGTAGTAAAAGTAAATAGTAGTGACATTTGGATTTGCATCACTTTCATGTTTTATTTTTATCTCTTTTTTTGTTTGGAGTCCGTTTTTATATTCTTTTTTATATTTTTTCTTTCAAGTCCTTTTATTTTTATTTTAGGACTTTTATCCTCTTTACATTTTTTGTTTTTCTAATATGGGAAAACAATTTTCATAAAAAAAAGTATGTACATATTACAAGACTAATCAAAGTCAATTCAAAATTATGAATCCTATTATTATAGGACCCTAACACCAAGGAAGAAAATATTCAGCAGAAAAAGAAAGCACAGAAGAGAAGGTCAAACAAAAGGGTAGCCGAGGCTGAACTTATCAGAATGTTTTCCTCTATATTAGATCTCTCATGATTAAATATACAGAAACTTGAAAATATGAAGAGACATGTCATTTTTGGCTTATACACAACATTTTTAGATATATCTAACCTTTTTGGAAAAAGTAGCTACTATTTTTGGATTAAGTATAAGGAGAGGAAGAGGCTGATTTTTGGTTCTGTCCTCAAAATAATGGCACTAAATTATAGCAAAGTGAATGTCACTTCAATGATGATGATATTTTTCCACATGTCATCTTGTCAAGGTACCTTCCAGTTGGTTACTCCTTTCAGTTAGCTACCCCTACAATTTTGCAGATAAAGGTCCAGGTATTCTTTCCAGTTGGAAATTTTCACTTTTTGTGGAGGCAACGTTTTTCCAAGAAATGAGGAGCACTCATCCACCTCAATTCATCCACTTCAAGCTCGATGTGGCCATGTTTTGCCTTTTTCTTTTATGATTAGGATAAGCTCTACTATATGTAGAGGATTGTAATAAAGTCTCAAAAAACATAATTGCACTTTTTATGGAGGCTTTTACAAAAATTCTTTTTTGTATATATACTATGTAATGCAAGGAGGAAAGGGTTCGTTGGTTGTACCTTTCATTCCATATTGTGTTGTACCTTTTTTAATACATAATATATCTAGAAGAACTCTTGAGGACTCACAATTTGTACAATGTGTGTATTGTTCCTCTTCTTATGTATTTCCATCATTTACTATTTCATTCCAGACTATGATTTATATAATTTTGCCTCATGTTACTATCAGTATTGTGAACCTTTATAAAATATTAGTTTTTTTTGGTAAGTCTTGTTCTCAAGCATTCCATATTTAGTATGAACTAAAGATAGTTGATAACCCTTCCTTGAGGTTGAATTAAATCATGTTTCATATTCTTCTAAGTATTTTGAACTAGCATACATGAGCAATATTTTTTTGTCAGTCTTGATATTTCAAGCATTCTTGATTCATTTAGTCATGTTAGTTGGAAGCAGTCTATGTTATGGGATTATTTAAATGTAAAGTGAGACTTTTGTAAGTCTTTTTAAATCTCTCTTTCACTGTATGTTTCAAGTCTATAATTTGTGTCATCATTTCCTATTAACAGTGGACATTTTTTTTACATAGCTACTGTTATATTCCATTTTATAACCATTAATATACAAACCTAATATTTCTACCACATTATGCACCAATGCCCTCATATGTGTGAGAGATTATTATTTGTTCGAAACCTCTTTTAGTGTGTTCGATTTCCAACCACTTTCCAAAAAACTCAATCAAGTCATAAGAATATCCCTTGAGCTTAAGATGTGTGTAGTCAGACACTTGCCACAATCCAAGTGTTGACTCCAATGTTAACATCTTTTTGCGTGTCTGCTGGGAGAAGAAGATTCTGAACTCTGTATTCTCCCAATTTTTTTGCATGAATTCCTAGTACTAGTTATTAAAGTTGAATAAAGACTAGTCACTATTTTTTATTGTAATAGGTTCACCTGGTGACTCCAAAAAGAGGATAAGGGGTTTCAAGACTTCCTACCACAGAAGAAGAAATCAAGATCACCTCCTTTGATTCCAGTTTCTGACCCAGAAAAGATAATAAAGGATGTAAGAGGGAAAAAAAATCAACTAAAGTTGCATCACATTTAGTGAAAAAGCTGCATTTAAAGTAAATTCCAAATGAAAAGGTACCATCATCTATCTTACGACCTAAAGAAATTTTAGTTTCAAATCAATCTCTTGAAATATTTCAAGTTGAAACTGCTTCCATAAAAGGAAAAGTAGATGATGTTAGCCTAGATTAAGCTAAAAGTATCTCTCAGTCATCACTTAGTAAATCAGAAATAAGTATTATTCCAGTGAAAGAAGATATATCAGAGGTTTTAGGTGTCAGTGAAGAAAACCAAAAATCAGAAACCTTTGTGCTGACATAATGGGAATTAGAACAAGTATTGGAAATTGAACCCTTCCTAGATAGGGCTATTTTAACTAAAGAAGACATTAAAACAATTCTGATTTTTCTTCAAACTCATCCTGAATATCAATCCTCTTTTAGCCCACAACAGGAGTATTTTCCTTTATCTCAAAACCACGTTATTGGCTCATATTCTTCTCATCAAGGAGGAGTTAACCTTCCTAAAAATTTAACCTTTAATCTCTCTGAATTTTTAGCTCAACAGAACAAACTTGAATCTGCCCCAATCCTTCAAGAATCTACCTTTGAAACGGATTCTCTTGGAGAGGTTGAAATAAAGCCTTATGCTGTACATTTATTTGAAAATCGATTGTTTTCAACTCCAAAAGCTAAAATTTCCAGTTCTGCATCAAAAAGTTTTCCATTATTTGTACCTTAGCAATTCATGGCTCATCCCACTTCTAAAATAATGCAACAAATTGTTGCTACAAGATATGCACCACTCGCCCTTCCTTAACCTTTGCATCCTCTTCCTCAAGGGGATTATCTGGAATATTTTCCCAAATGTACAAGGGAGGTAGAAGGAGTATATGTTGAAGAACACCTAGTTTCCTTTTACAGTTATGTTAATAAACAAAACATTGAACATGAATATGTCTGGTCAAGACTTTTTGTTCAGAGCTTATATGGAGAAGCTCGAAAGTGGTTCATATATTTTTCCACCAAATTCAATAATAGGAATAGATAATTTGGAGTAAGTGTTTTTAAAACAACGGGGTCAACAAAAGGATTACCTGCATTATCTCATAGAGTTTGGGGCTTTAAAGAAAGACAAATGAGTCATTGGAATACTTCATAAAGAGATTCAATAAAGTATATCAAAAGATTCATGTAGAAGTCAAACCTCTTGAAACCACAACCATGATAACGTTTTCAATTCCTTAAGACTCTAATTTTCCACTGTGGTTGACAGCTGAGAAGCCACAAAAATTGGTGGGTATCCAATAGGCTTCTATTGGAGAGAAGTCCAACCTTATGGACTCAAACAAACTGAAAATTGAAGAGGAGAAGGGAGAAAAGGATAAACAGAAAATGAAAGAAGAGAAACCATCTTCCTCCTCTAAAAATTTCACAAATGAAGAAAAGCTTCATCAAATGTCTAATTTTATTTTAGATCTTGTTTCCAAGATGCCAAAACTAGAGTTGGAAAACAGGCTTGCTCCTAGGCCCATTCAAAATGAAGGAAATAGAAATCAAGCTCCTTTAAGGAGACCCTTTTAGCCTCAACCAATTTTACAATTCCCAAGAAGAAATCTTGATGATCAAAATGTTCAGCCTCCATTGAATAATTTTGCTGAAGAAAATCAACAAGAAAAAGAAGAATATGATGAAGATATAAATATTTTTGAAGAGACATCATAGTCAAATGTTTTGAATTTGCAAGAATATGAAGATAATTCTAGGTTAAATCTATTTGCAGATGATGAAGAACCTCATATTCATGTTCAAAATGAGAAAAATCAGCTTGAAAATCAAATAAGAAATTATCCTTTGAGGTAAAAAGGGGTTTTCCAACAGCCTCAACAAAAACAACAAGCTGAAAAAACTATTTCCAAACAAACTAACCTTGCCCCCGTTGGGGCCTTTGTTTCGGACAGAATAATTTTGGAGTTGCAGAGAGCCTAATCAAGGTAGGTAGGGAGCTGTCACGGTTGCGAAAATCGAGAAGAAAGGTGGTGGGGAATATACAAATAATGTCACAAATGACAGATATGGGAGACAAGAAACAAACAATAGAACTCCCAATGAGGAAAAAATAGAAGGTAGTGAAGCACAAGGGCACAAATGAGCATAAAAGGGACAAGGATTAACAGTGTCAGTCGACAAGAACAAATATGCAGGAAGGAAGCGCCTCTAGAGGGAGTGAGTTAGTTAGTTAGTCAGCCAAAGAGAAAGGCTAATAGAAGAGTAGAACCTATGGAGAGCTCTGCGAAGCCTTTTGTATTGAACTGAACTTTAATAGACTCCACGGAGTATGTTTATGTTGTTTTGAGCTAAGTTAATGGAATCAGCCTATTGTTGTGTTGTATATTATGGATTGATTGATTCTTGATTGATTATGGTGAGTGTATGCCTATTTTTAATTTTTAATTTGGTACTCTGAACATGTAGTGCTGAATGATAGCTTACTTCTTAGAGTTGAGATATATATATATATATATATATGTCTTTTGTATGTTCATAAATATGATCTGTGTTAGTAATATTTCCTCAACGTCAATGATCTAGCCTCTAATATCAGTAAGGTTGTGGCATGCCTTAGGTGAGACTCCCTGCTTCCTCGAGTAGGGTGAAAATGTACGCATTGTCCTAGACTATAGCGGAAACCTTGTTGGCCTTAAGAATTAACCTGGGTCTCACCGAGAGACCTCCTTTTTCTCCAAAAAATGGTTTCATTTCCGAGACCTGAAAATTTATTTAAAGGCTAAAACATGGTATCGAGGATCTATGAGGAGGAGCTATGTAGCTAGTGGTACAAGAATGTAGATAATTTCATATCGCAACAAGCGGAGCTTCGGCAGTTGAGGGAAAATAATATCAAGGATCAAGTCCTATTTTCTGACACTGTGAGCGACTCGTACGAAATTTTTTGGGGAAAATTTCCTGAAGAGCTTTACAACTAGTTTGCAAAGACACCAAATCAACTCACTCCCTGAAGGATTGAGTAGAGTTTGTCACATTTGGACACACAAGGATCTAGTTGCGCTACATCAGTTAGATATAGATCTAACCCAAGAAGTAGATTTTTGGGTACAAACTACCTTGGAGGGCTACATTGTAGAGTTTGCAGCCAAGTGCTGCCAATATTTTACAAAATCCGAAGACATATTTTGACCTGGGTTGCGGGGAGAATTTTTGAAATAAATCTCGTTGTGGATTAAAGCTCTAATGGTGAACAAGGTCTTGATGTCATTCCAAAATACTGAGATGGAGAACTAAGCCTCCAGTACTCAGGGAAGGAGTTGAGGGAAAGATGCTACGAGTAAGGAAAAAGGGGGAATAGGGATACAGATGCCAAAACCTCCAGTAGGTTGAGAGACCGGAGAGCACATCGGAGGGCATAGATTACTGAGAAGTGGCGAGAAAGGGAAATATGAGAATTTCAGAGCCATGAGAAGAATTGAGAGAGTGAGGAAAAGGAAACGTAGATGAAAGTGGAAAGAGAAGGTTAGATGGGACCCTAATGAATGGAAGGGTCGGTTAAGGAAGTTAGGCAAGTTTATAGGAGCCCAGCCCAAAGAGAAAAGGGAAAAAATTCTAATGAGGAGGATGCACACTTCAAGGAGGAGTCTGATGCGGAGCTACATGTTGCAATGGAGAAAATATTCCAAGAGAGGTCGGAAACCATAATGAAATGTACTACTATTTCCGAATTTTAAAATAGCACTAGTCCTAACCTTCCCCTAGTACCCTATCATCCACTTGATAAGCTCTTTATTAAGTTACGGGAGTTTAGCAAGTTGAGTAGTACTAAATCCATAGTACAACTATCTACTAGAAACAGTGCTGGTAGTGGAATCTCTTAGCCATGAAGTAGAGGTTTTGTTTTAGTACCACCAACACAAGGAAATATGGCGAGATCGTTCACCCGATACCCATAATTCTCTGGAAAAGGTAATGATAATGTAGAACAACACTGGTATCCCTGTGAAGAAATTTGGAGAGCTTGAAAGACACTAGATGCAATCAAGTTAATTGAGTTTCAAACCACACTAAGGGAAAGAGATTTGCGTCCATTCATCAAATGGTCAGAATCACGCCAGAAGCCAACAATAGATGATGTTAAGAAAGAATTCGTCCAAGAATTCAAGCTACCTCAAATGAATAAAGAAGGATTGTTTGAGCTATGGGAAATCAAACAACGCGAAAGAGAAACAAACTTGGATGTGATGAGAAGTTTCAAAGATGCGATTGGAAAGCTAAGTTACCCAATCGCTCCAAATCACCAACAGGATTTGTTCATCAAAGCACTCATACCATTGACAAGGAGACTGTTGACACAATAAAATATTTATACCCTGAATGATGCTCTCGAGCAAGCAATGAAAATAGAAGCAATGGCAGGATATGCACTAGAGTTCAGAGGAGGCACAATGGTACAAGATCCATCCATACTAGGACTGGAACATCAAATAGTCAATTTGACGTTGAAACTTAAATATATTCAACCAATATGACTCGCAAGACCCAATGTGTGGTACACACATTTCTTGATGGAAGGACACGTATCCATAGAATGTCCGATGTTGTGGGGAGAAAAAGTTGGAACTTCGGCGGCAGGAACACAGGGGGCCTCACTAGTTGGTGGAGTTGCACAGATAAATACCCAAGGGCTATACCAACCATAACCCCACTTCTCGGGGTTCCCTAATCAAAAAAATTAAATAGTATCAGAATTCTACAAGATATGCTAAGGTAGTAGTCATCCTCCATGACTATTTCCAATTCTGCAAAAATACTAAAATGTTCCAAAAAACACCTACTATGAATTTTGTGCCTCTTCAACTCATAATACAGAGCAATGCAAATCCCTTGATGCATTGGCATAATTATTAGGCAGGTCATCCTATAGAGTAAATGAGACTCCAAGGGGGCGAACAAGAGGGATGAGAGGTAGCAAAACTGGAGGAAGAGGACTAGTAAGGTGCTATAACTGTTATCAGGAAGGTCATGTTGGAAGATAATTTTCGCTACCAAGGAGACCATGGTGCTCTCAATGCAGAGTCAATGCACATGATACTGAAGACTTCCTAGAGCTGATTACAAGGTGGGAAGAGAGAGCCAGACAAAGGGGAGCTAACCTGGTTAATGCAGAACCAAGGATAGTAGAGGCTCAGCCTCTGTAAAGTATAGCTATAGTCATGCGAGGAGGGAAGAATAAAGGATAGGATGCACAATACATGGACTTAATAAAGCTAATCAAACCTGCATCCCCAAAGAAATATTTGAGCCCAGACCGACAGAAGAAGTATTTCAAAGAAGCATTGGAAACATTGTCACAAATAGGAAGACATCAGAGTATGGAACTTCCACAACAACGTAGTGAAGGAGGAAAGATAATCCATACAAGCACACCTATAGAAGAGTGGTTCTGATTGTTCCTAAAAAATTTTAAAAATGGACAAATGCTGGAACAATTAAAGAAAAATCTATAAATGGTCATGCAAGGAGGAGCCGGACCTGGAGACTCGGGTAACTCAACTAAAAAATACATAAGAAGAGTAAAAAGAAATAAGATAAGGACTGGAAAAGAGTTTTGTGTAAACACTCAAGTTGTGTGATTCCAAATCAGAGACACAATGCTATATCTCAGATCACATGTCAACATTCTACCCCGAAAGACACGGGAATCACTTGGAAAACCGAAGCTATCATACTCACCAATACAACTTAGAATGGAAAATCAATAGTGCATTGTACCAATATGAATACTGGAAGCAGTTGAGGTTGATGTCGTGGGAGTAAAGACCTATACGTACTTTAAATTAATAGATATCATGGGTGACAAGGATCCTTATCCTACCTTCTTGGGGATATATTGCGCCTTTGAAAATTATGCATTCATCGATTTAAAGAAGGAATTAATGATATTTGAAGATGGTGAATTCAAAGTAGTTCAACCATTGGACCCATATCAAGGACCCCAATACACAGATACTGTTGACAACAGATAAGACATACATCTTCTAGATCAACTCTACTAGATGACAACAAGAAGGAGAGAAGATTACATTAATCCCATAGCAGGAGGAACAGTAAGCTGGGGAAGTGTTCAGAGTTCTGACCTAGGGTCATAAATAGCTTGGGATGATTGGCAGCAGGGAGTATATGAAATCAACACTAGAATATGTGCCAACAGTCATGGAGTCAACTAGACTGGTACAAAGGTAAGAGAATACCCAACCCTTTCAAATATGCAAGCTTTGAATACATTTATTACCAAAGTGGAAGATAAAGTACCAATAGAACATAGAGTCCCTCTCATGGATGTAGAACTACAATCCACTTCAGGAAAGTGGTGGGAAACCCATCACAACTCTCTTTTGCAAAGGGAAGATATTCCCAGATCATTAAGAATAATATTTAATGTGACTTCAGGATTGCAACTGGGAAAAAAGTACCGAGGGAATTCTGATCCCCTAGCACATCTAAGCATTTATGAGTATAAGTGGAATAAAGAGGGATATCCAAAATATTTACGAGCACACAATTTTATCCATTCACTAGACACCATTCCACAAGCTTGGTACCTAACAGAAGAGAAGAAGAGAGGAACAGGTACCTGGGAAACACTTGCGGAAAAA
Source organism: Pinus albicaulis (assembly GCA_034641835.2). Taxonomy (NCBI): domain Eukaryota; kingdom Viridiplantae; phylum Streptophyta; class Pinopsida; order Pinales; family Pinaceae; genus Pinus; species Pinus albicaulis. The sequence continues at coordinate 556,972,790 of CM076570.1, read as the reverse complement.
ATTACGCAATGTTTTTCTTTCAAGGGAGAAAAAAAATAAGTTACAGATACCCTTCAAGCAATTAAAAGAATATTTTACTTCTGAGAGCTTCAGGAGAATGAAGAAATATCTTTATTAGAGCAGAAATTCAAGGATTCAATAGCATGTAAAAGTATAGATCGGGAGATAGATGATGATGATTTAGAGAATCTTCAACATCTATACTTTGAAGAAAAGGAAGGGGAACAGGTGATACAAGAAGAACAAACTACTGATGGATTGCACTTGTTACCCTTGAAGACAAAGAAGCAGAATATTGAAATCACATAGATGTCCAAGATCAAATCCATTGTTGATTATTAGGATACAGAGACAACAAAATAAATCTTTGACCTACTACAAGAGTATGAAGACTTATTCCCATCTTTAGTGGCAGAGCTCAAAGGAATCAAAGGAAATTTTGAAGAGATGCACATAGTCCTGAAAGTAGATGTGAGGCTAGTAAAACATAGACCTTACCACCTGAATCTGGGAGTAAAGGAAAAGGTTAAAGCAGAGATAGATAAAATGTTGAGTGTAGGCTTGATTTTTCCAGTTGAGGAAGCAGAATGGGTTAGAACAATTGTGATACAAAGTAAAAAGGAGAAATAGAAAATTAGAGTATCCGTGGACTACAAACATATAAATAATGCACTCATTCATGATCCGTTTCCAACTCCATTTAGTGACGAAGTTCTTGACGACATAGCGGGAAATGAAGCATACTCATTCATAGATGGCTTCTTAGGATATGATCAGGTGAGAATAGTAGAAGAAGACAAAATAAAAACTACTTTCACAATAGAATGGGGATCATATGCCTATCATGTCATGCCTTTTAGGCTAAATAATGCACCATCTTTGTTTTCACACATAGTAATAGCGGCATTCAGAGACTATATCCATAAGTTCCTAGAAGTATACATGGATGATTGGATGGTGTAAAGTCTACTGAAGAGCCATGCAATTTTTCTCAGGATAATGTTTGATAGGTATAGAAATCTTTAAATTTCTCTTAATCTCAAATAGTGCATCTTTGTAGTACCTTTTGGAATGCTTTTGGGACATGTCATCTGCAAGCAACGCATATGTGTGGACCCTGCAAAGGTGGCTGTAATTGTAAACATGGAAGCACCAAAGAATGTAAAATAGTTGAGTTCACTACTAGGACACACCAGATACTATAGGAGATTCATCCGCAACTACACAAAAATCACAACATCATTAGAAAAATTGTTGCGGAAGTCAGAACAATTCATATGGAACAACGAATGTGCTAAGGCATTAGACACGTTGAAAGAGAAACTAGCAAGTGCGCCCATATTGGCCCATCCCAATTTGGGCAAACAGTTTCATGTCCACATTGATACTTCAAGTATTTCTTTGGGAGTGGTGCTAGCTCAGCCAGGAGAAACCTCCATATTTTACCCAGTATAATTCAAAAGCAATAAGTTGTCAACGACAAAGAGGAATTACACAAAAACGGAAAGAGAGGCTCTTACTATGGTATAATCTCTACATAAATTTCGCCACTAATTATCGGGAGGAAAATTCAAGTTCTTCATAGATTACTCAACACTAAAATATCTGGTAAAAAAACCTGTACTCAAAGGCAAAATCTGTAGATGGCTCCTACTATTCCAATAATTCAATTTTGAAGTAATAGTAAAACTGGGAAGGCTCAATCTTGGTCCTCGCCATTTGTCAAGATTGGAGAGCACAGAAAACAAGGTGCCCGTTGATGACCAGCTACTAGATGCTGATCTCTTTTGAGTAGAAGCCATCCCAAATTATCTAGAACAAATAGCGACATACTTGGCCACAGGATGATGCCCATCAGAATACATGGAAACCCAAAAAAGGCATCTAGTAGTTAAAGTGGCAAAATATAAACTCATAGCAGGGCAGTTATATAAAATGGGCCTGGATCATATCCTACGAAGATGTGTTTTAGATCACAAAAGCACAGACATCTTGTGGAAGTGTCACAACGGAGTTGTGGGAGGCCATGTCGGCGCAAAACCCACTGCAAGGAAAATCATACATGCAGGATTATGGTGGCCCACTGTGCAGAAAGATAGAAAGGAATATGTGAATAAATGCGACGTATGCCAAAGAAAAGGGCGATCATCACGTCTTGATGAGCTACCCCTACAACCCTCGAGGGCTATGTAGGCATTTGAGAAAGGGGCCATTGATTACATAGGACAAATTGCACCAATGGATGGACACTCGCAGGCAAGATAGATAATCATCGCAACTGAATACCTCACAATATGGGAAAAGGCGACACCAGTAAGGGAATGTAGAATAGACACAGGAGCTAGATTTATTTTTGATAACATCATTAGCAGGTTTGGCTATCCAAGGAGCCTAACAAGTGATCAAGGCACGCATTTCATTAACGCTACAATTAAATCACTCCTAGACAACTTTATGATACAACACCACAAGAGTAGCCCATACAACCCTCAGGAGAATGGAATTGTCGAATCCCTTAACAAAATTTTGGAGAAAGGACTAACAGAGATATGTAACACTAACCGCGATGACTAGGATGAAAGAATACCAGCCACGTTGTGGGCATACAAGACAACCATAAAGAGGCTGCATAATCAAACTCCATTCCAGTCGGTATATGGGAAAGAGGTAGTAATACCAGCTGAGTTTATCATACCAAGCCTCTTAATTGTTTCAAAAACACACATGACAGAGGAAAAATCCATCTCTGCATGCCTCCATGAATTAGAGGAGCTGGAAGAAGATAGATTTATGGCCGATTTCCATCAATCAGTACAGAAACAACGACAAAAATTCTGGCATGACCACCACATCAAGCACAAAACATTCACTATTGGTGAAAAAGTACTACTCTATGACAGCAATTTACAAAAGTTCCCGGGGAAGCTTAGAATTCAGTGGATGGGACAATATTACGTCATAGAGATAAGAGACTCAGGCGCAGTCAGGCTAGCTCAACTAGATGGAGAGATACTTCAAGGACGGGTGAATGGCGCATGCCTAAAATCCTATCATGAGTAAGCACCACAATCCTTTTAATTTTAATAACTCTCGCACCTGAGAGTAGTCAGTATATTAGAGTCAAAAACTCTCTTGCAACCGAGATGAGCCATATAATATTTTATGTTTTAATATTTTTAGCCCATTAGAGTAGGAATCCTCAATAAGAAACCTGCAAAGTCACACAAAAACAAACACTAGGGGAATTTCGAGGTCTAAAATGAACCTCCTAAGAAAAATTTAGAACGAAAATAAAATTTAGAAGAAGAAATAGGATTCAAGATGATGATGTCAACCATGGGGGATGATTCACCATTTTTGGAGTAAAAAAGAAAAAATATTAAAAAATAATAAAATAATAAAACTATTTTTTCAACTCATATTTTTGACTTACCTCCTTAAGTTTTTACTCAAATTTCGAGTGGGAATAATCGTTGGATGCAAAATTTAATTCATCGTCCAAGGAGTACCCATGTTGCATACTTTTGATGGACCCTGCTACATGAAAAAATGAGAAATACATAAAAAAAAGGTGATTGAAATCACTTTTTTTGGTATGTATTTCTCATTTTTCATGTAGCAAAGTCCATCAAAAGTATGCAACATGGGTACTCCTTGGACGAGGAATTAAATTTTGAATCCAACGAGTATTTCTGCTTGAAATTTGAGTAACCCTTAGGGAGATAAGTTCAAAATATGAGTTGAAAAAGTAGTTTTTTATTTTTTCCCTCTAAAATTTGTTGATGTAATCAAATATTATTTTATTATTTCCACTATTATTTTATAATTTCCTTAGGAGGCCCATTTTATACCTCAAAATTCCCCTAATGAATCATCCCTGTTGTGATGTGGATATCACATCGCAACTAATTGTGGTCGAGGGGAGAGTCTATAGTGTTACATAGCCTAAGCGTGTCAACCATCATTTACTCATAATGACCCATCATACCATTGTCAGTTCGTAAGATCACCTTAATTTAAAAAATAACTGTCGCAATTAGTAACCCCCATGTTAGGATGAATTCTAATCGCAAGTGTACAAAAAAATCTCACTTTAGATGTGCATAACAAATAGCCCTAACATCAAATATGGCTACCAATTTCTTTAGATCTGCAGTTAGCTGACCAATATAAATGCTACAAAATCTATTTCTATGCAGTAAAAGACATTAAGCAGTAAATAAAAGCAAGATTTGCTCCATGCATCCAATAGACAAGACAAAAATATTTTTTAATATTTTTTGTGTTTTTGACACCTTGGAAGGGAACATAGAAAGATGTTACCAGTCCCCCACAATGGGATGTGTTCTTGTAAGTCCTCAGCACTTCAGATCTAAGATGTATCTCTCCTGATGGTGTAGAAAACCCAGACAAAAAGTGGAACTCAAACAGAGCTCATAAGAAAAATGGTAGCAAAATATGACAATGATAGAGCATCATAGTAAGACCAAAAGTATAGATCCAGAGTGATCTTTAGGAAACAAAAGGTAGTGACTAAATGGAAAAAACCTTCTATTTATAACAAAATATTAAGTTAGTCTAGATATTTGTGCATAATTAAAAAATTATTAACCAAATCTAGATCCAAATTTTATGGAATATTGTATTATATTTGTTGGAGGAAAAATGATTTGAATTGGTCAAATCCCTTTATTTGTAAATAATAAATAAATAAATGATTTATATATTATTTTAAGTATATGGTTGAGTAATAATTAAATAAATAATGATTTATTCAATTATTTATGAATGATTTAGTCAAATTTGACAAGGAATATTATTTAAATAAGGTTTAAATAATTATTCCTAGAAAATAATAAGATAAATAATGATTTATCTAATTAATTTTCCTATTTTGGGTTAAATATGACCAGGAATATTAATTAAACTAATGTTTAACTAATTATTCCTTGAGGACAATCAAACAAATATGGATTTATTCAATTATTTATGAATGATTTAGTCAAATTTAACAAGGAATATTATTTAAATAAGTTTTACATAATTATTCCTAGAAAATAATAAGATAAATAATGATTTATCTAATTAATTTTCATGTTTTGGGTTAAATATAACCACGAATATTAATTAAACTATTGTTTAACTAATTATTTCTTGAGGAAAATAAAAAAAAATGGATTTATTCAATATTTTCTCATGGAGTTTCCTGTTTAGACCATAAACAACTTTAAAAATTAAGGATTTCTAAGTTTATTTTCATAGTGAAAGCAATTTTACTTAGGGTAAAATTGGTCTTACATGGTGTACTTTGGTACATCTAATAGTAACAAGTTATATGACCAAAAATTAGTGTAACATATTCCCTCCCCAACATGCGAGCGTTAGGAGATAATCGTATGACCGAAGTACGTTGTCAGAACTCAATCACTAGACACCAAAGGGGAAGTTAGAGAGAGAGAAATATAAGGTAGACCAAATCTCTAGAGGAAAAGACCTTAAGGAGGAGAGAATTAAAGGTATGGCAAGTCTCTTTTTTGAATGGGTACCTATGCTACAAGAGGCAGGGGAGGCATACCTATGCCCACCGAGACAAAGTACAAAGAATAATGCGTTTAGTAAACAAGGGACTGAACTATATAGTACATGCTGGTATAAACACGAGCCAGGTAAAAACATGATAATGGATCCCAAATACATACTGTGCCTAGGATAACAACTAGGGCTTATACAATAATATTTGAGTACATAATACATAAGTACAACCAAAGAGCCCCGGATGCGAGTGTTTAAGAGAGAAAATGTGGAGATCAGCTTGAGGGATTGTTACACTAAAAATTGTCATCCTGACATTCTGCTATGGGTATGAGCTCCTTATAACTCATACTTCCTCCTTTTGCAAGTCTAGCATACCAGTTCTTCATATCAAGCCTTGAAAATCATAGAAAAGCTCCTAAAAATCTCCTAAACTTTGGTATCGCACTTTCTCTATACATTTCCTGCGGGCCCGCACCTAATGTTCAGCTATCCTGTGGATCAGAACCACACTCTCTGTGTTATAGGTGTGGACTCCTGTAAAACTAAAAAAGGCGAGAAAGTAAAGTTAAAAAGTTGATTTGAGATTAATTCTAGAAGATTCTAGATGAGAATTTTCGGGAATAAGTACGCTTTGATAAGGTACATGTATCCCTTACCTTATGGAGCTAACCCCTTGATGTGAGGAGCTTATCCCTTTGAAGGAGGATTCTATCCCTTCATATTTGGAACAGAAAAACCTCCTCTTTTCCATTATAAAAAGAGGCATTGGGCAGCCTCAAGGGGAGTTGAAGCTTTAGAATATTTGAGGATAAGTGCTGTTGAGATTCAGACTCAGTTAAACAAGACTTTTGTGAGGAGAGATTACATACCTCTATTTGTCTTGATTGAAAGAGTGTAGAGCTTTTCAAAGTAGAGGAGACTCCTGCTTCGGACCCCGGGAAGGCCTGTGCAACATCAAGGCTCAAGTTGTAAGGTTTTCCTTCTTTTGAAATTAATACAAATATACTCATTTTTCTCAATAAGCTGTTTGTTAATGGTTTATTTCATAGATTCCTTGATCACTATGATAAGCATGGTTTATGATGATGTCTATACAGGTGCTATGTAATACTTTGCTTGTTTGTGACTGCAGGTTTACAAGTGAAACTCCTTCAAGCGCGCGAAGGATAACAACAACTTCAAACAAGCACTGGACATAAGGTAGGTCTTTAAACACCTATATAGAGCTTTTCATATATTATATATGCTTAGAGAAAGATTAGTCTATTTGGATGTTTGTTGCTAGATACTTTTAGTACTAGGGAGATCGGTCTTGTCTGCAAGAACGATTTATCCGTCCAACAAATTGGCGACTCCATTGGGGAAGAACTTGTAGTGTTTTTTGGTTCTCTTTTATTTTGATTCGAGGAAACATTTTTCTTAGTTTTTGATTGATAGAAATCTGCCTAGGTAGTTTAGGTTTTCTTTGTTTTAGACAATTTTCAAATCTTTAGTGTTTTTCTCTAATTTTTCTGGGACCGCACTCTGTCTTCTTTTGACAGTGCGGGCAGTTTCGCATCTTCTTTTAGTAAACAGTGCAGTCCCGCACTTTGTACTTCTAGAAGCCTGCGGACCCTGTTTAAATTTTAGAAAAACTCTAGATTTCTTTCTTTAGTTTGTCTTTATTTTGATTTAGTATTTTTTATTTCTGCCCAGATTGATTGCTATTTTTGTCAAAAACTTTCTATGAATGAATCCCAACAGTGTTGATGTTTGGATGATTTTCTAGAAGACTTTGCATTTTGGATTGCATTTCACTTGGTCTTGGTAGCAATTTTAAGCATTTGAAATTTTGAAAGACCTCAGATTACATCGGTTTTCTTGTCTTTTTGCTAAATCTTACCTGCTTGTGAAATCATCCTTTATTGAGAAATAGAGCTACTTGTTTCTTTGCAAATCTTCGAAGAAGAACTTTGTTATTGGTTTTTGAATTTCATTTTTTAACACATAATTGAGTGCTTTTGATCTATTTGTTATTCTGGACGAATAGATCCTTAGTTTTCTGAACAACTAAGTAAAAAATTCTTCAAAAAAATCTTAAAGCTTTTATTCGTTTAGATTGTTTTAAAATTTTTTAGATCTCAAGATTAGTTTTGTAGTTTTGAGTGCTTTTTAGAAATTTGTAGATCTCTTTTGAAGGAAATTTTTTTTTGTAGCTACAAGTTTTGAAAGAAAAGGGATTTCGTTGTGAGCTTCAATCATTTATTGGAAAAGACAAAAATATTTTCTTTCAATCATTCTTTATGTTTAAAGGAAGAATTTTTTATTAATAGAATTGCATTCTCCAACTCTTTCTTTAGATAGAAGTTCATTGAAAGAAAAATAATTGATTATCATTCTTAGGTGCATTTTTAGTGTTTTTGTAAGTCGAGTCTTCACACCACCAAAGTTTCATTTCCGCACCCATTGACTTAAGAAACAACTCATAAAAGTAACTCTTAATTAAAATTCATCTAGCAATATTTTATTTTATAGGGCTCTTATCACCAATATAGCTTAGGCTAGTATCTTGGAGTAGGGAGTAATTAACTCTCCAAGGTAGTAAAAAACAAACAAGTAGACAAATCTTGTGGTAGGAAGAAATTCCAATTGTTGCATATATGCTCTGGGAAGCTCCTCTTAAAGGAGTCAAGCACGAGATCATATCTGAACCAGTGAGGTAATAAATCCTTCCTCATTGGGAACGATAGAAGATATACATGTATTAAAAATGGTAAACCTCGGATAGACCATTTTCGAGGAGCCTGGGGTCACTTTTCGGCATATCTTGGATTATTTCAAGAAGCCTTCAAGGGGATTGAGCTTTGTTACTCTGCCCTTGCGTGTGTGTTGGATCGTAGACTGTTCCCCTAGGTATATTTGTTTCTGTTGGTAACCTTAGAGGCCATAATCTATAGGATTATTTCCTAAGGTGATGGTGGAGGGAAGATCCCACTGTACCTGGAGCAGACGTTGGCTAGACTCACTTGGACTCTCTGGAGGGTTATCTTCACTCGATATGGTATAGTGGAGAAACTTGCACTGGTCTGTTTCATTAAGCAGGTTGTCGGGGTAACTGTTCCAACCGCCCTTTTCGTATTAAATTTCTACTAAGTTGGATTTCATCACCAACTAGTGTTTTTAGTACGAAAAGTTACTGTTTGTGTGTGGTTTGAACTCTTAGATTTTTTAAGCATATGATTCAACTGTTTGTTTCTTAAAGACTTTAGGTGTTTTCATTGAAATTTTCTTTGTTTGCGTGTGATTAATTAATTTTTAATCGTGGCGGACCTGCCAAGACAATCCCGGAGACTACAAGGGAAACCCCCTGAATATACGCCAAGCCAACTTGAAGGGCTACGTGCTCTGGTATCATCTAGCAGTAGTAGAATTAGATCAACAGAAATTGGAACTTCATCCATTGTAGTTCATCCTGATTATCAAACACCCACAACATAATACATTCAAGAAGCGATTTCAGTTTCTGAAGTTACTAGTTATATTTCTCCTTCCAGTGAACTAGTTGATGAACCTGAAATCTCTGAACCTGAAACTGAACCTTATGTTTTGGAAACATCCTCAGGATTTATTTCACCAACTTCTAGCGATCTTGGTTCACCTAGGGTAATAAATATCATCACTGACGATCTTCTGGATGGTCTTAGAACTTATTAACCCAGACGATGATATATCTCTTCCCGACTCCCCTCAATCTTTAAATCTTAGGGAGCATGAATCTATTTTCTACAGCCCTATTCGAACTAGTCCTTGGTATCTATCCTTAACAAATTTTTTAGAGAATCCCGGGATTGCTTTTCATCCACCTTGAGTTCCATTTCACCCTACACCCAGAGGTTACTATCCGCTATCCATTATGGAAGGAGAGTCATCCATGTTTTCCCAGATTCCGGAATCATTTTTACATGGTGGTCCTTCTGTTCCTTCGGGATACCAGGCTCTATCTGGTACTTTCTTAGGAGCAGCTCCTCAACCCGTTGAAGATGTGTTATCATCTGTTTTTAATGGTTTTAAAATTGAAACGTCGAACGCAGAGGAAATTTTTATGATGTCTGGTAATGTTCCCAATCCACAACCTCAATGCAGTCAGTTACCGCCTGGGGGGTAACCTCAAGGAAATCCGTTACTGCCTGGGGGGCAACCTCAGGGTAGTCAGTTATTGCCTAGGGGACAACCTTCAGGTAGTCAGTTACCACCTAGAGGGAAACCTCAAGGTAGTCAGTTACCACTTGCGGCACAACCTCAAGGTAGTTTTTTCCCAGGAAGAACTGTGGAATCATATTATTTTGGGGGACAACCCCAAGGACAGTACATACCTCAAGGTCAACCCCAAACTCAATATGCTCCGCAGGGTCCTTATCAACCCTAGCTTCAGTACGCACCTCAGGGTTATCAACCTCAAGGTCAGTACCCAATTCAAGGTTACCAACAGCCTTCTGTTCAACCATCTATTCAAGGAGCCGGAAATGTACCACTTAATTATCAACCCTACGTTCAACTAGGTTATGGTCCTTATGTTCAACCTTCTACGGGACAATACCCCGGAATGATGGTGTGGGATCCATCCCAATATCAACAGCCTATGCAGCCTGGTGTGCAGATTCCTTATCAACCTGGACAGTCATTGATTTCTGGTCCAACCCAGCAACCTGTCTAGCCAACTATTCAAACTTTTGCACCTAATACTGTTCAGCAGGCTGGGCCTAGTTCACCTCAGACTCCGCCTCAAACTGCTGCAACAGCTGTAATGACTGTCCAACCTACAACACCTGTTTCTGGAGTATCTGTAACCCCGAGTTCAGCTATCCCTGTATCCGTGCAAATCCCTCAAGTCTCTGTACCTTAGTCAGGACCTTCAATTCAGACTTTGGTTCAGATACCTGTAGGATAAACCGGTACAAGTACAGTTGTCACAAGTCAACCGCAATTTACATATCAACCGTACCAGGGAAAACTGCAATTCAGTCCCTATATACAAAATCCAAACTATGAGTATCAACCATACCCTGGCTATACTTATCAACAGCCTCAACAACCCCAGTTTGGTATGATTAATCCTGGTTTTCCCGGAGGTTACACAATTCCTAATGAAAATCTGATTCCCAGCTATCTTGGGTATCCACCTCCTAGAACTGCTTTGGCTACTCAAGGTTTCATGATCCTAACCGTCAATTACCATTTATAGCAACTTTAGATTTACCTGATTTGACGTGCCTTACGAATGATCCAATTTTTTATTATCAGAACTGGCCACCAATGCCACATAAGTTGCCCAGTGATATACCAAAATTCGAAGGTAGGTCAGGAGAGGATCCATCAAATCACGTCATGACTTATCACCTCTGGTGTGTGTCTAATTCAATCATTGATGATTCGATTCACTTATGTCTTTTCCAAAGAACTCTTATTGGTCTTGTAGCCAAATGGTACATCGAGTTCCCACGAGGCTCGTTTCATAACTTCAGTCAGTTAGCAACTGCCTTCTTGACTCATTTTCAGTTGCCAGTCAGATACGAAAATGGCACGGAATTATTAACTTCGTTGAAACAATCCACGTCTACGTATATTTCTGATCATATCCATGAATGGCGACGTAGGAGACGTTTGGTGAAAGTTTATATTTCGGATCAAATTTTGGCGGAATGGTTTGTTAAATCATTGTTACCTAAGATTACTGAAGATGTAGCTAAAGCTGGTGTTGTTACTGAAGAGCAAGTAATTGCTCAAGCTGAGTACCTTGACCTCGTTTATATGCAGTCAGGTACTTTACATGAAAAAATCCCAGACCTTCCAAAACAAGGTCAAATAGCTGCTGCTCCTTCAGGGTCTCATGCCGCTGACGGTATGATTGGTACGGTCAATTCTAAAAGCAAGAAGAAATCTTCAAAGAATTCTTCTCCTATTATAACTTTCCCTGATTCCCCGAAAGGAGAATCTTCCCCCGAATTTTCTGCCGATATTCACGTCGTAGAGACATCTACGACCAAATCTAAATCCGGTGGTAAAAAGAAAGGGAAGAATAAAAACAAAAATAATTCAAAAGAGAAAACTGATAAAAATGAATCCAATGACGAAAAACGTAAACCTCGCTATCCTTGTTTCATTTGTGAAGAAGATCATTTCACGAAAGAATGTCCATATCGAGCTGAAGTTACGAAATTCGTTAAAGGATCGCAACAACCTGCTGTCTTGAAGGATCATTTTCTAATTCAAGATAGTAAGATGGTTGGTTCTACTTCGACTACTTTTGAAGAACCTATTATGATGATGTCTCATGTAAGGGTTGCGACACGATCGCAAGATTACGGTTCTAAGAATCCTGTTGATGGTAAAGAAGCAGAATCTTCTAATACAAATGCATCAACTACACCTCCTTCTGTTTCTGGTCCGCTACAGATCGAGAAACAAAATCCAAACTTAATAATCAAACCGCCTGCTAAAGGTGTTCTTCGTAAATCAGCTTTCAATCCACATGCGAGAGCTGCTCAGATACAACATTGTTGAAGATTTAGCTATTTCTCCTTCAGCAATGTCGGCTTTGGAAGTGCTACAATCATGCCCAGCGCAGCGTAAATTGCTTTTGTCTGCTATAGGAGTTGTTGATATTCAGGATTCTAACCTTATAATCTTCAATTTAGAAAATAGTACACCTCGTCTACCTCACCAAATGGCTTTCTAGATTCCAGTGTTAGTAAAAAACAGACCAATCTTTCGGAATGTGATTGATGGCGGAGCTTCAACGTGTATTATGTTGATTCAGTGTTGGAAATCGCTTGGTTCTCCTACACTTAACCAATCTCCGACGATTCTTAAGGCCTTTGATGGTCGAGGTTTTCAACCTTTTGGTATTTTGCAGGATTTACCCATAGGGGTGGAAGGTAAAATAGCAAATCTAGATGTGGAAGTGGTTGATGCCCCTCTAGATTACAACCTTCTTCTAGGTCGAAGTTGGTCTTATGCTATGACTGTTGTTGTTTCTTCGGTCTTTCGACTAATAAAATTTCCATATCAAGGAAAGATCGTTACAATAGATCAGTTAACTTATTTTTCTTCCGACCCAGCCTCTACAGAAACAATCCAGCATGTTGGAAAAACAACTATCCTTTATAAGGATGTTGGAGTAGGTTTGATTAAAGATTCTTGTTTACTAGGAACTTTTTCCTTTCCTCCTCCTAACGTATCACCTTCTATTGAAAATATTCACATGATTTTGTCAGACACTATTACGTTTGATGATCCTTGGATCGTACCTTCCGACTCTGAGTTAGATTCATTTGATGGCATAATGCCTTTGAGTCAATTTGAAATTGCGTATCAGGCTGTACAGTCACTTTCCAACCCCTCTTCAACCGAAACTAATCCAATGAATGGGATCCATGAGGAATCACTTTCTATATCTAGTACAGCCACAACGACATTTCCTGAGCTTTTTCATACTGATGAGAAAATTTATGAGTTTTTGTCTGTTGACGATTTACCGTGGGAAGATCTACACCACCGATCTTCATTTTTACCTAAGCTAGATCATTTTGAAAATTATTTCGCTTCAATTTTTACTGTTGAATATGTTAAAGAACCACAGAATCCTTTGCAAAATCCTAATTCTGAGTTAAATTTGTAAAATATATCTCGAACGGTTCCCATTGACATTTCAGTAAAATCAGGAATAATTGAAAACATTCATATAGGTGCTTGCTGTACGGAAGATGAAATTCAAACTTATAAAGCCCTATTTCAAGAATTCTGTGATGTGTTTGCCTAGTCCTATGAAGAAATGCTAGGAATTGATCCTTCAATCATTGTACATGAAATTAAGACTTACCCGGATGCTAAACCTATTCGTCAACGTTTACGTCAAATTCATCCTAGAAAAGCTGCTGCTATCAAAGTAGAAATTGAAAAATTACTTCATGCAGGATTCATTTATCCAATCCCCTTAACGGATTGGGTATTGAATATTGCTCCTGTGACTAAAAAACAAGGGACCATAAGAGTATGTATCGATTATAGGGATATAAATCGAGCTTGTCCTAAAGACAATTATCCAACCCCCTATATCGATCAAATAATTGATGATTGTGCTGGCAGTGAAATTTTTTCCTTTATGGATGGCTTTTCTGGTTACAATCAAATAAACATACTCGCTACTGATCAACCGAAAACAGATTTTATTTGTCCGTGGGGTACGTTTTCTTACTGTAAACTACCTTTTGGATTAAAGAACGCTGGAGAAACTTTTCAACGGGAAATGTCTTACGCATTTCATGACATTAAACATATTGTGCAGCCTTATCTCGATGATTTACCTGCTCATTCATCGTATAGGGCCGATCATCTCACTCATTTAAGAGCCATATTTATGAGATGTCAGCATTATAGAATTAGTCTTAATCCACACAAATGTGTTTTCTGTGTAGAATCGGGTCGTTTACTGGGATTTGTTGTTTCAAAAGCAAGCATTTGCGTCGATCCGTCAAAGGTAGAAGCTATTGTTAAATTGCCTCCTTCTTCGACTTTACGCCAACTCCAAAGTTTGCAGGGGAAAGCAAACTTTTTACGTCGATTCATTCCTAACTATGCCGAACTTACAAAGGGTTTTACCCGATTGTTGAAACAAAACATTCCATTCTTTTGGGATGAGATCGTTGATCGATATTTTGATGCACTTAAACACGCGTTGACCCATGCACCGTTATTGCATCCTCCCAACTACAATCATGATTACTTTTTGTACCTCTCCGCTTCTCATTCCACCATTGGGATGGTATTAGTTCAGGAAGATGAATCTCACAATGAACATGTGATTTACTATCTTAGTCGAAATCTGAATCCGACTGAGATCAAATACACACGTGGAGAAATTGGCCTTGGCAGCTGTACAAGCTGTCCAACGATATAGGCATTACATTTTGTTATGCAAAACTATGGTAATTTATGATTGCAACCCTATGATGTAAATTTTGACCAAAAAATTGCTAGGGGGAAAGTATTCCAAATGGATAGTCATCCTACAGGAATTTGACTTGGAATTTGAAAAATCCAAGGCAAATAAATCTTTGGTTTTTGCGGAACTTATGTGTGATTTCCCCTCTACTGATACTGAAACAGTGGCAGAAGAGTCCATTGCAGACGAATCTTTGTTTCTTATCAGTACTCTCGATCCATGGTATGGAGATATTATTGTTTATCTCCAAACCCAATCTTTTCGGCCTGAAATTTCACGATCTCAGCGACGGAAAATACGCTTCCAATCCCAACAGTATAATATTATTAGAGATACACTTTATCGTCGTGGAGCGGATTCTATTTTCTGACGCTGTCTTACTCATGATGAAGCTGAAAAGGTTTTAAATGATTGCCATTCTGGAGCATGTGGCGGTCATATGTCTGGGTATGCCACTGCCCAAAAGATATTGCACGCTGGTTATTTCTGGCCATCATTGTTCAAAGATTGTATTTATGTCGTCCGGATATGCCATAAGTGTCAACTGTTTTATCGTAAAATGCGCGTGCCACCTGCTCCTCTTCACCCTATAATTGTTGTTGGTCCTTTTTCCAAATGGGGTATCAATTTTATTACATGTAACCCTCACTCGGCCGAGGGGAATGCGTATATTATCTTAGAAATAGATTATTTTACTATGTGGGCCGAGGCGATGCCTACATTTTCGGCTGACGGCAAGACTACTGCAACTTTTGTGTTTAATCACATAATTGCTAGGTTCGGTGTTCCTCAAGCCATTATTACAGATCATGGAAGTCATTTTCAGAATGTCATGATGACTGAAATGACAGATCAACTTGGCCTACGTCATGATAGTTCCACTCCATATTATCCACAAGCCAATGTTCTGGTTGAAGCCATCAATAAAGTTTTAGTCACCATGATCAAACGCATTATTGGTATTCACAAGACGAATTGGCATTCCATGTTATTTTCAACACTTTGGGCATATCGAACCTCGGCAAAAACATCAACTGGTTTCACTCCCTTTCAACTTGTTTATGGTTTGGAAGCTGTGTTGCAGATTGAATGCGAAATTCCGTCACTAAAATTAGCCATAGAATTACTCCCAGCTACATTTGAAGAGGAGAAATGTTTCTTGTACTTGGTTCAATTAGATGAGAATCGACGAAATGCTGCAATAGCAAACAAGGCTCATGTTAAACGAATTAAAGCTTAGTATGATAGAAGTGCGACCCCTCGAAATTTTTCAGAAGGAGACCTAGTATTACTTTATGATCAAGCCAAAGATAAACTAGGGGCTGGGAAATTCGTGCCTATGTGGCATGGTCCTTTCATTGTCAAACGAAAGTTAGAAAAAGGGGCCTATGAGTTGATAGATTTTGACGGTGTCCCTTTGGATAAACCTAGAAATGGGCTTTATCTAAAGTGATATTATGCGTAAAACTTGGTGTGGAGATTTTTTATTAGATTAGATTTCTTTACTGCTGGTGTGTCTTAGATTAGAAAATTGTGCCTAGTTTAGAAGTGTCTTTTTATCACTATTCTTGCTTATCTGAGTTTTACTCCTAATATTGCAGATGTCGACGTCTCTTCAAACCTACATTGGTTTTGCTGATGGTGCTTGTCGTAGTACACGGAACATTTCTTCCGCAGCTTGGGTTATCTATTCACCCTCTGACGAGTTAGTTTCCATGCATGGGGTAAGCCTTGGTCAAACAATGAATAACATTTCCAAGTATAGTGTAGTGATTGAGTTATTGTCTGAATCCATATCATTTGGAATTTGGAGTTTGATTGTTAGGTTGGATTCTGAACTTGTTGTATTACAATTAAACAGAGTTTATACCATTAGAAATCCAGTGTTATTACGGTTCTTTTTAAGAGTTCGTCTCTTGGAACGTGAATTTGATTACATTGAATATCAACATATTCCAAGAAATTTAAATACATTAGCAGATGCAGTTGCTTTTAGTATGATAAATCGACATTTGCAATAATCAAAACAGTAAAAAAAATAACATTCATAACATGTACACAGATAGCCGGTAAATAGTGATATATCGTAGTATAGGAGAGTTTTCAAAAATATACATCGTCTTCGATCATAGGTTGGAAACACCTTATGATCGGTAGAATGATAACACAAAAAGTCAAAATATGAGTCTACAAACGATCATCTCATCACTGATGGTGATCATGATAAGAGACCACTGCTCGGGCCACCCTACATAGGAACCTCCTAAAAGGTCCTGGAACACCAATCATGTATCTCTGTAGTCTGAGTGGAATCTCATCTATGTCCGTCTCTGCAATATCTAGAGTCAGGCGCTCTAGGTGATGCTCTAAGTCATACAAGATTTCTGCTGATTGGCCTACTAGGGCTGGGGCTGGTGCAACTGTAGCTGGTTGTTTTCTGTCATAAGGTTGGAGATGGGTTGGTCTCCGTGGGCCCACATCTGCATTCAAAACTTTTGGTTATTAGTTTCAAGACAATCAAAAAATAAAAAAATTTAGAACTTAGAAATTGTTGAAAATGATTTTACCTGATTCATCCCATTGTTCCCCGGCTGGGAGAGTCATCTCTCGGTCACCGCGGAAATCTATCCCGGCGTATGGAAAATCCTCTATGGTAAAAATTTGGCGATCCAGCCAACGAAAATATGAAGGAGGAAATCGAACAATCTCAGAGCCCTCAATACTGTGATGGGCCATCAGTGCGACCCAACGAGTCATCCTAGGTTCTCGAACTCGACTGGCATCAACAAAAATACTCTGCGGAGCTAGCATGGGGATCCTCTCTAGAGAAAAGGTAATGACAATGGATCCATATCCAAAGTTGTTTAGTTTACCATTCTTCGCTCTAGTCAATTGGCCTTTTATATTGGCCAACACAGCTTCGCACCAGTTGAAGATGGTGCCGCGAAAACAGTCCATAGCAATACGCATCTGGGACCCGGTAGCCACATGCAGCGCAGCACTCCCACATAGTCTGGAAACAGTAAATGCAATGACTTCCAGCTCAGGACGGATGATGTTTTTAATGTCAATCCGTTTGTCTCTAGGGTTTGCTTGATCATTACAGAATTCTAGTTGAAGACTAGCGACAGACTGGCCACCTGGCCTAGTCCCAAACAAAGAAATTTGTTTGCCCCTTTTGGACAAACCAGTGAGAAAATAAATATCCTCCAGCTCAATTTTGAGCCGGTGGCCACCAATGATGAAACACTGGTCCTGCACATTCCACCTGTTTACCAGCCATGTCAGGAGGTCTACCTGTGCCCTCATGCCTTGGATGGCCCAGAATTTATATATACCGCATGCTTTCAATGCTTGCATTGTGGGCAAATGGAGCATTGCGGCATCATCCATGTCCTCATGTTCGCGTTCTCTCCAAATCAACATATTGTTACTCCTACAATGCATAAAAACACAAGTTAGAACAATCTAATTTGGAAATTTTTGGGTGGCAAATGAGAAATTTAAGTTTTAAATTTAAATGCACGGGGTCCGCACTTAGCTTTTATACACAGTGCATAGAAACACACGCACTCTGTGTGATGAGTGCGGACCCATGACTTTTTTCTATATAGAAAAAATTCGGGGTCCGCAGGTCCCATGTGTCTTACCTACGGACCCCTGCGGGCGAATTTTTAAACCATATTTTTCCCTAAAAATAAAATCTAAAGCCTAAAAATGAATTGTAAATGGATGAAATACAAGATTAAGAGGTCGTGGATTACCTGGGACTGACGGTTCTCGATTTCGCTGGACGGATTTTCTAGAATCTTCACAGGAACTTTCTTACCCAAAAGCTTTTTACTTTTCACTCTGAAACTGAACAGTAAAAATGAAATTGAAAAAGTCCTTTTTATAAGTTTTTTCGAATAAATGAATTTTTAATTTGTTTATTTTTCACTTTAAAAAGGGTATTTTTGAAAGAATTTTTACTTATCTTAAACAGGTATGTGTAATGTTTCAATTTTTTGTGCAGAAACTGGATTTTTTAGGAAAACTGATCATTTTTCAACAAAGAGCATACTTTTATCACTTTTTCGGACTCGTTCAAAAAAAATTACGAAAAAGCGAAACATTGGAGTCAATTTTGGTTATTTTCAAGACTCTTTAAACTCATGAAAATCCCGATATCATTTTGCTATTTTTCATTCTCGTAAAACACATGAAAATGCCGAGTTCTTTCCATATTTTCCTCCTCGTAAATTAAATTGAAAGTCGGCCGTAGGAGTACATTTTTATCCCTTTTTTGAACTCATTAAAACTTACTGAAAAAAGTGAAATCTTGAGTCCTCTTTTAAGCCCTTTTCAGACTCTCTAAACATGAAAAGATTGCCGAGCACTTGATTATTCGAACTCATTAAAGTAAATGAATGATCGTCCCTTTAGTATAAGTTTACCCCTTTTCCGGACTGAAATGGACTATTTACGAAAAAGGTATACATTGACTAATTACGGTCAATAGAGTTCTCTCCCGCATTATTTTATCCTTTTTCAGGCTCGAGAGACTAAATTTACGAAAAATTACACCCATGGAGTTTTCCTAAGACTCCTTAAAATTGAAAAACACCGAGTTTCTCCTATACTGGACTCATTAAAACTTAATAGTAAAGGACCTGTTCAATTTAAAAAAAAACACGAACGGACCACTCCTTCTTAGGGTTCGAATTTTAAACTAAGTTGGAATCATCCAAAGGATGAGCTTATAAACAAGCAAATGTTATCCTCCTCAAGCTTGTCAAAAATAAAGAGGTACTTGCCAGAAATGGTGGGGGGGAAAAGAGGAAAATGGGCGTGTTTGTTATATTTTGATTTTTCGAAAATCCAGTCAATTACTCTTGAACACGACACTTTCATTCACCTGGGTTGGGAAATCCTTTGCCTAACAGTTAATCAAACCACATTGAAAGTTTTCAGCCAGTTTCTGGGTATTAGCTTTGGGTCAATTGTTACCAAGCCATCTGCAGTGTCGTTATGTATTCAAGAGGATAGTTCAAATAAACCATTCATCTGCAAAATATCTGTCATCCATTTTGACCATCCCTGAGTCAGTCCTTGCCAATATATTTTCAAAACTTGATCTATGATTTCGTGTTGTGGGCTTGCCTACAATAGATCACTTTCTATCAACGACAACTCCTTATCTAGGAAGTTGATCTAGAAATCGTCAGTACCTTGGAATATGCATGCCTTAATGGCAGGTTTCTAGCCTTCGACGACAGGTTGCATCATTG
Source organism: Pinus albicaulis (assembly GCA_034641835.2). Lineage (NCBI taxonomy): Eukaryota > Viridiplantae > Streptophyta > Pinopsida > Pinales > Pinaceae > Pinus > Pinus albicaulis. The sequence continues at coordinate 556,953,005 of CM076570.1, read as the reverse complement.
ACCTTCGATCGAATGATTCCGTGAGATGTTCGATTTTAGCTCATTCATTCACATTTCATGGATTTTACTGAGTACTTTGAGAGCCATTGACATTACTGGTGGTTACTCTCACACTTGTTTACAGTTTACATCATTGACTGGTAATCAAGTGGTTTCTACCATGTTCGACTTCAACACATTTATTCACATGGATAGAATCGTACTAGTTCGAGATACGGAAATAAAGACCCTAGATCTAGTTTCTACCATCTAGGCTGCGAGGAATTTTGTTATCATTCATACAGTAGAATATTTATAAACAGATGGATGCATCCATACTGTGTCTACACATGTCTAAACTGTGATGTATTCAAAATCATCATTCCGTATCAGAACAATTTAAGTTAATTCTGGTTAGTTTTGATCTGAGTATGGGAATGCCTACCTCAGCGATGATATGATTATATATATATATATATATATATATATATATATATATTTTGCATTGAATGTTTTTACAGGTTCCGACTGGGGTGTCCACAGGATGATTCTTGAAATGATAAAGTACTACACTCTTCATATATGACAAGCTTCAGTTTCATCTATTCCAGACTTTGCACTTTAGGGGGCAATCTGTTACACTAAAAATTGTCATCCTAACATTCTGCTATGGGTATGAGCTCATTATAACTCATACTTCCTCCTTTTGCAAGTCTAACATATCATTTCTTCATATCAAGCCTTGAAAATCAGAGAAAAGCTCCTAAAAATCTCCTAAACTTCGGTATCGCACTTTCTCTATACATTTCTTGCGGGCCCACACCTAATGTTCAGCTATCCTGCGGATCAGAACCGCACTTTATATGTGTTATAGGTGCGGAATCCTGTAAAACTAAAAAAGGTGAGAAAGTAAAGTTAAAAATTTGATTTGAGATTAATTCTAGAAGATTCTAGATGAGAATTTTCGGGAATAGGTACGCTTTGATAAGGTACATGTATCCCTTACCTTATGGAGCTAACCCCTTGATGTGAGGAGCTTATCCCTTTGAAGGAGGATTCTATCCCTTCATATTTGGAACAGAAAAACCTCCTCTTTTCCATTATAAAAAGAGGCATTGGGTAGCCTCAAGGGGAGTTAGAAGCTTTAGAATATTTGAAGATAAGTGCTGTTGAGATTCAGACTCAGTTAAACAAGACTTTTGTGAGGAGAGATTACATACCTCTATTTGTCTTGATTGAAAGAGTGTAGAGCTTGTCAAAGTAGAGGAGACTCCTGCTTCAGACCCCGGGAAGGCCTGTACAACATCAAGGCTCAGGTTGTAAGGTTTTCTTTCTTTTGAAATTAATACAAATATACTCATTTTTCTCAATAATCTGTTTGTTAATGGTTTATTTCATAGATTCCTTGATCACTATGATAAGCATGGTTTATGATGATGTCTATACAGGTGCTATGTAATACTTTGCTTGTTTGTGACTGCAGGTTTACAAGCGAAACTCCTTCAAGCGCGCGAAGGATAACAACAACTTCAAACAAGCACTGGACATAAGGTAGGTCTTTAAACACCTATATAGAGCTTTTCATATATTATATATGCTTAGAGAAAGATTAGTCTATTTGGCTGTTTGTTGCTAGATACCTTTAGTACTAGGGAGATCGGTCTTGTCCGCAAGAACGATTTATCCGTCCTACAGGGATGGCACGTGGTAGGGCCACATGGCCACCCACAAGCTCGCTCCTCAGCATTATCCGGCATTAATGCTGCTTGGCTTCCACCCCAAGCTGAATTTACTCCACTGCACAGGTCGAGGTAGTTTCCTCCACAAGATAATGAAGTCTCTTGCATGCTCAAATGAAAATTTCCCTCGACCCTCTGGCTCTGCCTCTAGTTGTTTCCTTCAGACCTCTGGTTCGGCTTCTCATCCTTCGGAGGATTTCCATCCCCTTCTTGCCATTTCTATGTAGATTCATTCTCTTCCCCTACAGTGCCACTACTCTCCTAAGGCGGTTGAGCCTTATTCCTGCATAGTGATTGGAAAGCATTTCAATCTCGAAGGTTGCATCGAATTCCTTTCAGGGCACCATTTCTCTCAGAGTCCTCACTGTCAATTTCTCCTTTCGGATTCTTTCGGCTTCAATTTTGCCCCTGCTCCTCAACTTCAACCTGTTGACCCTAATTCCTCCCTTGCTCTTCATTTTCACCACCCCCATCGCGCCAGCATGCCCCACCTCAGGCACCGTATGCATTGTTGGCGAGGGAGTAGTAAAGGCCACGTCTCTCGCCCACCTTCCTCCTCTCGTTCCAGCTCTTCTGCCTCTTCTCTTGAGCATTACTGGGGCATATACCTTGATACGTGCAGTGGTGGAGGCTGACTGCTCAGCTCCACTGCTTAGCCTCGCCCCTCAGTTCCTCTAACGCATTCTCTGCCTCGATCATCTCCCCCTGCCTTTGTGCAGTCTCCTACCACTGCTCAATTTAAATTCCAATACTCCTCTAATTTCCCTCTTTTTGTTGCCACCATCTCCATTTCTTTTCGTGAGGTTTCCAGCAACAACCCATGTCACCTTTTGCCCATCCATCCTAAGCACCCCTGCAGCGACTCGGGCCCCTCTAGTTCGTTGAAAGCTCATCAGGCTTTGGCTGGCCACAATCCAGATTCGAATAGTGGCAACAGCTTGTACTATTACAAAGAGCAGAACAAGCAGGATGGAGACAAATGCGAGGTCGGAGTTACGCAGTAGCAGATGGCTCCAATTCACCCTCTTGCAGAAGAGGATGAATACATATGCCTTATTGTCGAAGAATCACCTCCAGATTCTCATGACACATAGTTTTTCAGGTCTTCCTATGCTTACAGACACTAGTATTTTAGTTTTTCCTTCTCTTTGCTCTCATGCTTGGTACAGTTACTCAATTTTGTATAATGCTAGTTTCCTCTTTAAAGGCAGCACTCCAAACTCACTTTGGGTTTGTTTCCCTACATGGGTAGCTCCATTTTTGGTTTTTTTGAGAAAAAATGCCACTGAAACAGGCTAGATCTGTAGAGGCCAGTGCCTCCATGCATCATATGTTTTATTAATATATTTTAAGCTTACCTAGAAAAAAATAAATAAAGTACAACCAAAGAGGCCCTGTAAATAGGAGAGGGATCTGGAAATATGAATGATAGATGAAAAATAAAAGGTGTTGCAAGTGGCTGAGGTCGAAATAATCAAATCTTTAGAGCTACATCAAAGGCTATGATGAAGAGGTCATCCGGGCATGTGGGGGGCTATCTAAAGGGCCACTCCCTCATGAGGGCTGAAACATCTCACACACACCTGGGAATCACCGGTACAATCTGCTGCATCACTAAACCATCAAGTATAGGGATCTCGATCATGCTATAAGGAGATGGAGCTAAGAAACAATAAAGTAAAAGGGCAATAAGGAGTCCATTTTCTTGATGTGAGGCACCAAAAAAGAGTGGAAGCTGGAACCAAGGTACACTACCCTCTATACCTGCCATCTGTAATGAATGAGCTGATGTCAATAGAATGAGGTCCACCATAGGTGAGGAAATAAGGGATCCTCAGCTACAACATGAGAGAAAATAGTAGAACAACTGATAGACTAACACTAGGGATGATGATGAAATGGGGGGTACTGAGTTGCAGACTGATGACTTCTCTTGTTAAAGCATGAAGGGCATGGATGACCTAGCAGCAACTGACATAATATCAAAGGGGACACGGGATAGTAGGACCGAAGCCAAATGTGCAACATGAGAGAGAAACCAAGCAATGAAGGATGGAGGACTATAGCGGGATACCAAGGGACTTGGGATAGACTCCATGGATGTGATGATGACTCAACTCAGATGCTCTAAACAAGGGCGACTCGATGATGCTGCCACACAGAAAAGGTATAGTGGGGACAGTAAAAACATGAGTACAATATGTTTACTCATGAAGAAATATGACACAAGCATGGAAAAGTGTAAAGGTAAAGTGGTGCCCCAAGTACAAGTGTTTCAAGTGAAGAAATTTGATTTTAAGGAGTGGTGAAGTGACACTTCTTGGAAAAATGTGTCTTGGTGAAGCATCAAATAAAAAAAAACTAACATAAACCCAATTTAGAGCTCGGTGAGAGCTTTCCAACAGTACAGACAGCTTGTTAGACTAAGCTACAGTTTGGTCGCAACGAGCGAAAGAAAAATATGTGGTTTCTCTTTTAATAAGGAATTTTTCCTCCAAATTCACTGATTTGCAAGTGTAGCTATGGTGAATGTAGAGAGGAGAGAAGGCCCTAAATCTTGCGGCGATCATAGTAGACAAACCGACCATTGGAATTAAGATCCGTTAGTTGTAGGTAAGAGGCATAACCCTACTCTTTCAATGAAGGGGATCAAAATTTCATTTTAGACACCCAGAGCTCATGAATAGACCATGTCACACTTTTTGTGGTTTGTTCTATGACCTGGGTAGAAGGTATTGGGCATAAAATGGCAACCTGTCCTAGCAAATGAGCTGAAAAGTGGGGCCTGTCAGAGAAAGGGGGTTTCAATGCTGTTTTTGGCTGAGGGCTGGGATTTTTATGGTTGAGGGGCATAAGTGCCCCAAAGAATCTTACAGTCATGCCAAAATGTATTTAGAAAAGGGGAATCTAAACACATTTTTATGATGTGGTGCACCATTTGTTTTCGTTATGGTTATGCAGTTCGAGAAATGGAATGGAGGATTACCAATCTCTTTTGGTACTACGTATATGAAGCAAATGGACTAAGTTTCTAGGTTCGCATACATGGTGTCACTATCCCAAAGAGTGGATTTGGAGATAATGAACTAGTGCTCTCCTAGAAAACCCACAGGCTCGTCAACAAGAATGTCTAGGGGACTGGGTTGTTGATGTAAGATGAAGGAATGATGAGGGGTATCATCCCTATAGTGATCGGAACTGATACAAGACTATAAAGGTTCTTCTAAATGGGGCAGAATAAGGGTGATAGAGTTGACACGACCAGATACACTAGGAGAGTTGTGGAGAATTGCTTCTCCTAGTCTCTCGGATATGGGTGGTGACTACTTGTATAATGTCATCATCATAATAGAAGACAGGGTGACTGGGGGAAGAAAGACCACCTGATGCGACGAAGCTACCTGACTCATCATCATGAGAAGAGAGGTTCACATGCGCATCGTCACAAGGGGTGACTAAAGAATAAGAAGATGAGGGATCTGCTAATGTTGAGCCCAGGGTGATCGCTGAAGGGGGGTCAAGTGAAATAGAAGGGGAAGTCTTAGAGGGAGCTTCCACCATGGATCTCATGAATGATGATAGGTAGAGGATGGTGGCTGTAGGCTCTGTCATCTCAACATCAGGAGGGTGAATTTCAATGGGAGTGGGTAAATCCTCAAGCTGGCCTGAAGCATACTACGTAAGGACAAGAGAGGCAAATTGGTTCTCTTCAATCTCGTAGTCCCGAACTACCTCCAAAGAGGTGTGGTAATGCGTGAGGTGGGGAAAATGATGGGTATTGTTGGACATATTTGTGAATTACAGATAAAAAAAAGCTTCCCTAGATAGGTGCTAATCTATAACAATAGGTTAAATACTATACGACTACTTTTCCTAGCTAAGAAAAAACACACATAATGGATTAGATGCTTACTTGGAATCCAAGCACTTCCAAATGATTCCTTCTATCACTCCCGTTGCAGCTTCAAATTCCAGCCGACTGTGCAAAATATTTCCTGCAAGAGCGAACACTAAACAACAGAAGATAGCAATAATACAGATGTCTATTCAAGCTATTTCTCTAAATCAATAAAGCATAAACCATATACATCAACTAAGATCTTGCAATATGGAAAATCAAGGCTAATACAGATGCATATAGGGAAAAGTAAGTTGTATTCTTTATTAATGATAGAAGGGGAGGTTACAACCAAATGAATGATTTTGTGTCACCATCTCTAGCAGCATCCCAACCTCATCACAATGCAGATATCTCCAAAAAACTGTCACTCAAATCGATCTCCTCAATGTAAAATCCACTAGCATTTCTCTACACAAATTATTCCTTCTCAAGCACTAGGATTTGTGCTCAATTTATAGAGAGGCTGAGGTAGTTTTACAATCAATGACTTTCCAATAATAGGAAAGATATGTTCCCAGTCTTGTAGATGTCAAATGGACACATGGATTCGAAGTTTGACATGAATTTTGACACATGTGAACTGTTCTAGAAGGCACTGGCCAAGTGGGGATTCCGGAACAATGAGAATTTCGCTCCCAATGTGACCAACGTACCCATAGATGTCGAGAAGTGATTTGTAGAGAAGCCTTGCATGCTGCTACCTACATATGCAACACACTTAGTGCCTTTACAGGCAGTGTTGGTGAGCTCTCATATGATATATTATAAACTTCAAACCTTGGAAACCTTTGCAGATGAAATTCCTTAATTGATCTGTCTTGTTTTTTGTCTTAGGGCATATATCAATTCAAATGTTAGGGGATGATAGAACCTATACACTGGTCCTGGATATTATGCCCAGTTAACCAAATCATTGGTAAAGATGACCAAATTTACCTATAACAATTTCCCCCTAAAGCATGAAGTCAGAATAATAACAACAATACTTTGATTGATATAATTTACATAGTGATGAGTTGGAGATGAAGTGAAGTGGCAACCTGCATGAATCTTACAATACATTACATCATGATATATCCTCTTTGATCATAATTGCTGAGGTTAGGAATTCCCATGTTTAGCATATAAACAATCTAATAACATGTACATAATTCAGAAATTCATCAACATTGGAATGTTTCCTAATGCAGAAATGCCTATAGATATAGGCCCATGTTTGGATGACCATTTTCATGTAAGGTCACCATATAGATTATGTGTACAACAATCCTGAAATCACAGCTCGGATGGATGAAACTACATCCAGGGTCTTCTTATCTCATTCACTCGATCATTCGGGTACAATTATAGCCATGCGAATATATGATTTGTCATCGAACATGGAAAGACATCATTTGATTACCAACCAATGATGTGAACTATTAACAAATGTGAGAGAACAACCATTAACGAAAATGGCCCTCAAGGTACTGCAGTACATTTCGTAAGGTGTGAATAGATGATTTGATGTCAAACAACAAACAAAATCTTTCGGTCAAAAGTTTGAAAGCAAGGATCTTGTCGATGTTGTAACAAGCCTCATGGTACTAGAATCTGATGTTTCTAAGTGAACTTCCTTGATATTGATTTTTCGTCGACAAGAATTCACCTTATTGTGAAACGGGAGTTAGTGATTTTGGAGACAAGGGTATAACTTGATATAGAAATTTTCAGGGATGATGGTCATGAGAATAAAGGTTTACAAGTATTGCGGAAGGATGAGTTTATTCACTGGATGACTTCACTTGAACATATTAGCGACACTGTGATGAGTTGGCAGCGTTGACCCAAAACCAAAGTGAAGGTATGATGAACCATAGGTATGAATGAACCGTCAAGATGATTACCCAACCCAAACAGTCACAGACATGGAGTGACAAAAGTGTCATGTTCAAGAGCGACTTTCTACCATAAAGAAAATTTTCTCACTTTTCCAAAATTTTCCCCTGTCATTTTTCGACTAGTACCTCTTTATTTTTTAACAAGCTTGAGGAGGATAACATTTGATTGATCTATAATTCAACCTTTCGGGTGAATAAAGTATCTCTATTTAATAATTTAATGAGTCTAGAGATGAATGAAACTTGATTCTTGCCATGATCGACAAGCCCGTCACTATTTTATGTTTTAACAAGCTTAACGACAGTGATATCCCTGTCCTTTTTCATATTTAGAGAGTTTGGAAAAGAGGACGAAATACAAATCCATAAGTACTTTTTCGTAAATTTATCTCTCAGATCTCAAAAAGTGTAAAATAATATCTGAGAGAACCTCTTTGCTCATGTTTAACCAAGGTATTCCTTTTTCGTAAATAATATATCTCAGTCCAGAAAAGGGTTAAACTTATATTGAGTAGATATCAATTCATTTACTTTTACGAGCTCAAAAATACAAGTGCTCAACAATATTTTCACATTATCGGAGTCTAAAAATCACTGAAATAAGACTCCAGGAGTTCCTTTTTCACTGTTATAGAAGCTAAAAAAAGAGATAAAAGTGTGCTTCAAATATTTTTCCGTCTTAACAAAGCTCAAAAAATAAGGAGAAAAAGTATGCTTTGTGGTCAAGTCATTATTTGAAATAAATATGCACCACTAATCTATTCATTAGTTGTATTTCCTATTCAAAAAAACATCAGATGGATTAAAAATACCTATTTCATGATAAAAACATAATAAAACTATAGTGATAGCAATAAATTCAATTTTAAAATAATTAAATGACTATTAAAAGTGGTTTCACTATTCATTTTTACCATTCGATAGTTACCATTTTCATTTTGGTACTTTGAACCTGATTTTTCCCCCGAACTTTAGCTGCTGATTATGATCGTTTCTGTAGATGGTTTTTGTTACCGTTTTCTCTGAGTTAGTGATATGAACCTCCTCTTTCCTTGAGTATTCATTTAATTTCCGATTCCTACAAATTTTTAGGGTTTTAAGGCTCCTAGGGTAAATTCTGGCCAAAAAGAGGGCAACGCACTCTTGAATGTCGAAACCTGCATTGCGTAGCAGGTACAATGAAGGGTACTTGCATATGCAAAGCATTGTCTCTTGTTATGGGGTGCATTGGGCGCAATTCAAGTTTTTGATTTTCTCATAGTTTTTTACAATGAATGGAATCTAATGGATCTTATGGTTGTATTTCAAGTTTCCATCGGATTACAATTATGATTACCTGTAGGGAAAGAGAACACGAAGAACATGATTTGATTGCGTTGAATGATCTGAGTACTGTAAGAGCCCTAAGCGATTGTGGACTGCTTAAGTACTTTAAATTGTTTGGGATGAGGCAACAAATAGAACTATTGGAGTTCTTAGTTTGACCATGGGATCCAGATATAGAGGAATTTCATATTAAGAACCAAGTGGTTCCCATAATAGTCGAGGATGTGTACTTTTTCATAGGTTTGTTGAGGAGAGGCTTGCCCATTTTTCTCTCAGGGTCTGTAGTTGGAGGAGAGATAGTGAGAGATTATATTTTGCAATATTTCTACCCAGGGTGAGAGCCAAGAAAAGATGGAAAAATTAACATCCGGGATGTTAGAGATTTTCCATTGAGAACTATCCTTTTCACAATGGAAAAACTTGCTAGCACCGTTACACTACATGTAGAGAATAGATCGTATATGTGGTATGCACTAGAGTGTATGGAGCTAACAATATTCAACTGGTCTGAAGCTATTCTATCTCAGATAAAGGAACAACTGAATAAAGAAAAGGGACGAAGGAATAATAATTTCAGTTATGGTTCTATCCTTATATCCTTCGCCTTGGAATGAATTCCACTGATGCAACCACAACTTGTGACACTGGATATAGCTAGTCCTAGAGATCCTCAAATGTAGGGATGGGTAGAACTCATGAGTCGGCATGCAGGCCAATCTAGTGTTGTGTTATTGACTTCATTCTTCACTTGGTTCTGGTGACAGATCGTCGCCATCGACGAGTATGCATATGTAGGCGTCGATTTTCGAGGGGATCTAGATTTACTATTTAGCATTACCAGATGGTGCTAAGTGGGGTGTAATAGGTAAGAATGTTTTGACCATGTTTTTTGATTTTCCTAAGGTTTATACAATGTTTTTGTATTTTTTATTCCTTTCCAAGACTAAACTAAATATTTTATGTAATGCAGATGTTGGTCCTGTTCAACCAGTAGTGGAACCGGAGCGCGAAGTAGACGTGCCAACAGAGAGGGCTGTCGGGAGAGCATTTCTTCGGGATCTTGATATGGATGAGACTATGACTGAAATTCATCAACACATAGAGGTTTTGACCTTCGAGATTCTCGATTGCCAGATCGAAGAGATTCCTATGCGACTGCAATGACACACTATTTTGGTTCCTAACTATTGGATGTGGTTACTTCGTAGGATAGCTAGATCTATAGAATGTTACAACGAGCACCACTAGTTTAATTATGGAATTTTGCATACATTTTTAGGTTAGATGACCAACGTGTCTTGGGCACAAATTTTTTAAAAATCTATAACTATCTATTTATATGATTTCAGTGTTTTCCTACGTTTATTGTGCAATACTATTCAATGATGTGAATGTTTTCTTTCCATATGTTGCATATGTCTGTCTAAAACTTAATTAGCTAATGAATTAGTCAATGTGTTCAAATTTCTTGAAATGTGTTGATATTGAATAAAATCAAAGTGTCTTTCCAAAATTCGAACTCTAAGGAACAATTTATGCAATGCTAGATTTCTAATAATATAAACACTAGTAAGTTGTAATACCACAAGTTGTGAGTCTAACCTTATGATGATACGGTTAATACCAAATGAAATGGAATCAGAGAGAAGTTCGATCAACATGCTATGCTCAACGATATTTTAATCTATCTAACAATACAAATCCCTCGGAAACTCACTAACTTGTCGTTCAGAGCGAAAATGGCCCACAGTGCAGAGGATAGATTCTGCGTAGTATGACTAGCACCATCAACATATCCAACAAAGGGTTCCGAAGATTCAGACATCTGCAATGAAATGTAAAGTGGATTACTAACGTCAATAAAACTCTAAAAAAAAATTAATATACTGAATGCGAATCAATAACATATATATACAATATAATACAAAAAATTACTACGCTTATGATTAAGCATAGTAACGTTTCAAATACAACCCATTTCTAGGCTACGCCAATGGAAGTCCATCGTAATCAACCAACTCATAGGCACCCTTATCAAGAACTCTTTTGAAAATATAGGGGCCATGCCATAATGGCTCAAACTTTCTTGTACCTATTATATCAGCTTCTTGATCGTAAAGAAGGACCAAGTCACCCTCTGAGAAAATGCGAGGTTGGACATTTTTTTCATATTGCGCCCTTATACATCCCTTGTGAATTTCGTTGGCCAATTGGTCTTCACTACGCATTTCATCAAGATGGATGAGATTAAGGAGACACACTTCTTCTTATGAGGTGTCAGGTAAAAATTCAATTGCGAGTTTTAATGACGATATTTCACATTGGATTGGTAAGATAGCTTCTAGACCATACACCAATTGAAAAGGAGTAAAGCTAGTTGCATTTCTCACCAAGGTTCAATATGCCCACAAGGCATAGTACAAGATCAAATGCTAGTTTCTTTTATGAACTCCTATCATTTGTTGAAGCATACGTTTAAGAATTTTGTTGATAGCTTCAACTTGTCCATTTGATTGTGGATAATAAGGAGCAGAATTATGATGTGAAAATCCTAACTTGGAAATTAATTCAACCATCATGTGATTGTGAAAATGCTTCCCATGATCTGTAACTATAGCCTGTGGGACCCCAAACCATGCAATAACATGAGTAAAGAAAAACAATACAATTGTCTATCCTGTGTTGTTGAATGTAGGCATCACTTCAGCCCATTTGGTAAAATAGTCGACTGCGACAATAATATAACCATGTCCCCCCCCGGACGAACAAGGGTTACGGGTCATGAAGTCAATGCCCCATTTCGAAAATGGTCCCACAGAGACAAAAATATACATTAGCACTGATGGTTTGCGGATTTAATGATAAAAAATTTGGCATGCATAAAAACTTCTGACCGCGAGGATACAATCTCGAAAAATAGTAGGCCAAAAGTAACTGTTGCGGAGTATCTTTTGCACGGTAGCATATCTAGATAAATTTCCACCATAAGCCCCAGCATGAAAATAATTTAACAATTTTTCAGCCTCTTCATGAGTGAGGCACCTCCTTAAAATGGTATCGACACCACGATGAAAAAGTGTATCACCGATGATCAGATAACCTTTGGCTTGGTATAGAATATGTCGTTGTTCAGAGAAAGAGGTATCAGATTGAAAAGTTCGGGTTTGGATATAAATTATGAAATCCCCATAACAAGGATCAGATGATCCAATCAGAAACAGAGACTCGTCTCGTATTGATGGTTTTGACGTAGTTGCAGTACTATTAGAGTGAAGGTTACAGAGAATCTCAACCAAAAATAAAGACTTATTTGACTTGGATTTGATGAATTCCAAATCAAATTCTTGAAAAATGACAATCCATTTTGAATATTTCCCCCCAGCAATTGACGTGATAAGATATAAGTCATGGGGATGAAATTCGAAACTATAGTTTTTTTCAGAGTAGGATATAATGGAAAAATATTTGGATAGCTTGAACAACTACTAAGGCAAGCTTTTCTACGTATGAATACTTAACTTACGTATCATTGAGATTACGACTCAAATAATAGATCAGATGTTTAATTCCATTTTCTACTTGGACCAATACCATAGCAATGGTTGTTTCAGCCACGACGATATATAGGAAATAATAATTTTGATAATTAGGGGGATACCTTAACGACGCTCAGACAAGAGTGTCCTTGAAAACATAAAAAAAAACTTGTGCAACTTGGTCCCAATGGAAGGTAACCCCTTTTTTCAATAGTCAAGTAAATCCTTTAGCCATTTCGGCGTAGTTTGGAATGAAGCTTCTTAGGAAGTTAGCCTTTCCTTGATGTTTATGTATCTGAAGTAATTTTGATGGTGCAGGCAAATCAAGAATGGCGTAAAGCTTCAATGGGTCGATTCAAATTCCTTCTTTTGAGACTACGAATCCAAGAAAATGACCAAAACCAACATAAAACACATATTTATGTGGATTGAGGCATATTTTGTAGTGTAGACAGTGTAAGAAAATGGCTCTCAAATGCATCAGGGGATCAGTCTGATTTCATGAATGCATTGGTAAATCATCTAGATATGGTTGAACAATGTGCTTAATGTCATTGAAAGCATAATCCATTACTCTCTGAAAATTTTCCCCAACATCATTTAAACCAAACAGAAGTTTCCTATAGGAGAATGTGCCCTAGGGATAGATAAATTTTGTCTTATGTTGATCATTTGGGCAGACATTGATTTGATTGTATCTAGAAAATCCATCCATAAAATGAAATATTTCACATCCAGCACAATCGTAGATAATCCAATCGATAAAGGGAGTAGGATAGTTGTCTTTTGGATAAGCAAGATTGGTATCCTGATAATCGACACACACTCTTATGGTTCCTTTCTTTTTCATGACATGAACGATATTGGAAACCCACTCAGTAAATGGAACAGGGTATATGAAACCAGCACGCAAAATTTTTTCAACTTCTGCTTTGATGGTAGCGGCTTTCTTTAGATGAATAGGACGAAGCCATTGATCCACCAGTTTGACATCAAGATACATATTAATCGTGTGTTCAACTATACGAGTACCTATGCCTGGAATTTCCTCATAAGACCAAGCAAATAAATCACGAAATTCATGAAATAGAGAGCGATATGATTCGATTTCTAATGGAGAACAAGATACACTGACATGAATATTCTCTATAAATCTAGGTTTGGTCAAAATATCAATAGAAATGGTTTCCTCAATATTTGATAGATTTCGCTCGGAATTGATTGCATTAATGGGTAAATAATTTGAAAATAAATTTTTGATGGATGGGGGATATAGTTCACTAAGATTATTTTCTTCATACTTAGGAAGATGGTAACGATGATGATAATCTTCCCATGGTTCTCCTTCTGCCATCATGGCTTCCAAAATATTCTCATCTGTTAATAACATTGAGGAAAATGAATCATATGGAGTACCAAAATCTAAGGAATGATCAACCAAAACACTCGACGATACTGATTTCGGATTTCCCGCCCAAGCCAAATAGATTGATTGCTATGCTAGCTCAATAGGGCTGGGAAGTAGAAACTCATCCAATGTAGAAATATCAAAATCACATGTACTCTTCCTTAAGCCAGATAGAGTGGAAGAGATCATGTAGCAGGTCTCTTTACTTGTAATTTATGTCGACGTCACGAGTGTCGGCAATGCAAAGGTTCCCATAAGAGTGGAATCCTTTCAGATTCCTACACCAATGTTCTAAAGTTTTAGTTTGGGTATGTGAATGAATAGAATGCTTCCAATTAATTGCGACACAGAGGAAAATAAGGATAGTTGTTTAATGAATATTATTGTACCTTTATGTGGAAATAAAATCATTCTAAAATATGTAGAAACAATGGCAGTCATTGCATATACCCATGGCCTTCCAAGTAAAATATTATAGTCAAGGGGTCCTTCAACAACCTCATCAATATTCACTGTTTTCCCCCCTAGTTCAACATGTAGGTTATTAATAATACCACAATATTTATATGTACATCCATCAAATGCCTTCAACGTCGTTGATGATTGTGATAAGCGTGGTGAGCCAAGTGACTTCCAACAATTTAGAGACATAATGCATGTAGATGCTCCCTCATCAATAATAGTGTGATGAAAAAGGTGATTCAAAACATTTACTTGTATGGATAATGCAAATTCTGCTGGTAGTTGCGGCACATAGCCTGTATGATTAAAGACGACAAGATTAGAATCAGTCAGATCAATTCCACCAATATCTGACAATAAAGCCTGTTTTTGGGAGGGAAAATTTTGTAATACATCAAGAGCAGACATAGCTGAAGGGAATTGAGCCAAATATTAAACTACATTATAATTTTTTGCAGCTCTTGCTTGAGGATTATATGTCGATTTGTGAATTACTCCCTTTGGTGGCTTCATTATCAATTCAGGAAAAGTAGTAGGCGGTATTGATTCTGTAGATGGATTTGTTGTCGAGGTAGTAGGTTGATCAGTGGCCTGAATACCATAATCTTTATTTCACATTGACACAAATATATGTGTTGAAGTTTTTGTGGCAGATAACATTAATACTTGGTAACTAGGAGCTGGATCCGTAGCAACCATGTTTGTGTCTGGATTTGGAAATGGGGCTGTCAACACAGCTGATGCATGGGAAGTCTTGATGATTTTTGAGACTTCAGCGCAGTGAGGAAAATCCATAACAAAATGTTCCTCATTATAGATTATTCATGGATAACGAGGTTTCCTAGGTCCAAACGATTGATCAGATGATTTTTCCTGTGGGTTAGAAGTTTTATTTTTCTTAGATTTCCCCTTTTTCTTACTTCCGAGTTGCTTGTCACTTTTTCCTTTTTCGAATGACACGACATTAATTTTGGAAGCAGGAGTATGATCAGATGTAGTAGTGTGGTGTGTGCTTGCAGTGCCTATTAAGCCATCTCTGGCATAAGAGTCCTTTAATTGAGGAGGAACAGTAAAATTAGATCTCGGCGTATTAGGAATTTTTTCATAGAGCATGCCAGACTAAGTATAAATCAAGTATAAATATTGGGCACAAGAAATAACTTGCTCTTTTGTGACGAAGCCACCCTTAGCCACATCCTTAGTTATAGATGGTAACAGTGATTTAATGAACCATTCAACAAGGAGTTTATCCGGGACAAAGGTTTGAACCATTCAACGACGAAAATGCCACTCATGAATATGATCAGAGATGTTAGTAGCATTACTTTGTTTGAAATTGGTCAAGAATTATGTTCCAATTTCATATCTGATGGGTAACTGGAAATGAGTAAAAAATAAAGTAGCTAGGGCTGTGAAATTATCAAAAGAAGCTCTAGGTAATTCAATGTACCATTTTGCAGCCGGACCTGTGAGCATACGCTGGAAAAGACGTAGTTGAATAGAATCATCATTCAGTGAGTTTGATGGACACCATAAATGATAAGTCATAACATGAGTTGATGGATCTTCTCCAGGGTTTCCATTGAACTTAGGAATATCCTAGGGTAGTTTGTGAGGTATCACTGGCCACCAAGGAGCATAATTAATTGGATCATTAGTTAGCCAATTTAAACTTGGTAACTCTAAAGTTGCAACAAATGGCAACTGTCGATTAAGGTCAGGTTGAGCATAGCTAGGGTAAGATGGAATTTCATGAGAAACAGGCCTTTGAGCACCAGCATAAGGAATCTGCTGCTGGTAACCCAGATAGGGGTTGTTTTTAAAAGAAAAAGCTTGAGGATTCTGTTGACTAAAACCTGGATATGATACTTGTTGAAATGAAGTGTGAGGCATTTCTGCCTATGGCTACCAAGGGGTATGTCCAGCAATGTTATAACCCAAATTAAAATGACTTAGATTCAGTTGATAGGTATAACCAGGTTGCAGTTGTGACATCCCATAAAATGGTAAACCAGCTTGTGAATAAATGATTCCTGATAGAGGTTGTTGTAAAATTACCGAAGGATTTGGAGTCTGTGGACCCAGCATTTGAGGATATTGAGTTGAAGGACCCGCTTGATTAGGTTTTACAACATTTTGATTCTGTAACAGGCGTAAAGATGTATTAACAAGTGGTAATGATGTGTGTGTAATAGGTTGAACTGGTTGATACGATTATATAACCATTTGTGGTTGGATAAGCAGAGTGGGCTGCCATTGACAAACATTCATTTTGACATTTGATTGACCAAAACGTGATTGAATATTGTCATATTTGGTGACCAAAGGTTTCCCCCCAGCATGAGGAGGATAATAAGACCGAAAATATTGCTCTCCAAATGCTGAGAGTCCAGTTGATATGGTACTTGAAATAATAGACCTAGAAGGACTGGCTTGATATTTCCCTAAAGATGTGTATAATGAATCAAGTCGTTCAGTACTTACGATAGGATTACCAGTTAAAATAGTAGTTGATGAAATTGGTAAAGTCCATGGATTTGAAGATGCACTAGAGAAAATTCCAGATAATGATTTGTAACCTAATGGGACCAAATGGCCACCATGAAAATATGACTCTAGTGAAGTTGTAAACATCAACAGGGTAGCTAGGGAGGGAGCTGACATAATTGGAATAGATGGCCCAACCAAAGATGTTGGTTTAGTCATGGTTACTTGACCAAATGTATACCCTTTTGAATCAATGGGAATTTGAAAAGGAGCAGGATCAACAAAATCAGGTGGTGTCAATTGAGAAAAAGACTCGTAAAGGTAGAGGTCCTCCCCAAAAGGGGTTGGAGTTAAAGGTGTATCATCTTGTGGGATTTATTCAATCGTAATTAAACTAGGGGGAAGTATTTCACCATCAGGACAAAAGTATATTTCAGGTGGTTGATTGTGTGATATGGGAGATTCAATAGCTAAAAAAATTTGTGGGATGACCAAGGTAGGAACAACTTCTGGTTGTACGACTTCAGGATTCAAATGTTCTAGCAAAGAAGAGACAGGATCTGGATCAATTTTTGGTTGAACAATGTGGGGTCGAGGAGGTATGGTCTCAATTATTGGATGGATCGTGACCACGAGTAGTTGTGAAGACCCCATTTCAACAACAGTAGACAAACTAGGATGTGTCAAAACAACTTGAGCTAATTCTGGTTTATGGGAAAATGACGTTTCACCAAAGGTACAAATTCTACTTGATTCAAAAAATCGTGGTCGCCTTCACCTACTAGAAGTAACTTCTGGTGGTAAAGGTGGTTTTAACGCTAGTCTACGTGAACGACGGGGGAAAGGATTTTGTTCTTCCATGATTATTGATTTATTTTAATAAAAAAAAAAACAAAATAAAAGGGTAATGCTAGGCAAAAGGGTTTGCTAAGAAACTGTGAACTGCAGAATACCTCTTGGTTAACCAAGAAGTATGGGCAGGCATTCTCCCCGAATGTTGTGCTCGGTGTATCAAAACTTACAAGGCAGACGACTCGATTCAATATTGATGGATAGCACCTAAAATATGTCCTCCCAAATATACCTAAAGGTGCATGGAGACCCAATCCATATTAGCGTTGTCTGATGCGAAACCGCATAGTGAGAGCACCCCTTTATATCTATCATACTATAACAGTGCCCGATATACCTAAAAGTACGTGGACGAGCTACGATATACTTACGTACATGGAGTGAGGTATCACACTCAGAATGTATCATAGATAAGTTAACGACAGCTGCTATGTTTTACAACGCTGAAACACATCTCTAGCCTAGACCTTCTATATTTTATCGTTATGGTTCCAATGCTTTATTAGGTAAATTGAGATTAATTTTATGTTGATCTTTCTTAACAATTTGCCTTTCAAAGGTTCACCATGATGATGTATTGGAAAATTCCTAAAATGCAACTAAGAATGATAAGAAATCTTTCACTTTTAGTTTTTCAATGAAAATACTAGCTACTAGAGGGAAAGAGCAATCAATTTGTGAGCAAACAAATCAGAAAACACAAACTAAATGCAGATTTCCTAATTGTTCCTTTTTGAAAAACACACAAACCACTACATGCAAATGAAGATTTTTCTTTTTAGTTCCTTTAATGTTATGAATGCAGAAAAGAAACTAAGTGCACTAAATCAACAAAATCAAATGCCTTTTACTTTTGAGAAATGAGGAATACAAACAACAATTTATCTTTTGAAGGAAAAATGAGGAATGAAACAACAATTTCTCTTATCAGGAAAAGAAGATTTTACGACAATTTCCTTTTTCAAAAGCAAATGGATTTAATGCGACAATAAAAATACTTTGAAATTAACTTACCAATGATAAAGAAAAATGATTTAAACAAACATTGAACAAATTTTCTTTCAAAGGAGGAAGAATTAGATGAATTCACTGGTCAATATGAGGCTCAAGCTTTCCAAAACAAATCAGCAAATAAACTGAAACAAACTGCAAAGGTAAATTCAAGGGAATTTGGAGGGCTTCAGAAGGCAACGCAGTCTCTAAAGAGAGACAATGCTTTTCAACGTAGGCCTGAAAGGGAGACATCACTATGCAAATCACTGTGTCATGTCCAAAAGTGCATTGGGCCCAGTGTCAAAGCAAAAAAACAACTATTTAACACACTTATTTTGAAAATTTGGATCTTAAAAAGCCTAATATTTGTGAGTAACAACTACTGGGTGAATAAAAGAGAAAATCAGAGGGTAAAACACCTAGGATAAAGAGTAATATTCCCTACTGGAGTCACCAATTTGTTGGACAAAATTGTGAATTACGAATAAAAACATGCTTCCCTAGACAGGTGCTAATCTAGAACAACAGGTTAAAGACTATACGACTACTTTTCCTAACTAAGAACAGACACACAGAATGGATTAGATGCTTACTTGGAATCCAAGCCCTTCCAAATGATTCCTTCTATCACTTTCGTTGCAGCTTCAAATTCCAGCCGGCTGTGCAAAATATTTCCTGCAAGAATGAACACTAAAAAGTAGAAGATAGCAATAATACAAATGTCTATTCAAGTTAGTTTGCTAAATCAGTAAAGCATAAACCATATACATCAACTAAGATCTTGAAATATGGAAAAAAAAAGCCAATACATATGCATATAGGGAAAATTAAGTTGTATTATTTATTAATGATAGAAGGGGAGGTTACAACCAAATGACTGATTTTGTGTCACCATCTCCAGCAGCATCCCAACCTCATCACAATGTAGATATCTCCAGAAATTTCTCACTCAAATAAATGTCCTCAATGTAAAATCCACCAACATTTCTCTACGCAAATTCTTCCTTCTCAAACACTAAGATCTATGCTCAATTTATAGAGAGGTTGAGGTAGTTTTACAATCAATGACTTTACAATAATAGGCAAGACATGTTCCCAATCTTGTAGATTTCAAATGGACACATGGATTCGAAGTTTGACACATGTGAAATTTTCTAGAAGGCACTGACCAAGTGGAGATTTCGGAACAATGATAATTTCACTCCCAATGTGACCAACACACCCATAGATATCAGGAAGTGCTTTGTAGAGCAGCCTTGCATGGGGCTACCTGCATATGCAACACACTTAGTCTCTTTAGAGGCAGCATTGGTGAGATCTCATATGATATATTATAAAATTCAAACGTTGGAAACCTTTGCAGATGAAAGTCCTTGATTGATCTGTCTTGTTCTTTGTCTTAGGGCATATAGCAATTGAAATTTTAGGGGATGATAAACCCTATACATTCATCCTAGATATGATGCCCTATTAACCAGGTCATTGGGAATGATGCCAAATTTTACCTATAACAGGTATAATGGCCATGGATATCACATAAAGCACAAGGTTGGTTGGTGTGAATAGTCTCAAGGTTCTTGCCTGCATTCGAGGAATAAATAGAGGCTTTAAGGACCGTAGACTCGAGGAATGCAACATTAACCATGGGATTGATACGAGGAAATTCAAGACAATCATTGGTGGCATGACCGACAACATCACACAAAGCACATGGGGGGGTATGCTTTGGAGGCTGAGGAGGAGTAGGGTAGGTTAGGGCAGCCTATCTTTTGATGCCTTCTTGCAATATTTTCCCCCATTACCCAAATATGTCGCAATAGGAGGAGGTTCATGTTGAGGTGACTGAGGAACGGTACCAGAGGGGGGGGTCATGGGGACCGGTTTAACCAGGGTCAAAGCATGATAAGGTTTGGGTTGACCAGGTAGGGTAGTGGCTAGGGTATCAATGTAACTGACTACGATCCCCAGGATCAGGTTAGGAAGGGATAAGGTAGCCATAACAGGTACTGAAAACGTTCCAGGAGGGGAATCTAGGAATGGTATTTGACCGCGGGGGTAATGGCTAGGTGGGACAACTACAAGATGGTTAAGGCTAGAAGGAACTGTGCTAGGAGGGTAGAGAGGCTCATGGAAACCAAAAACAGATGAGGGGCTAGGAGGAGGGGGTTCTAAAGGCTGAGTTGAAGTGCTAGGAGAAGGTTGTGGAGGGCAGGGCTGCTGACTAGTCGAAGCGGGCCACTTGAGGGAGGCCCGAGACGATTTCATCATGAAAAAATTTGATGAGCTAGGATCAGAGATAAGAGGAGGAAGAATAGGGAAAGAACCAAGTAGAGAGGAGTCTTTATAGACTCTGGTTGAGACACTGTTCAAAGGTTCAATGGTTTGCTTATTGGCCACCAAAGAGATGATGGACTCAGGGGAGGTCTGAGACTTCGGTTCGTAATATGTCAACTGGTCAATGGTGACTATATTTCCATTATGAGGAAAGGAAATCTTGCAGTGAACTGCAGATGGGACAACAGACATCGCATAAGTGTAGCTACGACCCAATATAATTTTGTAATCTAAGGGGGCATCAATTACTTCTACGTCAACGAAAATAGTCTTCCCTGCAAGAGCAGTAGAACAATTGTAGAACATGCCAATGGGATTGGAAGAGTGGGTATCCCATGCTCGGAGCGTCATAGTGGAAGAGGCCAACTCAGGAGATCCAATTTTCTTCCAAATCGAAGCGAACATAATAGAGGTGGATGCCCCCTCATCAATGATACAACAACAGATGTTGGCATTCCAAATATTAACAGCAATTTGGAAGGCGACGGAAGCGGGAAGGGGGGGATGTTCTGACCGGTCAACATCGAACATGATTAAACGATCATCTGAAGGATCTACAGTGCCCATGGAAGTTATTAGAGCTTTTCATTTTGAAGGGTAGGACTGGAGGATTTCCAAAATTGAGATGGCAGTAGGAGATTGCACCAAATAATCTACTATACTATACAAATGGGCAGCTTTTCTAGAAGCAACATTTCGGTGTAATGGTCCTTGGGGATCTTGGTATGAACCTCTACCTTAGGCTGAGGAATTTTTAAAGGACCATTGGTTGTTGAAAGAGGCTCTGTGGAGCCTGAAGAAGAGGGCTCGAGGGCAAATGTAGCAGGAGGCTTGTTGTACTGACTGGACCGAGTGTGAAGTTTGAGGTCAAGGGTAATGGGGGGGTTATAGTTCATCATGAGAATCCAGTAATCGGAGGTACCAGATGGAGGAGGTTGAGTGGTCGCCTGAACTTGAGGTGGTTGGGTAGCCACGAATCCTTGCTGAGGGAAAGGATTGGTAAACACAGCTAGCTGGTTAGGTGCAACATTGGGAGGAACCGAAGGGGAGGCTTGCTATCCTCACGATCCTGCTTGAGTCTCCCACATTTGACGCATCTGTGGTAAAAAAGGAAAATCGTGGGTTTAGGGACCATAGACACTGAAACAAGAACAAGGCTTATTCTTCTGAACATGCATGTCCTGCTTGGGTTGAGTGCCCTATTTCTGGTTAGCAGCATTGGGTGCATTCCCTTGGGGATTAGGTCCTAGATTACATGGGGAAGATTGATTTTGGGTGCCTTTCCTCTTATTTTTGGAAGTAGGAGGATTAGTCGCTCCCTACTGTGCATACTCCTACCCCTGGGGGTGTGGTGGCTGATGTTGTGGGGGTTGAGAAGGCAAGGGAGGCGGGGGTGCTAATGCTGGAGGAGCTGGAGCACCAAGCTATGGATATGGATAATAAGGAGGTTGGGAAACATTATGTTAAATAGGTTGGGAAAAATAAGGAGGCATGCCATATCCTAGATACATGCTACTGGGAGGGGAAAAGTTTCTGGAGGAGCTGGCCCCTCCCTGAGGGAAACCATAACCCATGGGAGGATGAGCGTATGGATGAGAAAGGTCTCCAATGATAACATCGAAGAGATGGGATGCCCCTCGTGCATTGGCACCACCTAGTGAAGGGAGATTAGGTAAGATGGTATAAACATAACTAGACTGTGCGTAGATCAGGTCATATTTTAACGCAACTTGGAGAGCATCTTCTTCGATCTGAGGGAAATGAGATGAGACATCTTTTCCAATAGCAAGAAAAAGGGATCTAAGGAACCAATCCATGTATACACGGTCTTGGAAGGTAGGGGCTCGTCATAGGATCTTTCTTCTCTTCCATTCATAGACATGGTCGGATAGGCGGGTCACAGAAGATTGATGGAAAGAGGTAAAAATTTTGGTACTAGTGTCATAACAAAGGGGAAGCTAGAAGTGAGACAGAAAACCCCGAGCAAGAGTCACAAAAGTAGTATGAGAGGAGGAGGCTTGGTCAACGTACCACGTAGAAGCTTCTCTAGTAAGCGTACGTTGGAACAACCGAAGACGGATAGATTCATTGGTGATGGAGTTAGACAAACACCACATGTGGAAATATCAAACATTTTTTTGTAGGATCTTCTCTAGCAAGACCTTCAAATTTGGGGATGTCAGAAGGGAGCTTGGTTGGCATATCAGTCCAACCAGCATCATGGCATCTAGGGTCATTGATCAACTGGTTAAAATTGGGAAGACTGAGGCCTGCCATATAAGGGAGCAAGGGAGTAGCTGAGATAGTTCCTTTTGCGGTCCCACTAGTAGTAGTCCCAACATTAGGGCCAGGGCTACCACTAGCGTTAGATCCTAAACTAGACATGGTGAAGGTGAGAGGGGGAGAATCGGGGATGGATCCAGAAGGGGAACCCAATGAACCATAAGTGGAGTTGGAATGAGGACTCGGTGGAGGACTAACTCAAAACCTACATGAAGGAGTAATTCTTCCTAACATAAACTAAGGATGAAGGCCAAGAAGTATCTGAGATAAATGCCTTGGGGGCACAATGCTAAAAGAAAGAAAAAAATATCACAAAAGGAAGAGAGACCAACAAGGGAAAAGAGGTGTATAATCCATTGATTACAATGTCGAAACAAGGGTAGAGAGGTGCAGGATAAATTTATCAGAATGTTATAGTATTTGCCTAGCGGTGTTAACCAGACGCTTCTTCACTTAGGGTGTGTGTGTTAAGTGTGTTAATTTTAATTTTTAAAACCCAGACGTTTGTAGAGAAAAAATAAAAAGTGTGTTGTATAACTGTAAATAAATCTGTAGATAACAGTAAAGGAAACTGAATATAACAAAAAATAAACAACTAAATATGCATTAATCTAAACTCAAGGAGGCGACCCTTCCAACAACTAGTATATGGGTGGGAAAAAATCTAGTCAAAACACAACAAATAGTCAATGGATCTAATGTCGAGAGGGAAAATGATCTAAAGGTCAAATCTGTTGGAAATAGGTGCAGAAAACAACAAAAAACCAGAGGGGAAAGTGCCGCAAATGAGGTGACGAAAGGCTACAACCTAAAGGGAAACGGAGGAGACCCTAGAGGAGGACAAAAAAAAACTAAAAAGAGGTGTTTTGGATGGATGAATAACCAATTTGAAATGCATTTAAAGGTAAGGGATCAGATCTAAAAATTGGTTGAACACACTGAAATTTCAGAGGACCTATTTCAGCTAAACTCCTCCTAGAAAGGTGGAAGCGCACTGAAGCCCTAGGGGCTAGATTCCCACTTAGATGAGTAAAATAGAGCAATTACAGGTCCAAAATGGGTAGAGATGGAGGTCAGACAAGCCTTAACAGAGACCTAGAAAAACCTAGAAAAATCTCAGAAAAATTCCTGCAAAAAGTTCAGGTCGCAGTTTCTGACCTGATTTTTGTCGAGGTCACAGGTTTGCGACTGTTTTCTATGCCATGAAGGTCCAGGTCGTAAGTTTTGGACAAAAAAGTGTGACCTGCACTTCTGGCACTCTCGGGAGTAGGTTTCAGAAAAAATTGTCATCTCAGCTACGACTGATGCATGTCACCTATGAAATAGGTCTGGAAACACACAAAAGTTAGAATTTTTACTATTCTAGGGTTTTATAGGTTAAAAAAACATCAAGAAAATCAAAACAAGAAGCTGAAGAAAAACCCTAGGGTTTGAAGTAGCTGGTCATGCATGGATCTGAAAAATGACAGAGGTCGTAATCGTAAACCCTTTTGGAGTCGCCAGTTGTTAGGATTAATTCTAATCGCAAGTGTACGAAAAAATCTCACTTTAGTTGTGCATGACAAACAGCCCTAACATCAAATATGGCTATCAATTTCTTTATATATGTAGTTAGCTGATCAAGATAAATGCTACAAAATGTAGATCTATGTAGTAAAAGACATTAAATAGTAAATAAAAGCAAGAGTTGCTCCATGCATCCAATAGACAAGACAATAATATTTTTAAAGAATTTTTTGTATTTTTGACACCTGGGAAGGGAACATAGAAAGATGTTACCAGTCCCCCTCAATGGGATGGCTTCTTGTAAGTCCTCAACACTTCAGATCTAAGATCTCTCTCTATTTATGGTGTAGAAAACCCAAACAAAAAATGGAACTCAAAGGGAGCTCACAAGAAAAATGGTAGCAAAATATGACAATGATAGAGGATCAAAGTCAGACCAAAAGTATAGATCCAAAGTGATCTTTAGGCAACAAAAGGTAGTGAGCGAATGGAAAAACCCTTCTATTTATAACAAAATATTGAGTTAGTCTAAATATTAGTGCATAATTAAAATATTATTAACCAAATCTAGATCCAAATTTTATGGAATATTTTATTATATTTGTTGGAGGGAAAAAGGATTTGAATTTGGTCAAATCCCTTTATTTGTAAATAATAAATAAATAATTCATTTATTTATTATTTTAAGGATGTGGTTGAGTAATAATTAAATAAATAATGATTTATTCAATTATTTATGAATGATTTAGTCAAATTTAACGAGGAATATTATTTAAATAAGGTTTAAATAATTATTCCCAGAAAATAATAAGACAAATTAAGATTTATCTAATTAATTTTCCTATTTTGGGTTAAATATGACCAGGAATATTAATTAAACTGTTGTTTAACTAATTATTCCTTGAGGAAAATTGAAAAAATATGGATTTATTCAATATTTCCTCATGGGGTTTCCTGTTTAGACCATAAACAACTTAATAAATTAAGGATTACTAAGTTATTTTTCATAGTGAAAGCAATTTTACTTAGGGTAAAATTCCTCTTACATGTTGTACTTTGGTCCATATAATAGTAATAGGTTAGACAAACAAAAATTTGTGTAACACCCCATATCACAATAAAGTTGCCATATTAAGCCATAATTATTTCCCATCATGTCTACCTGACTCCTGAAGCCAGTATCAGCACTATCAGAGTACAACTCACCCTTGTAACTAATCACATGATTATAGCCGTGGAGAAAGAAATCAAGAATTAATTAAATATGGCCTCGCATCAACATCATTTGTGCCAGTAATACTACCTAACCCGCATGAATGAGGGAAACACTAGAATGTCAGAAAATTGCAAGTTATCAGAGAAAGAAACGGCTATAATGATAAGCCCAATTCCAATAGTAGAAGTTTAGAGTAGTAGACTAGAAGCAGTAGTTATAGTATACAACAGAAGGAAGAAAATGACAAAGAAAACTACCTCAATCGTTGAGCCCGAACTTGATGGAAGAATTCAAAGGATGGAGTCGCTAATAGGAAAATATGACAATGCCTCATTCATAGATACCGACTTCACAGACTGATACCAGTTCCCAGCAATGAAAAGATAGGTGTACATTGAAATTTATGGGAAGGAGGGAGGAGGTGAAGTAGCAAAGATGCACCCAGATTTCAGAGGCATCCAGAGGTTAACAATCTTACACCTCAAAAGCCTTCCAGTATTCGGGACATCGGGAGCAGTAATGCAGTGCACCAAGTTCTTAATCAGCATAAGTAAAAATGGATCATTATGGCTTGGGAGGGAGATCCATATTCATGCGGAATACATACAAAGACTTACAAGGTTATCAACTATAGGAACGACATCTCATCGACCTTTCAAAATATGTCCAAGAGAGTTAAGAAGATAGGAGATTACGACTACTACAGAAAGTATGAAACAAGGAGAGGAGGAAAGGGAGAAAAAATTGACCTCGTAAACAACCCATCGGTAAAATTCTCCTACTATTTGGTCATTGGGAAAATGATGAGGCATTACACCAAGGGGGAATATATCCCTCGACACAATCTCGGTCGTGGAGCATTGCATTCAAGGAGAACAATTGAATTGGTGCACATTCTTATTACAGGAGCTATTTGAGGCTTGTGAGGACAACTACAAGTGTGCCACATAATTTATATATGGTTATCTGATCATGGCTCTCGCAATGTGGAAGTGGAGTCCACCAAGAATCACACAGCTTCGAATTTTACCCAAGACCAACTGATGGCACTAAGGTTCACACCATAGAGAATATCAGGGGACCCGAGTACCAAAGAGGTCAATGAGGAATATTTTGCATCCTGGTTGAGACAGATGGTCAATGTGGTTGGAAGCCAACAAAGAGTTCGAAGGAGACTATTGGATAGATACTTCCCACAGATATGGTTTGGGGTGAATAATAACCGAACCTATGTCCGACCAAGTTGCGTTGATGAAATACCTTCCATAAGAATCCATTGAAGTTCCAAATAATGGAAGAGGCCTTCCACATAGAAGTTTCTCTATGGCCAGGAGGGCAATGGAGATTAGAAGTGAGATCCTAGTTTACTCGTTTGATGCGATGCTCCATAAATCTTTTCTATGGGAGACACCAGAAGAAACAATGCAGAGGATCTCCCAACTATAATTGCGGCCACTACTAGACCAGTTGGACACATGGGTGCATTAGGGGAATTTTGAGGTCTAAAATGGTCCTCCTAAGGAAATTATAAAATAATAGTGGAAATAATAAAATAAGATTTGATTACATCATCAAATTTTAGAGGGAAAAAATAAAAAACTACTTTTTCAACTCGTATTTTGAACTTATCTCCCTATGTTTTTACTCAAATTTTGAGCAGGATTACTCGTTGGATGAAAGATTTAATTCCCCATCCAAGGAGTACCCATATTTCATACTTTTGATGGACTCTACTAAACAAAAAATAAGAAATACATGAAAAATGTGATTGCAATCACATTTTTTCATGTATTTCTCATTTTTAGTGTATCAGGGTTTATCAAAAGTATGAAACATGGGTACTCTTTCGATGAGGAATTAAATTTTGCATCCAACGAGTACTCCCACTCAAAATTTGAGTAAACCCTTAGGGATATAAGTTGAAAATATGAGTTGAAAAAATAGTTTTATTATTTTATTATTTTTTAATCTTTTGACTTTTTTACTCCAAAAATGGTGAATCATCTCCCATGGTTGACATCATCATCTTGAATCCTATTGGTTTTCATAAAGTTCATTTTGGCTGTATATTTTTCTTATGAGGCCCATTTCAGACCTCAAATTTCCCTTAATGGAAAGGCTTCAATAAGGTAATAGAAACTTTCAGCATCACATCTACTCTATTTCCAACTTTTTGTGAATTTCAGACATTGAATTTTGCATCCATGTCCACCACCACCCCCATCCTAACTAGGCTACCATATATTGCATTCCACTCCCCTTCGCTACCCACTATCACTCCACTCTACAAAACCATGTTGACTGAACTCCCAATACCAGCACCTAAAAGGAAAAGAGTCCAAACCACAGGACATAAACAAGTAGTCGATCTCACAGGAGAAGACCAACACCAACCAATAGTGATGAGAATTCTAGTTGAAGAAGAGCCAGAGGTCACCACCCATACCACCTCTGTGTTACCAATATTTGATCCATCATCAGTTCTGAACATACAAATGTCAATGCGACTCCATACTCACAATTCATCACTGCACAACTCATTCACTTCCAAGGACCACCCCACCCACACTCCATCCACCTCTGCAACCATTTCAGATCCAATACCACCAGGGATTCTAACGAATGTTGATATCGAGGAAGAAGTTAACTCGGGTACAATTGGAATACCTGAGGTTGACCAAACCATGGTGGGACAGGGCACATTTTTAGAGTTATTAATCCAGGAAGTGACCCTCATTTCTTATACAACACCGATCCCACTAGAGCCAAACCCATTCTGGCAATCCTATTTATTGTTGCAGCAGTTCATGCCAACTACTAGTCTACACATTCCTGAACCCCATCCATCGCAGAAAGTCAACCATCATCCCCATAGGGAAATTTTGAAAGATCAATTTCCAATAGGAAACCACTCAGGGAGAGACATCCAAGCCAATAGATTTTGAGCAATGGGAACATGCAAAGATGGGGACCTAGCCAACTTTTTAGTGTCATCCAAATGGCAGCACGACAAGCAGAAGGTCTACACAATGACCTCCTATAGATATTTAAGTAGAAAAAACAACAAGTTATTGCGCTTACTGATGAGCGCAATCACCTCCAAGGCGAGAAGGATAGCCCGCAACAACAACTAGACCAAGTAATAGAGGTATTTAAAGAGCTATGGTAAACTGTCACTGCCCTCGATAGCACAAAACCCACAGATATTTCATCATGCTTAATGGTCGAAAGATCCATTTGAGTCAAAATGGCATGTACAAGCCTAGATCGAGCAAAATAGGAGCTGAAAGAGGCACTTGCACGAGACTAGCATTACCAGACCCCTCTACAATATATGCCGAGAAAGTAGTGGAGGGGAAGAGACAGATGCAGAGCATAAAGGACACACTCGAAATGACATTCAAGGAAGCATATAACTTATTGGAGTAGCTACGTGAATACTCAATTCACTAAAAATGAAAGCAAAACTGGTTTCAAAGAAACTACAAAAGATTCTCCTTGAAATCAGGGGAACCACAGATCCAGTCAGCAAAACTCAAATTTATGACCAAGAAGATATATTTGAAACAAAAATTCAGGCCATCAAGAAATAATCAATAAAAAAAAAAAAATTCTCAAGGACCTACAACAACCTGTGAAGAAAAATGCAGAGGCAATTCAGCAACTAGCGGCCGAAGTTGAACATAAAATCAAGGAAGTGTTCAACAAACCGACCTAGGTAATGGATGCATCTCAGGCCAACAAAGTCATCATTGAAATAGAGCCTATGCTTAAAGTGTGGAAACAGGAAATAACTAAGTTCATAGAGCTCAAAACATCAAAAATGAGAAAGTTTCCCAAGTTGGGGCCTTTGTTGGAGTAGGGAAAACCAGAACAAGAAAAGATAGAGATGGAAGCAACAGTAGAAACTAGGCCAACACTAGAAGATGACAGACCATTAGAAGCTGTAGCAACATGAAAATATTGACTCAAGACAAGTCAATAACTTGTGCTTGGGGCATTTTGGGGCATTTTTTTGGACAAAACAGTTTTAGAGTTGCGGAGAGTCGGAAGACAGGTGGAGGAATGCAATCAAGGTAGGCAGGGAGATGTCATGGTTGTGGAAAGCCAAAAGATAGGTGGAAGGGAATAGACAGATAATGACACAAATGGCAGAGATGGGAGACAAGAAACAGACAGTAGAACTCCCAGTGATGAAGAAGAAACAAAAGGCAGTGGAGCGCAAGGGAATAGATGAGCACAAAAGTGGCAAGGACTGACAATGTCAGTTAGCAGGAAAAAAATGGGTAGGAAAGAAGCGACTTTGGAGGGAGTGAGTTAGTTATTTAGTTAGCCAAAGAGAGAGGATTATAGGATAGTAGAGCCTAGGGAGAGCTCTGCGGAGCCTTTTGTATTGAACTGAACTTTAATGGACTCTACGGAGTATGTTTATGTTGTTTTGAGATAAGTTAATGGAATTAGCCTATTGCTGTGTTGTATATTAT
Organism: Pinus albicaulis; assembly: GCA_034641835.2. Classification (NCBI taxonomy): domain Eukaryota; kingdom Viridiplantae; phylum Streptophyta; class Pinopsida; order Pinales; family Pinaceae; genus Pinus; species Pinus albicaulis. The sequence goes on along the minus strand of CM076570.1, from coordinate 556,922,619 downwards.
GGATTGGTTGATGCTCAATTGATTATGGTGAATGTATGCCTATTTTATATTTTTAATTCGGTACTCTGAACATGTAGTGATGAATGATAACTTACTTCTTAGAGTTGAGATATATATATATATATGTCTTATGTATGCTCATAAATATGATCTGTCTTAGTAATATTTCCTTGATATCAATGATATAGCATCTAATATCAGTAAGGTCGCGACACGACTCGGGTGAGACTCCCTGATCCCACAAGCAAGGTGAAAATGCCAGTGTTTTCCTAGAGTACAACGGAAAACTTGTTGGCATCAAGCATGAACCTGGGTCTCACCCAGAGACCTCCTTTTTCGCCAACAACACAATTCATCAAAACAACTGCAAAAAATAAATATTTGACTCCACTCAATTTCAATTTCAAGTCAAAATTAAATAAAATCAAGATTCATGTCCCACTCCTAGAATTTTTAAAAAATCCAACCTACAGAGAGTCATTTAAAAGTCTGCAACAACCATCTCTTTCTCCTGATTCTGTCAATATTTAATATGAATATCGTACTATATTTTTAGGAAACCATGTCCAAGATTAAAATGATGATAATTCTCCACCTTTTTATCTTTCACTCAACATTCATAACAAATTGTTGCACAACTGCCTATTAGATTATGGGGCCTCTCAAAATATGATGCCTAAGAAAATAGTGGATGAACTAGGACTGGAAATCACTAAATAATACCATGACCTCTATGCTTTTGAATCCAAAATGGTCAAGTGTTTAGGAGTGATCAAAGACTTGGTAATTTCTCTTACCCATCTTCCTATGAAAATTCTAGTGATGGACATAGTGGTTGCAGACATACCTTCTAGATTTGGAATGCTTCTTTCTAGATCTTGGTCGAAAAAGCTGGGAGGTACTCCTCAAATGGATATGACATATGCCAATATCTGATTCTTTGGAGGATAATTTAGGAGGTTGTATAGGAAAACAGAGATGGATTATATCATACGTGATCAGAAAAATCCATCAAAACATCCTATATGCAAAGGAGAAGAAGTTAGGGTCATCTATTTTACACCTTGCTGCTGATGACATCAATTTTTAGCCTGAAATCAGTAAAAAAAATAGCAGCTAATCATCTCAAAAGAGCAGGATTCAGAATAAGGACAAATCTAGAAATTGTATTTTGATGGAGCCTCATCAAGAGAGGCATTAGGGGCAGGTATAGCTCTTATTTATCCCACTCAACAAGTAGTGAATTTATCATATAAATTATAATTTGTCACTACTAATAACATTTCTGAATAAGAAGCACTGATTCTGGGAATGAAGGCAACAAAGGATTTGGGAGCTGAGAAATTGATCATTTTTGGTGATTCAGAGTTGGTGGTATAGTAGGTGAGAGAGAACTATCATGCAAAAAATTCAAAATTGAAGAATTATAGAAATGAAGTCTGGGATTTCATTGAACATTATTTTTCAGCATTCAATTTAAATTTTGTTTCCAGAGAAGAAAATGAAATGGCGAGTTCATTGGCCATTGCTACTAGTAATTTTATGGTTCATCTCAATATTAAAGAAACCTATGATATTCGGATTAAAAATAGACCTTTCATTCCTGAAAATATCAAATACTGGCAAGTATTTGAAGATGATAAAGAAATTCAGAAATTCTTGGAATGTGTAGAGGAGTTTTTAGACATTCAAACTGACAATGAACAAGACACAACTAAAATTCAAAGCAGCAAGCCATTCAAAACAAATTTAGCTGGAAAAGACATTATTGATCTGAAAATAAACTTCATTCCTAAAGGATTGGTTCCTTTAGAGATGTTGTTTGACAATAATGATGTATTTTTAAAACCTGACGGTAAGACAGATGAAGAAAGTACAGTTGCTTGCAACATTGGTACTGAAAGTCAACCTAGATATGTTAAAGTTTCTAAATTTCTTCCTCAAGAAACTAGAACTAAATATGCCAAGTTGTTGAGGCATTATGCAGACATTTTTTCTTGGTCCTAAAGTGATTTGAAGAAATATGACAGAAGTATAATGGAGCATAAAATCCCTCTTAAATCATAAGAAAAAACTGTGGCACAGAAGATAAGGCATATTAATCCTATGTTGCTCCTTATTATTGAAAAATAAATCAGAAAAATGTGGGAAGCCAAGATAATTATGTCTTTAATATTTTCCAATTGGGTAGCTAATAAAGTCTCGGTTCGAAAGAAGAATGGAAAAATTAGAACTTATGTTGATTTTCACAATTCAAACTAGTGCTCATTGAAGGATAACTATCCTTTACCCAAAATGGACCATATTTTGCAGAAGGTTGTAGGATCAAAGAGATTGTCAATGATATATGGCTTTTTAGGATACAATTAGATTTCTATTGACAAACAAGACAGGGAGAAAACAACCTTTACTACACCCTGGGGAAATTTTATGTAAAATAAGATGCCTTTCGGTTTAATGAATGCAGGTGCAACATTTCAGCAGGAAATGGACATTGCCTTTGTAGGAGAAAAGGTAAGCTTTTTTGTCATTTATTTGGATGACATAACAGTTTTTTCAAAATCTGATCATGACCATTTAAAACATTTGCAACAAGTGTTTGATAAGTGTAGAGAGTTTGGTTTGTCTTTAAACGCAAATAAATCATGCATTGTTGTTCAAGAAGGAATGTTGTTGGGGAATATTGTGATAGAAAATGGTATTTGCATTGACCCAGGGAGAGTTGAAGCAATTCCGAAAATTGGTTTACCCAGAAATAAGAAAGAGTTGCAATCATTTTTGGGTAAGATTAATTTTCTCAGGCATTTTTTCCAAACTTTGTAGAATTAATTAAGCATATAAATGTCTTGTTGAAGAAATATGTAGAGTTCAAGTGGAAAGATGAAGCAAAAACATTTTTCTTAGCAATCAAATCTACCTTGACTAAAGCTCCAGTGTTAATAAACCCTAATTTTGAGAAGAATTTTCCAATTTTCTCATATGCTTCGGAGGAAACTATTTCAACATTTTTACTTCAAAAGAACAAGGAAGGTTTGGAACAACCAATTTCTTTTTCTAGCCATGCATTAAGGGATGCTGATTTAAAGTACACCTTGGTTGAAAAACAAGCATATGTGCTGGTGAAGGCTTTGAAGTATTTTTGAGTTTATGTTTTTCATTCTAAAGTCATTGATTTTGTGCCAAATATTTATGTCAAGGATGTATTGTTGTAGCCAGACACATATGGAAGGAGGGGAAGATGGTTGAAAAAGCTTCTGGAATTTGACAATGAAATCAAACCTACTAAGTTGATAAAGGGACAGGGCTTAGCCTGATTGATGGAAAAATCAAATTGCAAAGATCTAAATCTAAACATGGAGATAGCTGAAGAAATAGATAAAGAAGGTATAAATAATTATCTTGAAATATTTTATTCCAATTGGTACAAGGATATAGTATACTTTTTGTTAAATTTCAGTTGTCCTCAAGAAATGGAAAAATCAAAGGGAATGGATTTTAAACTGAAGGTTGTTACGTATTGCATAATGGAAAATAATCTTTATTGGAAATACCCTGTAGGAGTTTTATTGAGATGTCTAGATGAAATTGAGTCATAAGAAGTTATAGCAGAGATACATGTAGGGGTTTGTGGTGGACATTTGTATAGGAAATCTACCGGAGCTAAAATTTTAAAAACTGGTTATTATTGGCCAACTCTTTTCTTTGATGTTTGTACTAAAGTCAGAGCTTGCACTGAGTTTCAAAAATTTTCCAGTAAGAAAAAGCTTCTCCCACTTCCTCTCATTCCCATTTCAATAGGTGCTCTTTTCCAAAAGTGGGGACAAGAATTCATTGGTGAGATTCACTCGCTATAATCAGGACAACAGAGGTTGATTCTTATAGGCATGTATTATTTCACCAAGTGGGTTGAGGTCATTCCAACTAGAAACACCATTGAAACATTAATAATTAAATTTACTTTGGAAAATATTATGTCTAAATTTGGTTGGCCTCAAAAGTTGGTGATTGACAATGCAATGGATTTTAAATATGCCAAGATGAATTTTATTTTTCAAAAGTATAACTTTGACTTGACTCATTCGACACTTTATTACCCCTAGGGTAATGGGTAGCTGAGTCATCAAATAAAAGTCTGGTAAGAATTATAAAAGAGACGATGATAGAAAACAAAAGAAATTGGGATACTTAACTAGTTCATGCTCTTTGGGCAGATAGGGTGACTAGAAAAAGATTAATTGGAGTTTCTCCCTTTCAACTTGTTTATGGTGTTGATGCTGTGATGCCATTACAGTTGGCCCTTCCTGTTATGATGTTTTTATAAGATGATCTCGATAATTCAAATGCCATTCAGAGAAGGATGTTGCAACTAATATAAGCTCATCAAATCCGGGAATCCCTGGTGGAAAAAATACAGAGGTATAAAGCCAAAGTAAAATTTGTATTTGACAAAAGAGAAAAACAACAGTTTTTCCAAGAAGATGATTTGGTATTGCGTTGGGATGCAAGAAGATATGACCATGGAAATCATGGTAAGTTTGATAACTTGTGCTTTGGGCCTTCTAAATTTGCTCAAGTTCTTGAAAATAATACATTTCTACTGAAACATTTAGATGATGATTAGTTAACTAGAGGTACAGTCAATGGTCATTATCTCAAAAAGTTATTTGTTTCTTGAGTTAGTAATTTTCTTCATTGCAAATATCCAAAGTTTTGTTTCAATAATACTCCATGCCCAATGGTAGTGGTGTTTTTAAATAGAGTCAGTCTCAGTTCAATCAATAAAATTCAGTTTCTGTCATTAGCTTCTAAAACCTAAAAGTATCGAGAGTTTAAGGCACTGAATATATAGTCCTTGAAGCATCATGTTATCACTCATAATTTTGTGAGTCATTACTTGAAATGGTCATACAGTTCACTCCTTCAAAAGGGTAAGGTCTCCTTAAATATTTTTCAAGTTGGCATAGGAAATTTCATTTTTCATATTTAACCTATCCTAAGTTTCAAGACCACCCTCATTTCAAAACCACCTCCATATAGGTCACATCATGTTCCATGAGTCATCATTTGCTGACATATTTCATTTCCCAAGATTAAAACTTTGGAAAGGTCATTTTAGCCAAGAATCCCTACTTTCGTAGTGAATTTAGTGTAAAATAGGCAGAAAACGCTACGAAACTACTGAAAGTTTCATAGTGAATATGAAGCATTTCTCTATTTTCTAACTTTGAACAGTCAATTTCAAGGGTGGATTATGGGAAAATAGAACCATATTTTAAGAAAATGAGAGATTTTATTTTCAATAACATATCAAATAACAATAACCTCTTTCACTTTTCTCAAAAGTGCTACAAATTGGGAGATAAAGGGATGTATTTCAGCCCTATTTTCAGAATGTATAATTTTCCTGTTTTATACATGTTTTTAGAATGCATATTCTGGACATTGAGAGATCTGTTTCAAAAATACAAGAGAGGTTTTTCTTCAGGGAATAATTACCTACAAAAACCTCCTTTATTTTTTCAATATCTATTAAGGATATGGATAAAAGAGCTCATCTCTAAACCCTATGTTTTCAGAAAAAAAAAACTGAGTCATTTTAGTGATGAGAAAAATTGCTAAAGTGAAAAGCAGGGAAAATTTTAAGGATGGAAAATTATTTTGAAGTTTAAAAAATTGGCGAATCTCACTAGTCCCTAATATGCAAACTATAAAATGTTTATTGATTTATTTATAAAATTATTCAAATTTCAATGATATTATATATATTGTCTATATAATGTTGGTGATTTTTAACGTAAAATAATTTTATATTGTGAAATTTAGGCGAATCATTTTGATAAAAAAATGGAAATTGGTGAATATTTTTTTTGGAAAAACCATGGAAAATTAGCCCACCTGCGAATATTAGCCCCTAAAATTTTCCATGGTGAAAAGGATGTTTTTTGAGGAAGAAACACCTCAAGAATATTAGGTTGAGTTGGTTTATGTTTTGAAAGGTAAATGGAATGTTTAAAATCAATTTTTTACAGCTGGAAGGTTCCTTTTTGAAACAAGGCAAAAATTTGGAAAAAACACAGTTTTTAGCAGTTTCGTAGTGTTTCCTAGGCTTCAAGCCAGGAAAACGCTACAAAACCACATGTAGCTTTCTTTTTGCATTTAAAACCATTTTGGGAAGATTTAAAGAGGTGTAAATGATATGGAAGATGTGTCAGGGCATGATGAACACAGTTCAAGAGGAAAGAAGCAAAAATTTTGATTGCAAAGGTCATTTTTGGACATTACAAAAGCACGCTACGAAACTGCCATGTTTTCATAGGGAATTGTTTCTTAAGGTTTCCACGCAAATGAAAAATTATTTTGGAAATATGAAAGAGGCTTTGCTTCACCACATACTTCTCTACAAAATTCTCTCTAATTTTTTGAAAATCTATCAGGATTTGGAAATTATACACTCATCTTTGAAGCCTACTTTTTCAGAATTTTCACTAACCAGATTTGTGAAATAATTGTAAAAATTTGACATGGAGGAGGTCCAGATCAGCATCCACGTGGCATAATGATACATTAGAACTCTAGTACACTCAGAAAATTAGTTGGTTTCATTTGATAAGGGTTATTGAATTGGTTTGTTAAACTATTAATGAAAGAAGAGTTCATTATGTATTAAAACTCTACAAAATAGAAATATCCGTAGGAAGTCTCCAAGTGATAGAATCATGTTTCAAATAGGTCTCGGAGGTGGGAATTTGAAGCTAACAAGGTGGAATATGATTTGTATGAGTCCTAATTCTATAAAGGACTTATTTTTAGAGTTAGAAAGGGTTGTTGGTATATGGTATGACTGACTGCTACTATTGTAAACAAGTTTTTATATCTGTAACACAAAGTGGTTTTTTCTTGACAGACTTGAGATTCTCATGGAGTTTTTAATTCTTTATTTATCTACATATTATGTTTTACTACTTGAATTAGATTTCATTTTTATTACTATGAATTCATAACTCTATGCTTTGAATTCCTTTATTAATGAGATGACTGTGTTTTTCTATGTTTTATGAGTGAGTTGCCTTTGAACCACTAGCAATAGATTTCATTATTATTACTCAGAATTCATAATTATATGCTCTGAATTCCTTTAGTAATGAAATGAATGTGTTGACCTATGTTATATAAGTTAAATAACTTTGTTAAAGACCCCTATCTGCCTCAGCTTATATGTCAAGAAACCTTACCACTGAACCTACTGATTTGTTCACTCCATAAGCCCAATGGTAGGAAGCCTTCATATTTTCAACCTGAAAACATAAAAAACCAAGAGAAAATTCATAGAGTTAGCCATCTATCTTTATCATTAACCAATATCATAAACTCTTTTGAGAGAGCCCTCTCAGAATGAAGAGGTTAAGCTTGAGTCAGAAGCTGGTTTGAAACAGTTGCTCCAAGTTGACCATTGAAGCAGCCCAAGAGGACTCAATTTGGTGATAACATTTTGGTGTCATTTCTGGGGAGCGAAGGTGTAAATTTTCCCTGGGAAGAATGAAAAAGTTTCAGTTCTAAGGTCTGAGAGAAGCAGACACTTAGACACATATTATTTGTATTTTTGCTCTAGCGACTCTGCACATCAAATAATCAATTGGAAGGTGACTCCACTTCTTGAATATCAGTAGCTTGATGAAGTTCCAAGATGAGCTCCATTGAAAGAATAAATTTTAGGTATGCATCTATGAATCGGTCTCACATCCCTAGTTTTACAAATCATATGCCAAAATTTGAATGGCTAATTGATCTTCCTATATTTAAAGATGAAAAGAAGACAATATTGCTCTTCATTTTCTTAGATTCGATATGCATGTACACATACTTAAGGTTCAGTCCCCTGAGGATTGTCTCATGAAGAAGTTTATGGCCACTTTAGAAGGAAAGCATGAGCTTGGTACGAAAGCCCGCCACATGGTTCATTGTATTCTCTTGCTGATTTCCATATTGCATTTTATAAGATGTATGAAGAGTGTCATCCTTCCTTATTACTGGTCAAAGACTGTTGTAAACATTGTGTGATTTTTATTTAATATTTGGAGAATTTTTATGAAGATGATGACTTCATGGATGAGGAAATTTTAGAGGCCCTTCATGACAGTCCCTTTCATCACCAAGAAGAAAGGATAGCCTCTCTCTTGGATGAAAATGAAACCTAGAAGGAGTTTATTTATGAAAATTATGTTACGTCCTCTGAGTTAGATGAAAATTTGCAGCAGAATTGTCAGCATTTTGATCATCAGGAGTATGAGAATCATTTCAAACAATAAGAGGAAATATTGGAAGATAATTGCTATAATTCTCAGGTAAAGGAAGAAGTTTATTCTTCATGTCATTTCTTGCATCACACTAATGGGGAAGTGGATGAAAATTTTTCTTTGTCCTTGTCTTCTAATCTGAAATCATTTGAGTGCAAGTCAGAAGATAAGATTCAATTTGTGGATGAAGTTGCTAAGAACATTGAAAAATACGCTGAAGTTTTAGAAGATCAAATTCAATCTTATACTCTTCATGATCAATATCAATATTTTCAAAAGTTTCTAATGCCATAACACAAATAGAGGGTGATGCTACCTTTCTCTTTTGAGATTGAGGAAGAATACCCTATTTTTGAACTAAGTTTGAAAATCAGTTTGATAGCACACAACTAAATCTTGTGTGGTTGAGCAAAGCATATATGAGTTTTCCAAAGATGTAGAATGTCTTGAGAATCATCAAACAGATTATGTATTCTATAATCCTATAGCTGACTAGATGGAAGAGTTCTACAGTTCAGATTTCTAGTTATATTTTCATTATGAGCATTAGATACATTTGATATCACCTTGGTCATTTGAGTATCATGCTTATTTTTGGTTCAAGTGAAGTCAAGAGGTTCAAATGTCATATCAGATCAATGGTTGGCTTCATTGGAAGTTTCATGTTGCTTGAATTAAGAATGGACATTGCAGCTATTAGGGTAGGTAGGAGTGTGTGAATAATCTAAAAGTTGACTGAGCATCTTTTCAGTAGGTACAAAGTTGGTTTTTCAACAATAATCATCAAGCTTGAGCTCGAGGAGAAGGCCATAAGAGCTTGGCGAATTTTTCATAAATTTTAGAGTTTTTATTTCCAAGAATATGGATGGCACTGGAACTACAGGTTCTTTGGTGTACCACAGGGGCACACCATCCCAAGTGGAGCCACTGTTATCACTCATAATTTTGTGAGTCTTTAATTGACATGGTCATAGAGTTCACTCCTTCAAAAGGGTAAGGTCTCCTTAAATATTTTTCAAGTTGGCATAGGAAATTTCTTTTTTTCATATTTAACCTCCTAAGTTTCAAGACCACCCTCATTTCATCTCAAAACCACCTCCATATAGGTCACGTCATGTTCCATTAGTCATCATTTGCTGACATGTTTCATTTCCCAAGCTTACAACTCCAAAAAGGTCATTTTAGCCAAGAATCCCTACTTTCATAGCGAATTCAGTGTAAAATAGGAAAAAAATTCTATGAAACTGCTGAAAGTTTCGTAGCGAATATGAAGCATTTCCCTGTTTTCTAACTTTGAGTAGTCAACTTCAAGGGTGGTTTATAGGTAAACAGAACAATATTTTAAGAAAATGAGAGAGGTTATTTTCAAAATCATATCAGGTAAAAATAACCTCTTTCACTTTTCTCAAATATGGTACAATTTGGGAGATATAGGGATTTATTTCAGACTTATTTTTAGGATGCATAATTTTCCTATTTTATAAATGTTCTTAGAATGTAGATTCTGGACAGCTGGAGATGTGTTTCAAAAAACCATGAGAGATTTGTATTAAAGACATACTGACCTAAAAAAATCTCCTTCATTTTTTCAATATATATCAATGATAGGGATAAAATATCTCATCTCTTAACCCTATGTTTTTCAAAGAAAAACAAAGTCATTTTAGTGATGAAAAAACTTGCTAAAAGTGAAAAGGATGTTTTTTGAGGAACAAACACCTCAAGACTCTTAGGTTGAGTTGGTTTATTTTTTGAAAGATCAATGGAATTTTTAAAGTAAAATTTTTAGAGCTTGAGGGTTCCTTTTTGAAACAAGGCAAAAATCTGGAAAAAAACATAGTTTTTAGCAGTTTCGTAGTGTTTCCTAGGCTTGAAGCGAGGAAAACGCTACAAAACCACCTGTAGCTTTATTTTTGCATTTAAAACCATTTTGGGAAGCTTTAAAGAGGTATAAATGATATGGAATATGTATTAGGGCATGATTAACACAATTTAAGAGGAAAGAAGCATAAATTTTGATAGCAAAGGTAATTTTTGGATGCTACAAAAGCACGCTACGACACTGCAATGTTTTTGTAGCGAATTTTTTTTTAAGGATTATGAGCAAATGAAAAATTAATTTGGACATATGAAAGAGGTTTTTATTCATCACAGGCCCCTCTATAAAAATTTCTCTTACTTTCTGCAAAGCTTTCAGGGCTTGGAAATTATACACTCATCTTTGAAGCCTACTTTTTTAGAATTTTCACTAACCAGATTTGTGAAATAATTGTAAAAATTCGACTTGGAGGAGGTCCATCTCAGTATCCACGTGGAATAATGACACATAATCACTCTATTACACTCATAAAATTAGTTGGTTTAAGTTGATAGGGGTTATTGAATTGGTTTTTTAAACTATTAATGAAAGAAGAGTCATTTTTGTATTCAAACTCTGCAAAATAGAAATATCCCTAGGAAGTCTCCAAGTGATAGAATCATGTTTGAAATAGGTCTCTGAGGTGGGAATTCAAAGCTAGAAAGGTGGCATATGATTTGTGTGAGTCCTCGTTCTATAAAGGACTTAGTTTTAGAGTTAGAAAGGGTTGTTGGGATATGTTATGGTTGAATGCTACTATTGTAAACATGCTTTTATATCAGTAATAAAGAGTGGTTTTCTTCTTGACAGACCTGAGATCCTCATGAGGTTTTTAATACTTTATTGATATACATCTTATGTTCTACTACTTGTAGTATATTTCATTTATATTACTCAGAATTCATAACTCTATGCTCTTACTTCCTTTAGTAATGAGATGACTGTGTTTTTCTATGTTTTATGAGTGAATTGGCTTTGAACCACTAGCAGTAGATTTCATTTCTATTACTCAGAATTCATAACTCTATGCTCTAAATTCCTTTAGTAATGAAATTACTATGTTGACCTATGTTCAATGAGTGAATTGCCTTTGTTAAAGACCCCTATTTGCCTCAGCTTCCATGTCAAGAAACCTTGCTACTGAACCTATCAATTTGTTGACTCTATAAGCCCAATGGTAGCAAGCCTTCATCTTTTCAACCTGAAAACATACAAAACCAAGACACAATTCATAGAGTTAGCTATCTATCTTTATCACTAACCAATATCATAAACCCCTTTGAGAGAGCCCTCTCAAACTAAAGAGGCTAAGCTTCAGTTAGAATATGGTTTGAAACAGTTACTCCAAGTTGACCATTGAAGCAGCCCAAGAAGACTCAATTTGGTGATAACACCTCACAGGGAGGACTTCATCCCCAATAGGAGCCACTATTAGCACTGTAATTTAAAAAAAAAAATCTTTCAAGGTCTGCTCATCATCGTAAGTTGTGTTTTTATCCTCTCTTGTCTCCTAACCTATGGTGGAGAGCCCTGGAGGGTTAAAATGTACTAGTTATTTATCACCTTTTAATAAAATCCAAAAGGAATTCTGAGTCCAATAGTTTGATTGTGTTATAGAGTGGTTAGGGTAAATTTTCTTTTAATAAGTCTTTTAACTGCTTTCAGTGGTTAAGTTCATGAGTTTAACTTGAAAAGTCTTATTCATTCACCATGATTTTCCTATCTGAGGTTAAAGACATAATGTTAGAGTCACCAGTTGTGTTAGGAATAATACAGGAATAGATACTCTTTCCTTGAGAGACAACTATCTTCTTCAAAAGTTCTAGTTTTAAAAGTAACACAAGTAATAGTTTTCTTTTTAAAAAAAGTAGCTATTACCTACAAAATTGGTACAAGGAGACAAAGGGAGCATTATTTGGGTGAAACAAATACTTTTTTTAGAATATTGAAGACTTATTAAAATGAGAGGTGTTTCTCACCTGAAAGGTGGTTATTTTTCATTGGAGGATACATTAAAAGGTTGGTTATTTGTTTGCGAAGGTTACTCAAATATATTGCTACTCATTAAAGGATAAATGTATTAAAGTGTAGTACAAGTAGAAATTATTCAAAAATGTGATGGATTTTGGTGAAATGAGTTAGAAACAAGTTTAAATCATTTTTTTTTTTGTGTCATTCCCCCTCATTGAGTTTTAGGGCATGCAGAGCTCTACCTCCATTCACTCTTGTGACAGCTACAACAAAACGTTCTTATCCTCCAGTTCAAAACAATATGTTAACAAGTGCTAGAAGTTAGGGCTTGGTGGAGGGTAGTTGTTCTTCATTTTATAGTTGTGCATTGGTGGTTAGGTTAAATATTAGCAAGATGGGAAAAGGAGGTAACATGAACCGTTCAGATCTAACTAACGCTCATTTTGGTGACAATCGTGCAAGTCTGAGTTCAAAGCTGCAAAGTCATATAAATTTTTAAGGAAGTTTCCATGTGAAAATGTGGTAGTAGATCAAGAATTTTCTAAGACATTCAATGGAGAAAAGGTCAGGATTAGGTCCTAGACCTTCAATATCACCAAAAACATCATTTCAAAGGCAACTAAAACTTCAGCTATAGGTGAGTCTTGGCAAAACAAGAACAAAACATTGCTTAAAGTTGAGTCAAATATATATTTAAAGCCCGAGCATGAAAATATTGGTTTGACTCCTACCATTCCTATTTCATATTTTAAGCTGGAGTGGCATCATGCCATTACCACTGTACAACATTACATAACCTGTGAGGGTAGGTTTTCAATTTTCCATAAATACCAGATGAGGTTTCTAGCTCATATATCTAGCACCAAACCTATGAATCTATCATTTTTCCTTCACATATCTATGCTATCAATTTCTCAAAAGATACATAAAGCTCCAGGATATTCTCTCCATAATATCTATCACAGAGGTTTGATTAAGATACTGGTGGTTCATCACCCAAGAAAGAAAAGAACCACATGTGATAAATTTTTAGTAGATGAGGGATTTAGCAGTATTCACTCAAGGAGAAAAGAAAGAAGGCCTATAAAGTTAAAAATCCAAGAGAATCAGTCAAGCCCTACCCCTACACTCACTCCTTCACAAGCTGGTCCAACTTCAATATCATCTAGTGGACATACTAGGAACTCAGCCATAAAGTCTAGAGTTCAAACCACAACTTCTACACCAATCATCACTCCTACACCAATAGTGCAACCAGCTAAGGAGGTATACACTAGTAGTTTAACTGAGGAGCCATAGACCTTGAAGTCTTTCATGCAGGAATATAGAAAAAAACTCAAACAAAAAGCTACCCTACTTGAAAAAAACACTATGACTAAGAGAAAAGTCGAGGCAACTTCTTCTTCAGTGGAATTCAGCTGTGAAACCTTCATATCAATACATATTCTAGAGGCTAGATAGGAGACTCAACAAAAAAATTCCATTTCAGCACCAAAGGAGATTACACTTGCACAAGTATTTTCCTCACCTAAAAAGGTGAAAATAAAAGTTTCAGGGACTATCACAGTGGAAGAACCTACCATAGCTCAAAATTTCTCATCTATTGGTTCTTCAGCCAAGGGGAAGAATGCAATTGTAATTCATTCATATTCACCTTTTGAGGAGGATAGTAGTGAGATAGAATTCATTGAGCTAGATTTTGAAGAAGGACAGTCAAGTAGAGTCATACATGGTATAAAGAGGTCTTTATATATCCAAAAACCATACATTCAAATGCCTCACACTAGTCCAAATAACAAGCTCAAATTAAAAAGTAAAATCATATCCAAACCTGTTGTTTGGTCAATTTAGTGTGTCCTAAATTGCTACATTAATTTATCAATCCGGGATTCGTAAGTTGATGAAGTGTGGCGCACTGTATGTGCAAGATAACCTATTTCTTATCTTTTTGTCGTTTTTAGTTTTCTAATGTGAGAAGGAAATTCTAAAATAAAAACAAGTATGGTTATGATTGTTCAAGGCAATGATATCCTTTATAATGATTTACCAACTTGAAACCTCAAAAGGAATTTGAAACATAAAATGACAAAACTTGAAAGGAAATGAAAATGTGCTGCTAACCTAGTAAATCAAAACAGTGAACTATTGAGCATGAAAACCAAACTATCCTTGCTGCTGTCTAAACACAAAAGAAACTATGCTTAAAGAAATCCAAGAATTGCAACAAATTAAATCTAAATCAAATTACATCAATTTATATTCTGATCCCTCGCCATTAGTCCAGCTATGGCTTTCGGAGGTAACCATAAACAACTTGAGCAATCTGATATCTAATTTGTAGAAAAAGAAACTAATATCAAACTACACACTCATACTTCAATCCCTCACCATCAGTCCAGCTGTGGCTTTCAGAGGTAACTGAAAATGTCATGAGCAATTTAATATATCTAACTTGCAGAAAGTAAACTAATATCAAACTACACATTCATACTTCAATCCCTCACCATCATTCCAGTGGTGGCTTTCGGAGGTAACTGAAAATGTCATGAGCAATTTAATATATCTAAATCTAACTATTGAAGAAAATGTGCAAGACTAAAATAAACAAAGCAGTACTGAAATTAAACATAAATTGAGAAAAATAAATTAGCAGCAGAACAATATTGATTCCATGTCATTAGTCAAAAGATATGCAAATGCCTGGGCTTCCTATTTGAAATATGAAACAAGAACACTGATCAGTTAACATAAAACATGAAAGATTATGGACAGAAGTAAGATGTAAAGCATGAGAGATTATAAACAGAGATGAAGCATAGATACCATGAAAGATGCAATGTATAAACACATGAATGACTTATGGCACAATGAGCTTAAAGAAATAAAACAAGAACTAACAATAATGCACAAAACCTCAGCGTGTGCAGGGGCCCTCTGCACCAGCCTTGGCAACAACCTTCAAATACGAATTACGCTTGGAAACAGAGTCTTCTTATATATTAAAATGCAGTCATAACAGAGAGGTGATATTACAACATAGTGGCAACGTAATTACATTACAGAGCTATCTGGAGGCTAGTGGAGACTAATCTAATATGCGTATGTAAACGCATTATTTATAACAAAGGAAATATAACTAATTCCCTAAAGTTTATGCTGATAGAAAACACGTAAACCATTACGTCCAGAGATCTAGGATCATGGTCGCGTTGAGGAGTAAATCTATGAAGAGTGGATGTTGGATTCGGCTGATGGAGCCATGTACAGGTGTTGATGTGTCTCCCGTAAGTTAGAAACGATCATGCAAATCCTCACGTGATGAGAAACAGAGTCCTGTCACCGTGGGACTCTACGGTTGACTTCCACTTGGCCACCTTTGACCGCAGCCTCCTTAGGTGAATTTTCTCGAGCCAATAGGACACGATCCATGTCCACATCATTTCTGACTTGCCCATGTGGCTCGTTTTTCCTGAAGACACCTGTAACATAGGCTTTCACAAAATGGCTGCGGAAAGTTGCAGCAGCTGCGGAAAGTGGAAATATTCCGCAGCTAAATGAGAAAAAATCTAAATCAAACAACAGACAAAAAATATAGTTAAAAACCATTTTATATTCTCTTTTGCAATTAATATACAATGATATTGACAACTTGGAAGGTTCAGGTGAGTGAAAAAGGTCTAGGAAGATGTATAAGAAAGATGCAGATTTGAGACTCAACATACCCCCACTGTGAAGCTGTTGCATGTCCTCATGCAACCAAAATTTTGATAATCCTTCTTCAATATATATGCCTTGACACTTCAGCCAATACATCCAATCCTCTCCTCTTCTTCCTTGGTGCTGCTAACATCCTGGGCTTCTTCATTAAGCATCTAAATTTGATATTAACCAGTGCTCTGCTTAACTTCTGGCATTTCTTTTTCAATTTCTTGTTCTTCTTCTGCCATATTCCCCTCATTTTCATTTTTAATGTGTTTATTTAAAAGCTCTAGCTCAAAGACTTCCTGTTTCAGTGATTGGACTAGATCATTTTGTACTGTGTGAGGCTGAATGGACGAAGTACTGGGACCTGTAGCCGCTTTTTCTAAAGATTCTATATAATCATATACTTCTTGCTGCTTGGGGTCTATATCAGGTGTCATTTTTATTGGGATGTCCCCAAAATGCCGTGAAGGAGAGTTGTCTTCAAAATCTGGCTGAGAAGGGCTCACATCAACATCTGGCTGAGAATGGGATGGACTATGTTCAATGTCTGACTGAGAATGAAATGAACCAGGTTCACTAACTAACTGAGAGTGAGATGGAATATGGTCAGCTAGGGACTGTTCAGATGTTTCTTCTCCCAAATCGATAAAATGAGGTCCCTTCATTTGCGTTTTCCTCAAATTCCCCTTAAGCCTGGAACTTCTTCTCACACGCTGTGGACCACTATCTTTTTGCTTTTGTTTCCCTTTCTCTTTCTTCTTGGCTATAGATAACTGTTCTTGAAGATGAACCAATCTCTTAGATAACACTTGATGATCTTCTTCTTCGGAAGAAGGAGTTTGATGTATAGCCTCAATACTTTTTCTCTCTTTTGATGTTATTGGCTTTTTACCCTTGGTTTCTTTCTTCTTCCTTGTTGAAAGTCTCTCTTCCCTACTAGTTCTTTCAATTGTAGTAGTAGGAGTACTTTGAGTTTCATCATTTGTTCTTTTTCTCCTACTCCTTCTTGATGTGCTACCTTCAGGAATTTCTTGAGGTTCCTCAAAGAAATTTCTAATCAAAAATTGTTCCCATGTGTCCTTCTTCTCCTTTAACTCCTTTTCAGTCAAAATTTTTACAAGACCATGGTGATATAGATGTGGTTCTACATCCCCTAAATGTTTCTGAACAGTCACAGACATCTTCTTCAAACTATTTAATAGAAAATATGGGAGATTGAGAGTTTGATTATCTAGAAAATTCATCAGCAATCTGGTATGGTACATATACATGGACCCAAAACGGCCTTCACAGGTGATGAATTTTTGAACAACTAGCAGCAAAGTAGCCCATTCCTCTTTCAAAGCATAAACAAGAATTCCTCTTTTAAAAATAGTTATGTCCATACCTGGGTTATGTAGAATTACTCTCCAAGCTTCATCACTAATGCTTTTGTTCTTAAATCATCGTTCACCCTCTTGAAGAAGTTCTGTGGCAGATGCTATAGATGCCTCATTCATCGTGAACTTAAGGTCTCCAATCTCTACCTCTAGGCCATTAAACGACCTTGCAAATGCTTTTGTCACTTCTTTATGGTAGCCTCTAAACTTTTGGATAAACCGCAGCCACTTTTCCTTCTTCAATATATCCCTGACTTGCGGATATCCTTCCATGAATTTAGGTCATTCTGGTTCTACTCTCAACAATTTACCCATCTTTCTTTCTGCTCTTTAAAAACTTGCCTATTTGAGGAGGGTTCAATGGAAGTAGGACGTCTGAATGAATAGAAATGAGCACGATGACTGTAGGTAGATATCAGAGAGTGGGTATACATACTGTAGCATAACAAAGAATGAAATGGAGAGAAGCGGAACAGAGAAGGGTTTCGTGAGCACGGCAGAGATACGGCTGTGAGATTAATAGAACAATAGGAAGAGTATAACACATCCGGAAGTGTTTGAAATTTGGTGGCTGCAAAATAAATGTAAGCACATTTAAACAACGGCGATGGATTTTATGCGGCTGAAAGAAGCCGTAGTCAAATCAACTACGTCTCATTGTCACCGGTGGAATATCGGAGTATGAGTGAATATCGGGGGTTTAATTATGGGACCGTTTGAGAATGAATGCGAGAAGATCATATGGAGATCGTGAAAGGGTTACGGAGTTTGTCAATATAATCATTGCACATAATGGATGGAGCTTATGGTTTAGAACTATATAAAAATGTGTTTTAAATGCCATTTGAAATGAATTTTTACTCATACCTTGGAATTCTTGCCTTTTTCCTTGGTCTTCAATTAGTTGCTCCTCATTGATATCTTGAATGCTCCATGTCTTCATTTTTGGTCCTCATACCTGCATTTTATTTCATGATTATGGAAATAACATCTGGCTGTACATTATTTTGAAAACAGAGTGGTAGCTGTGGAATCTTCTTCTGGTTGCGGAAACTGGTGTCAGCTGCGGAAACAGATGTCAGCTGCGGAAACTGACACAACTATTATTTGGGTGAATGGAAATGAACGGATGACAAATGACTAAATGGAAATGGTCATGAAAGAGAATTTTATTGGTAAAATGGAATGAAAAATGAAGTGAAATGGAATGAAGTGGAGTGAAATGAAGTGGAATGGAATGGAGTGGGTGGTCACAAAACTTGTGAAATGAAAGAGAGATTTTTTTTTTTGGAAAATATAGGGTGTCAGGTGTTCCTGATTTTCACCCAATATTTTTTGTATAAGACTGCCAATAAGTGATTGGTTTTCAGGCTTATACAATTTTTTTTTTATTTTTTATTTTTTATTTTTTATTTTTTATTTTTTTTATTTTTTTTATTATTTTTTTTAATTAATTAATTTATTTTATTTTATTTTATTTTTAACTGAAAAGAACAAAAGCTAGGCTGGTGGAGAAGAAGAATTCTTCTGTACTAGCCTGATTGTAAAATTTTCTTGAAACATTTTGAAACTTTGAGAGGCCAACAGGGAATTTCAACTGTGGCCATTCAAGGTTATATTTGAAATCACTCAATGGTCTTGATTCTTACCGCTCCATTGCTAAAGATCTGTCAATGTCAACTTACATGGCCCAAAAATATGAGTCTGAAATTTTCCTTGAAAATCTTTAAACTTGGAATCAAATAACAATGCCCAATCTTCTTCTTGAAACTTCTTTTCTTTGATGTACTTGTCATGCCATTTAGCTCTTTGATATTGAACTAGATCAGTTCTTAGAATTGCCTCTTGTATGATCTCATCTAGCTCGTTCAATTGCTCCATTCTATGCTTTTGGGCTTCTGATAAGTCCATCCCCGACTGAACTGCTATCTTGAAGGTCTTGACTTGGAACTCAATGGGGAGCAGGACTTCTTTCCCATAAACAAGTTCATAGGGAGAATGTCCTGTTGTATTTCTCCATGTAGTTCTGTAGGCCCACAAGGGTTCAGGAAGCCTTTCTGCCCAATCTCTTCTATGTAGATGAACAGTTTTGGTGATGATACTTTGAAGAACTTTGTTTGTAGACTCCACTTGACCATTTTCTTGCGGATGGTAAGGAGTAGATCTTCTGTGATTGATTTTGTATTCTTCCATCAACTTATCCACCAAGTTGGATGTGAATTGGCTTCCCTGATCTGTCACAATTTCTCTTGGAACACCAAAGCGAGTAAAAATATCCTCATAAACAAAATGAACAACTAAATTTTCAATAGCAGATACTAATGCTTTGGCTTCTACCCATTTAGTAACATAATCAGTACAAACCAATATATACTTCTTTTGCTTAGATGGTGGATTAATAGGTCCAATGAAATCTAAAGCCCATTTTTCAAAGGTTTCAATGAGTACTTGTGTTTGCAATGGAATTTCATTTGAAAGGGTAGGTTTCCCTACTCTTTGGCAGCTGTCACACCTTTTGACATATTGTTTTGCATCTTTGAAGAGGGAAGGCCAATAATATCCTAAAGAGAGGATTTTATAGGCCGTCCTTTTGTCTGCAAAGTGTCCGCCACATGGTTCATCATGAAATGCCTTAAGAATATCAGGCATTTCATCTTCCCTGACACATCTTCTGATCACAAGATCTGGCCCTGTTTTAAACAATTCGTTAGAAATCCATGAATATTTTGAACTCTCCCGAATAATTTTTCGTTTTTCACTTGGAAATAAATGTGAAGGTAGTTTCCCTGTAACCAAATAGTTAGCAATATCTGCATACCAAGGAGTTTTAATAGTTACCGCAAACAAGTATTCATCAGGAAACTTATCCTCTACAGGAGAATCTTCTTTAGTATTCTGAATCCTAGACAAGAAATCAGCTACTGTATTTTGTTTCCATGGTCTATCCAACACAGTAATATTGAATTCTTGTAAAAGTAAGAGCCATCTTGTCACTCTGCCATTAGTAACAAGTTTGTTCATTAAATATCTAATTGCAGAATGGTCAGTATGAATAAAAGTTTCATAGCCTATTATGTAATGTCTAAACTTATTAATTGCATGAACAACAGCTAAAAACTCTTTTTCAGTCACAGTATAGTTCAACTCTGTGGGAGTCAAATTTTTACTGGTATAATAAATGGCATAAGGAACTAAATCTTTTTGACCCAACACAGCTCCTAGAGCTGTATCTGAAGCATCTGTAGAAATATGGAAAGGGAGTTTCCAATTTGGTCCTCCCAAGATAGGTGCTTCAGCTATTCTTGTTTTCAAAGTTTCAAAGGTTGATTGACAATCAGGATCCCATTTAAATTCACAGTTTTTTGTAAGCAATTTGAAGAGTGGAGATGCTATTTTAGTGAATTTTTCTATAAATATTCTATATTAACCAGTAAATCCTAGAAAACTTCTAACATCTCTTTGACAATTTGGAATAGGTAACTTGGGGATGACTTCAACTTTTGATCTATCAACCTTAATCCCATCTCCTGAAATATGATGCCCCAAAACAATCCCTTCAGTAAACATCATAAAGCATTTTTCATGGCTTAATGAAAGGTTTGTTTCTTTACATATTATAAGAAATTTTTTCCAAATTTTCTAATGCCTCTTCAAATGAATTACCATAAACTGTAAAATCATCCATATAAACCTCTACACAATCATGGATTAGATCAGAAAAAATTCCTAGTACTGCTCTTTGGAATGTTGCTCGTGCATTACATAACCCAAAAGGAAGCACTTGGTAGGCAAAAGTTCCCCATGGACAAGTAAATGTGGTCTTATCTTGATCTTCAGGTGCTACCTGAATTTGATTATAGCCACTAAAACCATCCAAAAATGAAAAGTACTTTTTACCCGCTAATGTATCTAATACCTGATCGATAAAAGGCAAAGGAAAGTGATCCTTCAAAGTTGCTTTGTTCAATTCCCTGTAATCAATGCATACCCTCCATTTACCATTCTTTTTAGGTACTATAACCAAAGGAGAAACCCATAGGCTATCTAAAATTGGGTAAATGAAGTTTACATTGAGTAGTTTTTGGAGCTCTTCTTTCACTATCTCCCTAAGATTTGGATTCATCCTTCTTTGAGGTTGTCTGATTGGTCTACTGTTTTCCTCAATATAGACATGATGGATGCAAGTCTTAGGATCAATACCTTTCATGTCAGTATACTCCCATGCAAATGCAGTAGAATGTTTTTGCAAGATTTTGGTTAGTTCTTCTTGTTGTGACTTTTCCAAATGCTTGTTGATATTCAATGTTTTTCCTGGAAAAATCTCAATGGTAGAACTACCAAACTCTTCTATAGAGTAAATAGACATTTGTCTTGATGATAAATATTCTATGTCAGATTCCAACTGAAATTGTGTGGGGTCATATTCTGAAGATGTCTCAAAATTTTCTAATGTGTTCAGAATTTGACTATCCTCACTGATTTCAGAAATGGTAAAGACAGGTTGTATAGTGTCCTCATCATCAACCCATTCATTGTCTCCTACTTCCGTGATTGCTCTTGCTGGAGGATACAAATTGAATTTCTTTGTCGAATTACCATTAGAAATGTACATGTCCCCAGATCTACAACTAATAAAAGCATCAGCTGTGGCTAGCCAAGGTCTTCCTAAAATAAGTGGGTGCCCTCCCAGATTACTCTTGGGAGTCAAAATCATAAAATCTACTGGATATTCCCAAGAATCTAAGGAGACTGAAATATCTTCTAATACACCATCTGGTTTAATAATTGATCGATCTGCAAGTTGCAGTAAAGTAGGTGTAAAAAGAAGGTTAGGAAGTTTTAGTTGGTCCATAGTCTGTCTACTCATAATGTTGATAGTAGCCCCTAAGTCAATCAATGTGTTTGGAATTTCTATCCCATTTATATGTGTCTTGACAATTGGACTTCCTGGATCTACATACTTCTGCATGGTAATTTTTCCCATCATGATATTTGCAATTTTTCCTACCAGGTGGATTCTTCTTATGTCTTTTAGTTTCCTTCCTGGTCTTTTGAAACTAAACTCCTTTATTGTTTTTGCTAGAATAGGAATCTCTCGAATGGCTTGTAGCAAGGGAATCTTGATACAAACATTCTTCAATTCATCTAGAAAATCATATTTAGGCAACAAGATTTTTTTTTCCACCCCCTTGTCAATTTGTAGTCTTTCAGGAAAAGGAGGTGTAGATGAAGATGCAGGTTGCTCAACTATAGGAGTTGTGGGTGTTAAATTTTCTTTTTATTTTTGAATGTTTGAATTTTGAAGAGATGCTTCCTCAGAACCCTCATTGACTTTAAGAGAGTCCTCCTCAGAGGTATCTTGTTCTTGAATATCTATAGAAGGTTTTTCTAAAACTCTACCAGATCTGAGTTGTACATCGTTGAGAGGAACAATCATATAGGTAGGAAATTGTTGTCCTTCTACCATGTAAGTATTCCGAGGATTTTTATTGTTAGGATTTGGCAATGGCTGAGCTGGAAGTTGATTTGTCTTTTGTTGGTATGGGAGCATGAGTTGAGGATTTGGATTTTGTTGAAAAGGTTGTTGTTGTGGAAATGGCAATGAAAGTTGTGGATTTGGGTTTGGAAGTTGTGGAGCTTGTTGATTTTGAAAAGATGGAGGATATTGATAAAATTGAGCAAATCTCCCATAAGGATTTTGCATCCCTTGTACCCATGGCTGATATAGATTTTGATGTTGGGGCCAAGGTTGTTGCCAAGGATTCCAATTTGGTGGGGTTTGAAGATTCATAGGGTTGTTAAACCCTTGAGTTTGTTGTCCCTGCCAAGGTCTTCTTGCAACAAAATAGAGAGATTCTACTGAATTTGGGTCTTCTTGAAAAACAGCTTTGAGTCTAGGAATTGAAGGACAATCCTTGATCTCATGATTCTCTGAGAAAATCATACATGTTTCTACAACTTTTGCATCCAAGGGACATTCCCTTAAAGCATGTTTCTTCCTACATTTCGGACAAAAGATAGCGAAGGCATCTGTTTCTGCTTTCTGCTTGTTTTGGATTTTAAGGGTGTCTAGTTGTTCACTAAGGCTCCCTAAGATATCAGTTTTGAATTCATCAATCATGTTACCAATCTCTGCCCTACTTACTGATCCAGTTGCAGATTTGTTAGCCCTAATAAGAGAAGGATCCCTAGGCCCTTTTCCTGTTTTAGATTTTCCCCTCGAGAGATGGACACATAATTCTGTTATGTCACGAAGTGGAAGTTGAGAAATGTCTCCTTTCCCCATCATGTTTAAAATATCTATCCATTCATCTCTAATGGCTTTTAATATGAGGGCTTTCAAGGTTTCATCATCTAAGTTGCTCATCTTTGCTCTTTTCAAGTTGTATTGAAATATTTCAAGTAAGTCTTCCAAATTTTTATCTTCTTTTTGCATCATTTTGAATACCTCATCCTTGTGATTGGTGGGCATACAATAGTCCAAGTATCTATCCAAAAATGTTTGTTTCATATCATTCCAAGTCCTAATAGATTGAGTAGCTAATCCCATGAACCATTTCAAAGCAGCTCCCTTCAAAGTTGAAGGAAACAGTTTGAGTTTTTGAGAGTCTTCCATATATTCATAGGTTTGGCACACGACTTCAAACTCAAACAGAAATGTTTCAGGACCCTCACTTCGCAATCCATAAAATTTAGGGAGGACAGATGGTGAGATATTTTTCATTGTTGTATGAGTTTCCTCATCAACTATAGGGAATCCAAACAAGTTATCTCCTTCCCTATTTCTTCCATTATTATCTTCACCATTTTTGTCTCCATTGTTTCCTACTCCTCTACCTCTACCTCTACCTCCAAATCCATCTATTATTTCCTCTTCCATGATAGTTTCTTTAGAGTCCTTAAAGTCCTCTGGTTCTTCTATCAAGGGAGGATGAGAGAGTCTCTTTGTTTTCTAAATGGGATTTAGTAGGTGGTATAGGAGAATCCTCTAATTCAGCTGTTCCTTGAATTCCAAAAATCTTAAGGCTAGGAGTAGATGGTGGTGATTCTTGTCTATGCCTTGAAGAAGATGGAGTTGTAAAAATCGAACTCTTGGCTTTAGCTATAAACCTTCCCCTAGAATCTCTTGCTCTATGCATGTCATTTTTTTTTTTTTTAATTTTAAAAGTTGGGCTAATAATTCTCTTTCTGATCTTCCAGGTCACACTAGGTGCAAGAAGAGAGCATACTTAAGAAATTAATAAACCAATAACTCTCTTTTCTGATCCTCCAGATCACACTAAGTGCAAGAGGAGAGCATACTTCAAGAAGTTATCAAGTTTTCCCTTCTTTTATTATTTTGTTTTTTTTTTTTTTAAGAAATTGGCTACCTAGTTACACTTCCCCGGCAACGGCGCCAAAATGTTTGGTCAATTTAGTGTGTTCTAAATTGCTACATTAATTTATAAATCCGGGATTCGTAAGCTGATGAAGTGTGGCGCA
This sequence comes from Pinus albicaulis, assembly GCA_034641835.2. Classification (NCBI taxonomy): domain Eukaryota; kingdom Viridiplantae; phylum Streptophyta; class Pinopsida; order Pinales; family Pinaceae; genus Pinus; species Pinus albicaulis. The sequence continues at coordinate 556,897,930 of CM076570.1, read as the reverse complement.
CTATATGTGCAAGATAACCTATTTCTTATCTTTTTGTCGTTTTTAGTTTTCTAATTTGAGATTGAAATTCTAAAATAAAAACAAGTATGGTTATGATTGTTCAAGGCAATGATATCCTTTATAATGATTTACCAACTTGAAACTTCAAAAGGAATTTGAAACATAAAATGACAAAACTTGAAAGGAAATGAAAATGTGCTGCTAACCTAGTAAATCAAAACAGTGAACTATTGAGCATGAAAACCAAACTATCCTTGCTGCTGTCTAAACACAAAAGAAACTATGCTTAAAGAAATCCAAGAATTGCAACAAAGTAAATCTAAATCAAATTACATCAACTTATATTCTGATCCCTCGCCATTAGTCCAACTATGGCTTTCGGAGGTAAACCATAAACAACTTGAGCAATCTGATATCTAATTTGCAGAAAAAGAAACTAATATCAAACTACACACTCATACTTCAATCCCTCACCATCGGTCCAGCTGTGGCTTTCGGAGGTAACTGAAAATGACATGAGCAATTTAATATATCTAACTTGCAGAAAGTAAACTAATATCAAACTACACACTCATACTTCAATCCCTCACCATCAGTCCAGCTGTGGCTTTCGGAGGTAACTGAAAATGTCATGAGCAATTTAATATATCTAAATCTAACTACTAAAGCAAATGTGCAAGACTGAAATAAACAAAGCAGTACTGAAATTAAACATAACTGAGAAAAATAAATTAGCAGCAGAACAATATTGATTCCATGTCATTAGTCAAAATATATGCAAATGCCCGGGCTGCCTATTTATAATCTGAAACAAGAACACTGATCAGTTAACATAAAACATGAAAGATTATGGACATAAGTAAGATGTAAAGCATGAAAGATTATAAACAGAGATGAAGCATAAATACCATGAAAGATGCAATGTATAAACACATGAATGACTTATGGCACAATGAGCTTAAAGAAATAAAACAAGAACTATACAATAATGCACAAAACCTCAGCATGTGTAGGGGCCCTCTGCACCAGCCTTGGCAATAGCCTTCAAGTATGAATTACGCTTGGAAACAGAGTCTTCTTATATATTAAAATCTATTCATAACAGAGAGGTGATATTACGGCACATTGGCAACGTAATTACATTACCGAGCTATCTGGAGGCTAATGGAGACTAATCTAATATGCGTATGCAAACACATTATTTATAACAAAGGAAATATAACTAATTCCCTAAAGTTTATGCTGATAGAAAACACGTAAACCATTACGTCCAGAGATCTAGGATCATGGCCGCATTGAGGAGTAAATCTATGAAGAGTGGATGTTGGATTCGGCTTATGGAGCCGTGTACAGGTGTTGATGTGTCTCCCGTAAGTTAGAAACGGTCATGCAAATCCTCACGTGATGAGAAACAGAGTCCTGTCACCGTGGGACTCTACGGTTGACTTCCACTTGCCCACCTTTGACCGCAGCCTCCTTAGGTGAATTTTCTCGAGCCAATAGGACATGATCCATGTCCACATCATTTCTGACTTGCCCATGTGGCTCGTTTTTCCTGAAGACACCTGTAACATAGGCTTTCACAAAATGGCTACGGAAAGTTGCAGCAGCTGCGGAAAGTGGCAAGATTCCACAGCTAAATGAGCAAAAATCTAAATCAAACAACAGACACAAAATATAGTTAAAAACCATTTTAGATGCTGTTTTGCAATTAATATACAATGATATTGACAAATTGGAAGGTTAAAGCGAGTGAAAAAGGTCTAGGAAGATGTATAAGAAATATGCAGATTTGAGACTCAACACCTGCTCTCAGGGATGAAATTATAAACATCGATGAAAGCCTAGAGAATGAACTAAGTAAGAAAAATATTCAACAAAAAAAGCAAGCACAGAAGAGAAGATAAAAAAAAAGGGTAACCAAAGTTGAAGCTATCAAAATTTTTGCCTCTATATTAGATTTTTGATGACTAGATATAGTAAACCTTGAAAATCTGAAGAGACATGTCATTTTTGGCTTATACACAGCATTTTCAAATATAGCTACCTTTTTCGGAAAAAGTAGCTATTATTGTCAGATTTTGTATAAGGAGAGGAAGAGGGTTCTTTTTTGTTTTGTCCTCAAAAGAATGACACTAAATGATAGTAAAGTGAATGTATCTTCAATAATGATGATCTTTTTCCATGTGTCATCTTTTCAAGGTACCTTCTAGTTGGTTACACCTTTCAGTTAGCTACCCCTATAATTTTGCAAATAAAGGGCGAGGTGTTCTTTCCAGTTGGTAGTTTGCACTTTTTGTGCAGGCATTTTTTTCCCCAAGAAATAAGGAGCACTTGACCACCTCAACTCAGCCACTTCGAGCTCCATGATTCCATGTACTACCTTCATTTATATTTCAGTTTTGTTTTTATGATTAGGATAAGATCTACTATATGTAGAGGATTGTAATAAAGTCTCAAAAAACATGATTTCACTTTTTATGGAGGCTTTTATAGAACTCATTTTTTATATATATAATATGTAATGCAAGGAGGAAAGGGCTCATTGGTTGTACCTTTCATTACATACTGTTTTTTACCTTTCTTAATACAGAATATATCCAGAAGCACTCTTGAAGGCTCACATTTTGTATGGTGTGTGTATTGTTCATCTTTTTATGTATTTCGATCTTTTACTATTTCATTACAGATTATGATTTATACAATTCTTCCTCATGTTACTATTGGTATTGTGAACCTTCATAAAATATTAGTTTTTTTTTGTAAGTCTTATTATCAAGAATTATAGATTTAGTATTAATTGAAGATAGTTCATAACCATTCCTTAAGTTTGAATTGAATCATGTTTCATATTCTTGTAAGTCTTTTGAACTAGCATACATGAGCAATTTTTTTTTTCAGTCTTGATGTTTCAAGCATTCCTGATTGATTTAGTCATGTTAGCTGGAAGCATTCTATGTTATGGGATCATTTAAATGTAAATTGAGACTTTTTAAAGTCTTTTTAAAGCTTTCTTTCACTATACCTTTCAGGTCTAGAATTTGTGTCATCATTTCCTCTTAACAGTGGACCTTTGTTTTACATAGCTACTATTATCTTCCATTTTATAATCATTAAGATAAAAACATAATATTTCTACCATATTATGCACTAGTGCCATCATATGTGTGAGAGGTTCTTATTTGTTTGAAACCTCTTTCAGTGTGTGTGATTTCCAGCCACTTTCCAAAAAAATCAATCAAGCCATAACAAAAGCCCTTGAGCTTAATATATGTCTGGTCAGGCGCTTGTCACAATCCAAGTGATTATTCCAGCGCTAAAAAAGTGCATACATTATGGACGCCGTCTGTTTCACTTCTAATTTTGAATCCATGGGATGGATATGGACCCCTCATAACCCTTATCCTATTTATATTTACCATGATATACTATGGGAATCCAAATTCCAACCACATTTTCCTAAAATCTACCATATATTCATGCTGCCAATATTCCAAGATGTATTTAATGAAAAATCCCCCATACTTTCCACTAAATAAGCCATATATGACTTTAAATCCATAGGTAAATTGTTTAGGGAAGATTATTTTACTTACGCTAGAGTTTTTAGAAGTATATACAACCCACATGTCCTTCCACTCTATGTCCCCAATAGGATTTTAGCCCAGGAAATTTCTTACCAAACTATTGGGAATGGCCTAACCAAAGCCCTAAAGGAAGCAAATAAATATATTTTACCATATTTCCATATTCAATGTGGAGTTTATACCCTGGAAAATTTCAAGCACGCTATGCTTGAAATTGAACAAATCCTATGCTTTAATTTTCCTACTATCCCTAGCAGATAGTATGATCCTAATAATACAACAAATAATTTCACAACACATGTCAAAGTGAGGCACTTCACACATTAAATTTATGTTTTTGATTCTCTATTTGAATCACCCCAAACTTATTCAGAGGTGTAAAGGTTAGAAGTGGCACAATTAAGTCCGTAAGAGTCAAATAAGTTTAGTCTCTACAGAAACAAAATATTATAAAACCTCCATCTGGACTCATTAAATATTCTCCAACCACTTACTCAGCAAGATGAAGGTTTGAAGATATCGTCAAAAGAAATCAATACAATGCTGATAACATAAAAATTATCATCGCCGAAGGACAAGGTTGAAGAGCCACAATTTGGTAGTATGCTAGTTGAAATATGGAATCAATTTGATTAGGCCCTTAAGCATATAGGATCTCAGGAGGTAAATACTCCACTTAAAAAAAGAAATAATTCAGACTCATGAAACTACTTGGAATACCTCACTCACTACTAGGGCTTTTGACAAAGTAGTCAATACATATGATTTAGAAATCATCCCGACACACCCAACCTTTGAATTTTTTTTAGAGATTGAAGAAATACCCCCTCTTGATGTATTTTACAATCCCAAAAATAGGGCCATAATGAGAAGACAAAGAAAAAGGAGGAGGGTAGATCAGTCACACACCCTAGTTCCTTGAAATATATCACTTCATGTGGTGTGGAAAGATCCAAAAATAGACCCTTCCAAATATCTCACCAGGCTATCACAATTCGTAGGGGCTTATGCTACAGATAGAATTGATAAAGCCTCAGAGGTGTTGTTAGCACTTTGTAATATTAATTTTGTGAAAGAAATCCAAAGGTTAACACATAACCACTTTTAATTTTAAAAGCTAGCCCTTCTAAACTTAGAGAGGGATTTGTCTGTCAGATTTAGCTTTGTTTTCTTTGTAGGATTTTAGGCTATGTTGTAACATTATTGGTTTTTTATAAGTTAGCAAGGTAGTTTAAAAAAAAGAAGATAAAATTCTAAGTTAGAACATGGATGACAAATAAAAATTTAAAAATGTTAGGAAAATTATGTTTTATTATATCCATGTTAGAAAAAATGATAGAGTAGTTTGCTCTAAATAAAGGAGGCAAAAGAAAAAATGTTAGGGAATCATGAAATAAAAATGTTAATGCTTTAGTGTTTAAAAAGATAAATGGTCGCCTATTTAAATGAACCATATTTTCAAAATGTAAAACTTTAATTCATGTATGTTTAAACCTCTAAAAGGGGGTTTAATATTCATTGATTAATTTGATATAAATATGCGCATATGGATTTTATTATAAGGTCGCTAAACGACAAAGCGGTCAAATCACATAAAGATAAAGTGCTTGCAATTTTGGACGGTAGATCCTGAGCTTCCCTCAGATCTACGACAGAGATCAACTTCACACTCCCCCCAAAAATTTCTTGTGGGGTGGGGGGGGGGGGTGGGGGGGGTTCTAAACTATGGTTTTCATGCACTTCCTTTTCCGCTACATGGAAGCACCGTGTAACTTCGCACCCCATCTGCCTAAAATAGGAAACTGGGAGGTACCCCACCCCCCCAAAATCCACCTTCGATTTTCAACGCTCATGACCGTTTGTCTGTGCCACAACCGTTTATCCACCAATCCGTCATATCCCTCCATGTCACTTATCTGTTACTCCCTAATGCTCCAATTACACCTCTTAATCATCCCGTTGGCCAATAAATTTGTTCCTAGACTGTTAATCACACTGTTATGCAATTAAAACTCTTTTGACTATTGGACATGATCGTTAAACCCAAAGTGCAGCCTGTAAAATTACCAATTGTTTCCCATTATTTACTTTACTTCCTCCTTCAAATTTCCTTCATCCTCCATTTAATTTCACAACGAGTTTTCATTTTTGTAATCGCCCTTCATATTCCCAATAGCCTATCACCACTTATGTAAACCAAGTTTAAAAGTCTTATACTAGTCTATACCAGTCAAGCATGGCACCTAAGGCCAAAACCAAGAAACAAATGACTCTCAAGGGTAAAGGTAAGAAATGAGTGACTCAAGAAATCTATAATGTCGAAAGTGTTGTATAGGTCATACCTAAAGTTGCTCATCCAGCTACCGAGGTCATTCCAGAAGTTGCCAAATCTATTGCAGAATACATTGCTGAAGCTGCTAAATATGTTGCAGAAGACATTCCTGCAACTCCAAAAATCAATCTCGACCTCATACCCATAGCCGAAACCTATTTTAAAATTACTGACTATCACTGTGAATTTTATTTATATGAACTACATTTGTGGCTAAAACAGAAGGACATGGATAACCAAGACCCTATCAGGTTTTGGGAGTCTATGTTGCCTTTGTTTACATTCCCTCAAACTCACCCATTCCTGGATCTAATTTCTTGGTGTCAGAAGCAATATGACCCTATAACCAGGGTAGTGGTGGCTCAGAATGGAAACTTTATAATCACCATATCCCTTGAAACCATTAACCAGATGCTTCTCATCCCTCATTCTGACTCCTTATCCTATTTCTCTTCAGTTGCACTCATGGATCTTTATCATAAATTATCCTTCCCTCAGAGAGCTGAGATTTTTGACATCTTTCTACCTGAGGATGCAGATTTACCAAAGAGAAATCCCCCATATGCATCCTCCATATTTCCTATAGCTTCCAAACACTACATCTCACTTAGCATACCCAAACGATGAAACTATTGTTGAACCCATCCTAGGTTTCTTATCTATCTTCAGTCTTGAAAAATCACCATTTTTTATGTACAATTATAGCAATTTCTTGGCTGATATTATAAATGAAAAATTCATTAACTTCATCAAACAAGGAGCATTTAATTATTATTCTATGATTATTCATACAATTTTGTTTCAATAGGCAGATAGGTTTCTGATTCACTTAAACAAGCAAGATGCACAGGGAGTGAATCAATCAATGATTCATTGGACATAATTGGTCAGAGCTTCATCAAAAACTGCTTATTTCTCATAATTCATAGAATCATTCATTCATCAAGTAAGGAAACACCTTACCAGCTCATCAGAGCCTAGAATTGGAGAAGACATTAAAATAATTCAGCAACTTACTGAACAAGAAAAAATAGGTGATTAGTATCTGTACAAAAATTAGAAAGGGATTAGGGTGTATGCATGTGATCTTACAACATAGAAACTTCCAAAATATGTGCCTATGAGAATTTTATCCTTAGAGTACATAAGACAAATGTTAAATATGGATGAATTGAATTTTATTTCAGGAAAGAGGAAAGCCGAGCTTAAAATCAAGGGCAGTGTTGGATCATTCATTTGTAATACCAAAGCAGCTAGTACTAATGCAAATGAATTATTAAAGAAGATGGGTTTTCAATCAAGTTTTAATTGGTCATATGAACCCCATGTCATTATTTCTACTCTGACGGTTGAACTCAAGACAACCTCTTGCACTCATACCTCCAAAGTAGAAATAGAGAAGTACATGAACCAGGATGAATATGTAGAAGGTACTTTACAAGAATCAGATGAACAAGTCATTTCTACTTCTAATGTACAAACACCAGTGTCTGACGATAAAAAAAAAAGAGGGTCAGAGAAGAGACACTACATCCCAAGGAAATTATGAAAGGATTCATCTTACAACACAAGAAACCAAAGCTTACTTATTCCTTGTTTTTAGAAGATAAACAACCAGAGATAATAGATTTGGGAGATACTGAAGTCTCCACATCCACCAATGTTCCTCAGACTCCTCCATAAACATCACCTGCAAGGGAGCCACTAGAAATCATCCAGCATTCAGATGCCAGCTCTTCAGAAGAGAAAAATATTTTCTCCAAATTTCTAGAAATCAAGCACAAGAATGAAGCACTGAAATCAGATGTTTATAGCCAATTTTGGAAACAGACATCTACATCACAACACAGGCTTCTCACTGCCTTTAACAGTGAAAAAGGTAGGATGAATATGGCCTTTCTACAAGCAACAATTCCATTTCAAAATACACATGATGATTATAAGAATATTGTCTTCTCATCTGATACAAAACTGATACATCCAATTGATCAGATGGATATGCACAGGAAGTCAAGAGAAATGATATTTTCAACCATGAATATAATAGTTATGTCTCTTTCAAAATTTAAAATAACACTGTCAAATATGCAATCCCAGTTGAAGATTGAGAAATTGTCTTCATTAGCTAAATAAAATGGGATAAATACATTGGAAGAACTTGTAGTAAAAGTGGGATATGATCTTAAGGACTGCAAGGCAGCTGAAGAAATCATCAAGAAGAAAAATGCAGACATTACTTCTCTGCGAAAAAAAATCAAGCTACCCTCGACTGAAGACCCATAGTCTAAAGAGATGGCACAAAATGAATCTGACAAGGTGGAAATGCTCAAATTAATTATTGATCAAAATATGAAAATCAGAAAAATGGAAGAATAAATTGAAGAACTGTTGAAAGAGAATTCATCACCCCAAGTGAATATTGATCCTACTTTAGCAACTCAAACATATTCTGTAGGTGCAGAACCCTCAGTAGACTTGAACATAACTAATGAAACACAAATGGCTCAATATTTGGCCACTCATAAGAAATCTCATGAGAAACTACAGAAGTTTCAACTTCTTGAGTCACAAAAGATTAAAAATGATACTTTATATCTAGAGTAAATTCATAAGACTCATCAATTGGAACTTAAATTTAAAGAACTGGAAAATAAATCTCTGATGTCATCAAATTTAGGAGAAGCCAAGAAAATTATATGGGAAAACATTAGCATGTCCATTACTTAAATATGGCCATCTATACAGATCATCTTCGAGCAGAAGGAACTAATCAACAAATGCATAACAACAATTCAAGAGTAGAAGGATCAACTCAAAAAGAAGCCAAGTGAAGCTTCTGATATGATCAAGGTCCTTAATAACAGAGAGGAGTTGGAAGTAATCAATATCTCAAACAAGACTGCTACCATTTTGGAGATAAAGAAAGTTTTTCAAAAAATAAACTTGATCAACCAGATGCAAACCAAGTGTGAAGCTTTAAATGTTATGGTTCAAAGGTTTCATATTAAATTTAATGTTTTAAATCATAAAGGTCTACTAGGTCTACTTGGATTAGATGATCAGTTGGTCAAGTCATAATATTATTGCACAAATTTATATACAATTGCAATAGACAAATCAAAGTTTGCAGGTATCAAAGGTCACATTATAGGCAAAGCTTTTCTTGGAGCTCTACAGTTTGATTTGATCATTCAACATCAAATCAAACAGTTATTTATCCAAAAACCAACTTTTGATAGATTCACTGAAGTGGATGAAATCTTTAGGAAAATGATGAATGTAGAAATCCCAATCGAAGACCAGTGGGATAAGTTTTGTGAAACCATTGAGTGAAATATTAATTTTGCAGCATGCTAGCACATCAGATTTTGAAGAACCAAGTCAGCAACAACTTCCAATGAAAAAGGACAAGTCAAAACAACTTTCACCAAAAAAGGGTTGAATCATTAACAACCTCCAGAAAACCAGAGACACTCCATTTATTTGTCTCCTTCATTTATTCTTGTTATTCTATTATTGTAAATCAGTTAAATATGTTTCTAAATTTTTTTTAATTAGTATAAATAACTCTCAGCTAAAGATATTAAGGCTTGCACCCTTGGATGAGCAGATTTTGTAAAGAGAAAATTTTATTGTATTTTTTATCATCAATAATACAAGCAGGATTCTGAACTTATCTCATACAACTCTATCTTCTCTATGAGTTTTCTAGTTCTCAGTCATTTTGTTTCTTCATGTATTTAATTATTATCAAGGTAACTAGGTGATGTTGATTGCATTTCAGCAACGTTATAATTCCTCCTAAAGTTATAATTATTATAAAGAATTATTTACTTGACAATATGTTAATGTAAGTTCCTTTTATCTATAAAATGACAGTATCTTGGTGATTTTAGATATATTTTGTTGAATTTTTGAACACTATTTAAATTTTTTCCAGCTTATGGTTTATTGAATAATTCAATCTGAATATTGAATAATCATATTCTCTTACATAAGTCTACTTAATTGAAATCATAAAATATTAATTACTGTATGATATGAATAAGCAACCCTTACTTATAATTATTGATATTATCTACAAGATTTAAAAACCTTAAATGTTTGATTAAAATCTATCTTATGCATTGGTCCTCCAAATATTTCGAAACACAGACAAACATTTTAGATTCTTTGGCATGATTATTGACCACAATCATCTCAAAGGACAACAGGCTACATGTGAAAGTTCAGAGTTTGTTTTTTAAAATGGTTTGATTGGAACAACAAGGGAAAGCCATTGGGAAATCAAGTTAATTGAGTTTCAAGTTGATTACTTGTAGAAGTGACAAATAAGTTTAACAGGGAAAGGTAGGCAGACTTATTAGATCTAAAGATATTTGTGATATGATAAAGGAGAAAATATTAAATATTCATTAAAATAGAGAAATTAAGGACTATATTGTTTAACTTTAGTTGAAAACAATAATTTTGTCCAAAATTGAGAATTGAGTGTACTTAAAAAAAATCATATTCTTATTTTCCTTAGAATAAAAAAGATGAGATAATCATATGAATTAATAGAGAAAAAACACATTAACAAGAGAAGATAGCATCACCAACAAGTTTGACACAGGAATCCTGAAAAGCTTTATGTATTCCTGAAATTTTTCCACTTGAACTTAAGGAACAACTTTACATCATAAGTATATTTCTTCATACAAGTTCCAACACCAATACTTCGAATTTTGAAGTATTTATAAAAAAATATCATGAGTAAAAATATCAAGGTTTGCTTACAAAATATCCAATTTTTTTTACAAAGATAGAAAAAAATATAGGAGATAAAAAAATGTTGTAGATGTTGGCTCTATTCTCGAGGATGTTTGTTGATGATTAGACCTCAAAAAGTGTTTTCGTGTTGTCTGGATGTTGGAGGTGAAACCATTTTACCCATGAAATTCACATAGGTTATCCAATCAATCTTCACTTGGGATAGAAAATTTTATCAATTTTATATATGTCTCATTTACATCAGTATAATTATGGAAAGTAGGCTTGATGAAAAATAGGCGTTTGACCTCATTTATGATGAATAAGTCAAAGTCTATAGCCTCGATGGAATCATTTCCTGTGATGTTCCCTTTTATACCTTCAAAATTTAATTTATCTTGTGCAATAGTAAGTAATTTATGTTGATAATATTTTAAGATAATTAACTTGTCTCCCATCCCAATTTATCTCGATAGCCCTTTCCTATTTAGCACATGAAACTTCTTCTGGAATCTTTGAATGTTGGATTCCAAATTGTTACACTTATTCTCAAGTTGTAGCATAAGGTTCCTTTTAGTATGGATCATTTTTACCTCCAAGATGGTTTCTGTTATGTCCTTAATTCCAAGCTCTTCTAATTCTTCTTTAGATTTGGAATTCAAGATTTTTATCATAGTTGATGCTTCACTAGGTTTCTACCCCAAAACCGCTTTTATTTCTTTCATCAATTATTTAGATATATGTATCAAATCTTCCTTCTCAAAAGTGATCTAGATTGAGGGCCATAATTTAGTAATGGCCTCATTTGTCTCTATCCATATATTTTATTTTTCTTGTGCTAAAGTCTATGCCATTGATGATTCACTTTCAAATTGTTCAACCCTCTAAGTGAGTCAGTGAGATATCTGCAATTCTACTACATATGAAGTATCTAATTTTAATTTATGCTCATGTAATGTTTTAAGTTGAGCCTTTAATTTTTTGATGTCTTTTCCTTTAATGGAAACATTTTCCATGTCTTTGACCAACTCACTTGAAGGATATATGGTATGTTCTTGTGTCGATGTTGATGTAGATGCTCTCGGTGTTGTTCCAACTAAAATGGGGATTGTTGTTAGTGGGACTATAGCCAATTGTGATGTCTACTCCTTTTCCGTTAGAAATTTCTCCATTTCAACTTCCATGTCTCTGATTTGGCTATTTTTTTCAAATATTATCTTGAACATGTCTTCTTTATGTTTCTATAGCTCCCTAAATTCTTTGGATTATGTATCTTCTATAGTGGGAAGTTTTATTTATTTTCTCAATGTTGAATTATTAGCATTATTCCTTATTACAATATCCTTTGCTACCTTCACATCACTATAATTTTATCCCATATTGATTATTAAGTCTTCCAGTGATTTGATCTTGGTTTCCTTGGCCAAAGATGAAATTCTCTCCAGCTTTAGTTATGACTGTATATTTCTTATTAAGGCCTGCAACCTGGAAGATGACATGGTAGCATTGGTGAAAGTGTATTACATCATTTCAATTGTCTACTTATGCATGTCCATCTAGTAAATTGGGTGAATATGATGTGCATCAAAGGAAAATGTGGATTCTTTATAATCTGCCAGTGTATTTAGCACTGGAGCTTGTGCTTCAAGGAATACAATCTGCATTTTCCCTTTCTCTGTATAAAAGGCTGAAAGAAGCCTGTGCTATGAGGTAGTTGTTTGCTTCTATAATTGGGTGTATGTGGTTATTTGTAGCATTTAATTCTCCAGTTTGATTGATTTATATTTGGCAAAAATGTTTGTCTCATCTGTGTCTTGAGCCAATTATGTTATCTAAGCTCTATCTGGGGGATATTTTTAGTTTGAAGAAGAGGGAGACCCTGTGAATATATCATCTCTCTTTTATAAAATTAGGGCCTACTAGGATGTAATATTCAAAATCTGGAACAGCTAGCAAGGCATGACTAGAAAACACATTTTCTAGTAATGGCTGCTACAAGAATTGAAACCAGGACCTAGATCCCTTAGATAAATGTATCTAAGTGTTGAATCCAAGAGGAGGCTCCAAATAAATCCTTCTAGGTGGGTTAAACAGATCTCCCACACCTATTTGTCTTCAAAAAATTCTCGATGAAGGGACTGCAACATATACAAGAACATATAATGGAGTAGAACATATAATGGAGTAGTAGTGTTATCTTAATGAGCCAGCACACATGAAGGTATGAATATAATTTCCTTTGGTATTATAGCAAATAACGTATACAATACTTTGACGAATCAATCACTCCAACTAGGTAATGAAAGGCTCAATGAGACATGTACATGACAACAGAAATATACTGCTATGCAGGAATGTCACAAGCCTAAAATAATGCAGATCATTGGAGACACTGCAAAATACAAAATTAAAATACAATGATATGAAAGTTATAGATCAAGAAATGAGGGGGAGAAATATCTCAACCCATGAAAACACTAATACAACAATAATACAACAATCCTTGGAAGGATTGGCTACAATACACATGAAAATGGAAAATCTGTAGAGATACCGGAGTTGTTGGGTAGCAGCTGCAACTCAAAAGTGAAATGATATGGAGATGGATGAATAAGATGTACAATCTAAAGAAAACCTCCTCCAATGGACCTTCCGAGTGCAAGGCTGATCCTAGCACTGAAAATATTGCCCTCCAAGATGATGGTGCAAACCCTCACTGCAAATATGCACTGAGATAATGTAGTCTATAGAAAGGATTGTGCTGCTAATGATAGGAGAAGCTTGGTCTAATGCTAAGATATGAAAATCTTCCTTGTAAACCTTCCTCACTAATATTCTCGAGGGATATAAAATCCCTCCTCTGAAATATGAGACAAGTTTTTGGTCAATTTAGTGTGTCCTAAATTGCTAACATAAATTATCAACCAGGGATTCGTAAGCTGACGAAGTGTGGCGCACTATATGTGCAAGATAACCTATTTCTTACTTTTTGTCGTTTTTGGATTTTTATGAAATTCTAAAAGACAAGTATGGTTATGGATATTCAAGGCAATGATGTCCTTTATAATGATTTACCAACTTGAAACTGAAAAAAAAAAGAATTTGAAACATACAATGACAAAACTTGAAAGGAAATGAAAATGTGCTACTGAAATGAAAAATGTGCTGCTAATCTAATAAATTAAAACATTGAACTAGTGAGCATGAAACCAAACTATTCTTGCTGTTGTCTAAACACAAAAGAAACTATGCTGAAAGAAATCCAAAAGTTGCAATAAAGTAAATCTAAATCAAATTACATCAACTTGTCTTCCGATCCCTCATCATTAGTCTAGCTATGATTTTCGGAAGTAACCATAAACAACTTGAGTAACTGATATCTAACTTGCAGAAAGTAAACTAATATCAAACCACACATTCATAATTCAATCCCTCACCATCAGTCCAGCTGTGGCTTTCGGAGGTAACTCAAGATGTCATGCACAATTTAATATTTCTAACTTGCAGAAAGGAAACTAATATCAAACTACACATCCATAATTCAATCCCTCACCATCAGTCCAGCTGTGGCTTTCGGAGGCAACCGAAGATGTTATGAGCAATTTAATATATCTAACTTGCAGAAAGGAAACTAATATCAAACTACACATTTCATAATACAATCCCTCACCATCAGTCCAGCTGTGGCTTTCGGAGGCAACTGAAGATGTTATGAGCAGTTTAATATATTTAAATTTAACTACTGAAGCAAATGTGCAAGACTGAAATAAACAAAGCAATACCGGAATTAAACAAAAACTAAGAAAAAAATAAATTAACAGCAGAACAATATTGATTCCATGTCATTAGTCAAAAGATATGCAAATGCCTGGGCTGCCATGAAAAATTATGCTAAAAGCTATGATTTCAGAAAGCAATCTAAGTAAGGAAATATGACAAAACAAAATTGAAAGCAACTTATCTAGAAAACATGTAAAAGCCTCCTTGGATAGTAGGGGCCCTCTGCTACCAATTTGGTGAAGTCCTTCAGCTCCTTAAAGTTGTAATCAAAATAGCATCAAAGAACTGAATTTCTCTATTAAAAAGAACTCACAAATCTACATCCCATTCCATCTTGAACTTTGTTACAAAAGACTTCTCTACTACTTTTTCATTACTTCCTCATTACCTATGATAGGAGAAAGCTTCTCCTATTTATACAAAATATGAAGAGTCATCTCATTAATGGGAGTCCATGAATCTCTCCCTCCATCTCTAGAGTTACAATCAAAATAGGAAATGATAAGACACATGTCTTTCTAGAGTTTCAACACAACTTGAGGAATGAGACACATATCCTCTTAGAGTTTCAATACAACAAGGAAGTGAGACACATATTCTCTTAGAGTTTCAATACAACAAAGAAGTGAGACACATATTCTCTTAGAGTTTCAATACAACAAGGAAGTGAGACACATATCCTCTTGATCCCATAGTCTTCTCCAACCAAATTCGAATTTGGCCTTAGAGTGCCACATAAGGGTCTTCTAGAAGTCTCCTTTTGACCTACACATGTCACAAAACTCATAACACATATATAGATATATGAAACTATGTTAATTTTCTAGTTTCTAATCATAAATTCACTTAAAATACATAAAATGAATAACTTTGGAAAACAAGGATCCTAACCCATATATTTATGAAAATGGTTACTTGATGTAGGGTTTTAGGTCAAATGGTTATGAAATAAGAGCTAAATGGTTATGACATAATGGAAATATGTATGAATATGGAGAACACTTTTGAGACTCAACAACAAGGAATGGTGTTGTGGAACCCTTCACTGCAACACTCGGCAAGACTATGTTATACTTCAACAGAAATAACGTAGTGACTGAAGAAGTGGCTTTGGACTTGAGCCAAGATGTGGAGAAAATAAATTGCAATCCTTCAAGAGGCCTCTCAAGAAGGATAGGAAATCCTAAACAGGAATCCCTCGTGCTAAACAACACTGCAACTTAGTTGAACAGCCAGAGACTGCAAATAGTCTAATCAAGAAAAAAATCAAATGCTCAAAGATGTCTCACTATGGCTGCCTCTTCCTCCTTTTATGCAAGTGAATGTCTCTTTGCCCTGGACCCCACACATTAGGGTTTCTTCCACAAAGAATATTTCTCCCTCTCAAACTGCGTTGTCTTCCCAAGCAAGCTACACCTCTTAAGCAGCATTGTTGACTTATTCAAAATTGACCTTGTCCTCATGCGTTTGCCCCATTTCACACTGGAAGGTGAAAAATAAAGCTGCTCCATTGATCCATTTCAAACTATGAGGGATTTACTCCTACTTATGGGTCTCTTTACCCATTTTATTCACCTCCTGGATGATCTAAGAAAAAATTAATATTCCAATTTGTTGCTTGCAAATTTTGGAATATTACAGTTCTCCCCTCTCAAAGATTGCTTGTCCTCAAGCAAGTGCAAGGATAGACTGAGTTATTTTATCCTCCTCTCCCGGTAGCATCCATGTATGATGATCTCCTCCAAGTGAAGTTATGCTATCTCATCAATCAAGCCTCCACATTTCTCCCCCTCATCATGTAAGTTAGCTATCAAGCCATCATCATGTAAAGATGAAATACTCAAGAGGATAGAAAAGTGCTGTCTAGAGGTCCCTTTAAGGAATGGGATCTGAAATAAAATGGGAACTATATTTCCCATATGGATCCTCCACCCCCAAGCTATTAGCCATGAAAAATGAGTCACCTCCCAACTAGGCAACTCCTGAAAACTGTCCTCCACCTTTGGCTTTGGCAAAGTAGGTGGGATGAAAATCTGCACATGGTAGACAATGTAGCCTACCCCAAGTTGTCCACCTCTCCACTTATGATAAGTGTAGAGTGTTGGCTGATCTTGGGTTGCAATAAGATTGCCCTCAAGTGGCAATATTAGGACTAGATCCCCAAAGACCTCTCCTCCAATGCTGCAAATCAATTTGGCCCAAACCATTCCATATATGATGAGTTGGAAGTCATCATCCTATGGCATCACATCCAACATATGGCTCACCTCATAAGGAAATAAACGTGTTGTTAAGGTGACCATACCATATCCCATGCTCCCCTTAGAAAATGTAGTGCAAAAAGTGTGAGGAATCTCTCCCTGAAAGGACACATTCTCCCAATGTGTCTCTCTCCCAATCATGCTCCTCATAAAGACAGAGACAATAGAACCATAGGGAGCAAAAATGAGAATCATGCTTGCTACCATATGTAATAAATGAGAAGGACAATGGTCCCTCAAATGTAACCAACACAGCTTGACCCTCAACTACAATAGAGACTGATAAAATGAGCGGCTTTTCAACCACTTGCCTACTGCTCCAATATCCTCATAAGTATGGAGGAAGTGAATGATGCAAGGTATACCATGAGTATGTCCTCCATAATATGCCTATCACCCAAGTCCTCCTAGGGAGTGGCCATCAATGATGATTATGGCCTCAAGTAGACCATGAATCCTAAAAGAAAGAATGCTCATCCTTGGAGCAACATCCTGCACATATATGGTTAATGGATATATACATACATCATATAAATAATCATGTAAACAATCATCACCCTTACCACATGTTCTGCTCATACAAATGGAGTGGCTCATAGATGAGTCTCCTCTCATCCTCAAAGAGAAAAGAGGTGGTTGTGCTAACTCCTCCAAAGAGTTATGTATCTCCTCCATCTCCACCTGGTCCATGTATTTCCTTATATGTTGATATATCTCCTCCTCAAAACCCTTCCAAAGATACCCCTCCATGATGGTGTGGTATTCTATCATAGAACAAGTAGGGCTGAAAAGGAAATCCTCATGAGCTACTTGTAGTAACTTCTCCTTGATCTTGGAAGCTATATATAAGAATATCCTACCATGATAGTAGATGACCCCATATTTGAATTAATATCCCTCCTCATGCAACTGGTCATCCAAGATTATGCAAGTGAAAATATCCTTGGAATACTCCACCAACAACTGGGAGTTCCAATAGGGATCTATCCTCCATAGTGACAGCGTTGATGATCTCTCATGAAGAACATTTGTCATATATTCATCATCTCCTCTGACATCTCCTATGCTAAAGATGCAAGTTGGAAGGTTGCTATCCTACCCTTGCCGCTCCTGCCACAACACAGAATCTAAAATGGAAGTGGGTAATGATGATGTTGAGGGAATTCTCCCTCTCTCCTTGAGTCTACCCAAGACTCTCAACGCTGTATCAAGCTCTCCTAAGGTCTCCACCCTCCTGCAATCAATGAGTGGTGCCCCAGTGAAGCATCCATCCTCCTATGCTGATCCAGTGGTCTCCCCAGAAAAAGGTATCATCAAGAGAGGACTAAATAAATGAATGGAAATAACTCTCCATTCTTCCACTACACAATCCAATCACCTTCTTAGGTGCATCAACCTCCAGAAATGAATAAGGATGTATACTCCTCATCTCATGATGTTGGGTCTTATCCCTACCTTCTACTTGTGTCTCCATGGTTCCACACCTCCTCAACAATGGCACATGTAAAACATGAGTTGTGCCTTGATCTCCACACATGAGATCCTAGGCACTTCCTTGCAAATATGCAAGCATCCCTCTATTTGGAGCAAGAGCTCCTCCTTCCTCTGCATGAGGCACTAGATAATCTCTAGACATGACAACACTATTGCCTTCAATCTCTGCAACATGAATGGGCAACCTTCCAATGATTGGATCCCTTTTTGAAAAAGAGCTCTTCATGCTCCCTTGCTCAAAAGTGTGAGAATAAGGTCTCTCTTCCGGCAAGGTATGGTGCGAATTTTCAACCTTCCTCATGGTTTTCTGCAATGGTACTGTATTCTCATGCAATGTTTTTGTTTGATTTTTCTTGTTTAGCTCCACCATGTGTGTCTCATGAACCCTTCTATCAAATCTTTCCACTAATTCCCTAGTGAAACTTGAATAAGATGCAATGTTTACAGTTTTCAAAGAAAAGGATTCAAAGATCCACCAGGCATAAGCCTTACCTCTCAAATATAGTGCTGCAACTTTGATGGCTTCATCTTCAAGAACACAATGTTGCTGCAAGAAGGTCTCTAACTCTTCCACCCAAGGTTTGGCTGAACATGTAGGTGAACCCTAAAAGATAGATAGAAGAAATCTATCCTGCTACTCTCTTCCCTTCACCTTCATCTTGAAAAACTTTGAAAACTCAAATGATCTCGAAATTTCTGAGTTTGAAACTCATAATCTTTCAAGAAATCACTAAGATTTTCCTTCATAGCAACCTCTTCTTCTCTTTCCATCTCTCTTCCTACAATGTTGGGCATGTGACTGCACTGTGTATTAGGGTGTGTAGCTGCTTGCTCACACTCATATGTCAATCTAGAGTTTTCTTTAGATTCAAAGTCTTTTGGAGATTCTCTATAAATCTCCCTCCTGGTCTTCTTGAAGTCTTCATGAATAATATGTACAGACTTAGGAAGAAGCTTTGTAAGCTTATCCCCTTTCTTTTCTTCAAGAGATGGAGTCTTTCTCTTGCTCATCTCTCTGTCTCCTTCTCAATGAGAATAGGCAGTGCAGGGTCCTTACTCTTATTTTTTCTTATCCTCCTTGGGGAGGTTCTTCATGGATCTGAAATGTGATGAGATAAAACCCATCCTCTTCAATATTATGATCTCTTGGGCTTGGACTCATAGGCTGAGCCAAGACTATGCTTTGATACCACTATAATATTCCAAATTTGTAACAGCTAGCAAGGCATGACTGGAAAATGCATTTTCCAATAATGGTTGATACAGGAATTGAAACCTGGACCTGGATCCCTTATATAAATGTATCTAAGTGCTGAATCTAAGAGGAGGCTCCAAAAAAATCCTTCTAGGTGGGTTAAACAGATCTCCCACACCTGGTTGTCTTCCAAAAATGCCCAATGAAGGGACTGCAACACATACAAGAACATACAATGGAGTAGCAACGTTATTTTAATGAGCCCACACACATGAAGGTATGAATATCCTTTCCATTGGTATTGTAGTAGAGAATGTATACAATACTTTGAGGAATCAATCACTCCAACTAGGTAATGAAAGGCTCAATGAGACATGTACATGCCAATAGAAATATACTGCTATGCAGGGATGTCACAAGGCTAAAATAACGCAGTTCATTGGAGACACTACAAAATACACAATGAGAATACAGTGATATGAAAGTGATAGCTCAAGAAATGAGGGGGAGAAATCTCTCAATCCTTGAAAAAACTAATACGACAATAATACAACAATCCTTGTAAGGATTGGCTACAATACACATGAAAATGGCAAATCTACAGAGATGTCGGAGTTGCTGGGTAGAAGCTGTAACTAAAAACTGAAATGATATGGAGATGGCTGAATAAGATGTACAATATGAAGCAAACCTCCTCCAATGGACCTCTCGAGTGCAAGGCTGATCCTAGCACTGAAAATATTTCCCTCCAAGATGACGGTGCAAACCCTCACTACAAATATGCACTGAAATAATGCAGTCCAGAGAAGGGACTGTGCTGCTGATGATAGGAGAAGCTTGGCCTGATGCCAAGATATGAAAATATGCCCTGGAAACCTTCCTCACTAATGTTCCTGAGGAATAGAAACTCCCTGCTCCAAAAGATGAGACAAGGAATGGTGTTTTGGAACCCTACACTGCAACACCCAGCAACACTACCTTATACTTCAGCAGAAATAACGCAGTGACTGAAGAAGTGGCTTTGGACTTGAGCCAATATGTGGAGAAAATTAAGTGCAATCATTTAAGAGGCCTATCAAGAAGGAGAGGAAATCATAAACAGGTATCCCTCCTGCTAAACAACATTTCAACTCAGCTAAACAGCCAGAGACTACAAATAGTTTAATCAAAAAAATAATCAAATGTTCAAAGATGTCTCACTATAGCTACCTCTTCCTCCTTTTATGCAAGTTGATGAAAAGAGATCTTCGGGTAAGCCAAAATCCCCTTTCATGTAAAATTTTGAACCTGGGCCTGTGGGTTATGGCCCATTAAGCCTTCACGGAAGCGTTCTAACCTTTTAAACCTTTTAATATTCAAACCTTTTAATATTCAACCGTGGATCTCTTTTAAAATCGAACCATCCCTTTAATCCACTTAAAAACACACAGCGTTTGAACGCCATTTACAACCACTGCACAATTACATAATATGTGTTAAAACCTCGTGGCTGCACATTATACAAATACACGGGAGTATTGTATAGATTGCGCTGTCGGATCTTAAAACATATTACACCGCCTCTGTGGACATCAGTAGGTCAACCAATTCCGATTTGATACATTCTACACTGCTCCGATCCGATCAGTCAGAGTCGGAATCGCCAGTTCAATGTGCGCTCACAACTTTGGACTTTTCACAAATGTCCAATCCGATCGCTGTTCAATTTGAATGCAGACTTTATAATGTTTAAATGAATATTTAGAGCGCCATCGATCCTGAAGTGATCGATGGTCGATTAACACATTTATAAAATACTCACCCACACAGACATATATAATTAACACTGAACATGAACACACAGGCATATGTAATTAACACTGAGCATGCTTCTATATATTTACAAAACAATTGCATCCTAAGGCATTCCAGCCTTAGAACCAAATCGTTGTCGATTACATTCTATTCATTCACAACGCCTATCTATTTCTCTAGATATGTCTCACCAATTCCTTCTCACGCTCTATCACATTACATTTATATAAAAAGTATTAGATCGGAAGGATCGATCCGATCCTCTCCTGATTTTTCTCCAACGGAATTCTCAAAAATACATGCACGCAGATAACAATCCATCAAATCCTCTTTAAATCTGTTTTAGAGCAGATTTTCCTCCTTTCTTTCAGCTTGACTGTCCACATTCTTCTCTCTCCGATTGGATTCTTTTTTAATTAAGAAGGGGTTAGATGCTCCTGCATCAGACTCCCGAGGTAAAAAAATATTGATGACCTCCTGGTCATATACTTCTCCTGGTCCTCAGCAATTCTACCCACTGTATCTCTTCAGTGGAACTGCCTTCATGATCTTCTGTGAGCTGCAACCAACCTCTGCAGTAACGGTCTCCTCTGCTACACGATACCTCACCAAGCCCTCCTCACTCGGTCTTTTGGCATCCTTCTGGTTCTCTCCTGTGGAACCAATTGAGCACACCTTGCTCTAGGTTGCTACAAATCTTCTCACCTTCCGCTGCCGCCATCCACATGACGGTAAGACCATAAACTCTCCAGCTTTACCACAACTGTACCTCTTTCCCCTTCTGCTTGCATTCTTCCTCTTCTTGCAGGAAATCCTTTCCCTGCTCTGATACCACTTGATGAAAAGAGATCTTGGGGTAAGCAAAAATCCCCTTTCATGTAAAATTTCGAACCTGGGCCTGTGGGTTATTGCCCATTAAGCCTTCACGGAAGCGTTCTAACCTTTTAAACCTTTTAATATTCAACCCTTTTAATATTCAACCGTGGATCTCTTTTAAAATCGAGCCATCCCTTTAATCCACTTAAAAACACACAGCGTTTGAACGCCATTTACAACCACTGCACAATTACATAATATGTGTTAAAACCCCGTGGCTGCACATTATACAAATACACGGGAGTATTGTATAGATTGCGCTGTCGGATCTTAAAACATATTACACCGCCTCTGTGGACATCAACAGGTCAACCAATTCCAATTTGATACATTATACACTACTCCGATCCGATCAGTCGGAGTCGGAATCGCCAGTTCAATGTGCGCTCACACTTTTGGACTTTTCACAAATGTTCGATCCGATCGCTGTTCAATTTGAATGCAGACTTTATAATGTTTAAACGAATATTTAGAGCGCCATCGATCTTGAAGTGATCGATGGTCGATTAACACATTTATAAAATACTCACCCACACAGACGTATATAATTAACACTGAACATGAACACACAGGCATATGTAATTAACACTGAGCATGCTTCTATATATTTACAAAACAATTGCGTCCTAAGGCATTCCAGCCTTAGAACCAAATCGCTGTCGATTACATTCTATTCATTCACAACGCATATCTATTTCTCTAGATATGTCTCACCAATGCCTTCTCACGCTCTATCACATTACATTTATATAAAAAGTATTAGATCGGAAGGATCGATCCGATCCTCTCCTGATTTTTCTCCAACGGAATTCTCCAAAATACATGCACGCGGATAACAATCCATCAAATCCTCTTTAAATCTGTTTTAGAGCAGATTTTCCTCCTTTCGTTCAGCTCGACTGTCCACGTCCTTCTCTCTCTGCTTGGATTCTTTTTTAATTAAGAAGGGGTTAGATGCTCCTGCATCACAAGTGAATGTCTCTTTGCCCTGGACCCCACACATTATGGTTTCTTCCACAAAGAATCTTTCTCCCTCTCAAACTACAATGTCTTCCCAAGCAAGCTACACCTCTTAGGCAGTGCTGTTGACTTGGTCAAACTTGACCTTGTCCTCATGCCTTTGCCCCTTTTTACACTGGAAGGTGCAAAATAAAGTTTCTCTATTGATCCCTTTCACACTATGAGGGATTTATTCCTACTTATGGGTCTCTTTACCCATTTTATTCACCTCCTGGATGATATAAGCAGAAATTAATATTCCAATTTGTTGCTTGAAAATTTTGGAATATTACATAGGATTACGGTTGCATGTTCTTCATTTCCCAACTGAAATACTGGTCTAGAGTTGGCCTTTTTCTTTTTTCTTATATATCAAAAACTCTTTAGCTCCAATTTATGTTACTAGAGAATACTCCTCTTCTATTATAATTTTCTCATGTTTCTCTTGAGTTACATGGGTCTAAGAGGTAGTTGTAGATATGACCTGTTCTTCAGCTTCTGCAGTGTATTCTCCTCCCACTAACTATGGTTCATGAAATGTTTTATCTTGGCCTAGGTGTGTGGGTGTAATGATTGGTCTTGTGCCCCACTCCCAACTTGTAAATGAGGCCGAAAGGATCGTAAGACCAAGTGAAACTTAATTTTAAATTAATTTTATTTAGGATCAAATATGCATCTTTACTTGTTGCTCTGGTATTACAAATAAATGGTCTAATATGATCCTTGATCTTGAACTGTGCTTTCTTCTTAGCTGCAACAAAGTGTAAATAATCCATTTGTATCATTTTCCTTATGTATTCCAATGATAAAATTATCACGGGAAAAATTTTTGGGAGTATTTAGGGTGGAAATTCACACCCATAAACCATGATATCAGTATAATTTTGGTATAATGGTTTTCTAACATGGACAGATGAGTGCCTGATGGAAGTCTTTTATTGGGAGAGGAAGTGATGGTGGGGAATCACTTTATGGAAGGGAAGTGGGGAGTTGGGGTCTATGGAGGTGAGGTGGTAGATGAATAGTGGAGGAGGAAGGATTTTGGTGGGATTGGTGGAGGACACATGGCAATGGTTATTTGCGCGGAAGGAAGAAGAGTCCACGGTCAACGTGGTGATGCTTTTTAGAGGGGGTGGGGGAAGGTGAGATGAGCGGAAAGGGGTAGGGTGGTGTGAAATCTTATCGTGTTTCCATGTTACTAGGTAGGTCCCATGTTAGGTCCCTATATTACTAGTATAGTCCCTTATTTTTGCTATAGTAACCCCCTTATTGCTATTTTTGTAGCCCTATAACCCGAATATTGTTATTATTGTGCCCTTACATTATTATTGTTGGGTCGGCTAGGATTATATTGTGATCTCATGGACTCCTATATATAGACAGAGGTTTTGGTCATTTGTATCATCCATAAATTGTTCATTTATGTAATTTAAAGAAGGTTTCCCCCTCGAAGTTCCTTATTTATAAGGCGTTGATCTCTCTTTTCTTCTATTTTTGGAGCTGGTTTCATAACATTTGGTATGAAAGCTTTGGATTCTAGGGTTTCGTTTCTCCAAAACTTTCATCGTGGAATTTTCACTATAAAAAATTTTCTACGAGGGATCAAAAGCTTAAATTTTTACAGAGTGAAGATGAAATCTAGAGGAATGTTGTGTAAAAATTTCATATCTTGGTTTACTATAGCTTCAGAGATATGATATGTGGAAGTTAGGGTTTTTCTCAGGCTCTTGAATTTCACCTAAAACACATAATCGTGGAATTTTCCCTATAACGTTTTTTTCTAAGAAGTTTCAGAAGATGAAATTTTTACAGAGTGAAGCTGAAATATTGAAGAAATTCTTGTAAAAATTTTAGATCTTGGTTCACAATACTTGCAGAGATATGATCCGTGGAAGTTAGGGACTTTTCAGGCTCCCGAATTTCATCGCAAAGTGGTGACCATGGGAAAATCGTCATAACTCTCTCTCTGAGCATTGGATGGGAATTCTAAAAAATGTGGCTACAAGTAAACGACCTATAGTTTCCTATGTATAAATTTCAGAGCCGAAGGAGGGAACAATGACATGTGGCATGTCGTACGAGTTTGCTCTATGGAACTAGTCCATAGTTAGCTCATTGTGGGATATTGGACATAACTTTACTTTGGATAATCCAAATCAGGTCAGACCTGTGGCATTAGAAAGAAGATTCAGAGTGCTACTATAGGATCAAGTTTTAGATATTGGAGATCCAAAATCACAGAGATAATTCAGTTTCAATATCGAGCTCATTAAAAGAAAGAAAAATGTGTGTACTTTTTTTTGAATTGCATAAGTATTGTGTGAAAAATCAGTTTGAAGTGATTCTAAGGGCATATTGAAGAATAGATATCAGTATTTGGTTCTAAAATGCCACCTAAAAATAATTCAACACCCATTAAGCCTTCAAAAGACTCAACTATGACTCATGAAGAGGAAGAAGCACAACATGACATATCAAAATTACAAGAGAAAGTGCACCAAATTTCGCTCTCGCAAAGAGCAAAAAAAAATGAAATGGAAGTTTTGAAGAAAGGCGTGGAAGTTAATATGGATGGTTTGAAGAAGGGCATGGAAGCTAATATGGATGGTTTGTAGAAAGGCATGGAAGCTATGATGGATGGCATGGAAGCTGGTGTGGAAGCTAAGATGGATGACATGGAAGAAAAAATGAAAGACAACATGGAAAACATGAAGAATGATCTAAAATCAGACATGGAAGGTTTGACAAAGTTTATACAAGAAATTTTTCCTAATGGCGAAATGATAATAGAGGAAACTCATGATGAGAAAAAAATAAAAGTTAATCATGATTTCATAAACTCTAATGTTGGATGGAAGAACCGCCATATTCCAAAGATGGATATGAGGAATTTTGATGGCAAGGATTCCGTAACATGGATACTACAGATGGAGCAATATTTTGATCTCAATAATGTGAAAAGCACACAAAAGGTACGCATTTCAACTTTACATTTAAAACAAAATACATTTTTATGGTATCAATGGATTTGGTCCCATAAAAAAAATTGTCACTTGGTAAATTTTTATGGAGGAAATGATAGCACATTATGAGGATACAAAGAGAAACACCTTCTTTAGCTAATTAATAAATCTGAAACAAAAGGGTTCAATGGGGGAGCATATTGAGGACTTCAAAAAATTGAATATAAGGGTAACTAATATTCCAGAGGAACATAGGATTGATGTCTTCATAGGGACTTTAAAGGATAACATCCAATATGAAGTTCGCATTTGGGAACCTAATTCATTAGAGAAGGCATTCAGGTTGGAAAGAAAATTTGAATTAAAAATTATGGTGACAAGGAAGCCTACCACTCACATCTATAAAGATGGAAGTGTTGCTACTCCTAGACTTCCACAACCTACAAGGTTGACACCACAACAATTGGAAGAAAAAAGAGCAAAAGGGCTTTGTTACAGCTGTGATAGAAAATACAATAAAGGTCATAATTGTGTTGAGAGGAAATTATTTTACATATATTATGAAGAGGATAAATAAAATGAACAAGAAACTTCAAAAGAAGAGGATATACACTAGGAACCAACCCTATAAGAAGAAGAAATGAGTCTGGCCATATCATTTAATGCATTGTCAGGAATTACCACTCCTCAAACTCTCAAGATAGAAGGACATATCAAGAAGAAAAATGTAATAGTGTTGATTTATTTGGGTAGTACCCATAATTTTATCCATTGTAAGGTAGCCAAGGAATTGAATTTTTTCCTATACCTAGCACTCGAATGTCAAGTGATGGTTTCAAATGGAGGAACTATAAATTTCTCTAGAAAATTCCATAATATCAAATTAACCATGGGGGAATATGTATTGAATAGTCCAATTCTTTCCATTCCAATGGAAGGTGTTGATGTTTTACTAAGAGTACAACGTTTACAATATTTGGGGATAGTAGCTTTTAATTTTCAAGAAATTTTCTTGAAATTTTTTTCTGAAGGAAAGGAAATCGAATTACAACATATTGCAGGGAAGTTGGGAAAGATAATAAGCTCTAATGTCATGACAAAGCTTCTGAATAAAGAACAATGACGCCTAATTTCACAATTATGCTCACTAGAAGTTCCAACATCAAAATCATATATTTCTCTAGATCACCAAAAAGTCTTGGACAACCATTCCAAGGTGTTTGAAACTCCCAAAGGACTCCCACCTATTCGTTATCATGATCGTGCTATTCATTTGATTCCAGGAAATTTTCCTCCAAACATCAGGCCTTATAATCCTTATGTCCAAAAGAGGGAAATTGAACGTATGATTATAGATATGTTAGAGGCTGGTATAATTCAACGTACTCAAATTTCTTTCTCTTATCTAGTAGTATTGGTGCACAAGAAGGATGGATCATGTCACATGTGTCCAAATTGTAGGGAACTCAATACGCTCACTATTAAATATAAATTTCCCATTCCTGTGATTGATGAATTATTGAATGAATTACATGGAGAAATTTATTTTACCAAGTTGGATCTTCATTTAGGATATCATCAAATTAGAATGAAGATTGAGTATATTTTGAAAATATCATTACAAACTCATGAGGGTCATTATGAATTTTTGGAAATGCCTTTTGGCCTTATCAATGCACCCTCTACATTTTAAGGGTTGATGAATTCCATTTTCAAACACTTCATTAGAAAATTTGTGCTAGTATTTTTTGATGACATACTGATCTACAACAGGTCTTGGAAGGATCATTTTCAACATGTTGAAAGGGTTCTCAAACTATTGGAGGACAAACAATTATATGCAAAAACATCCAAATGTTTCTTTGGAGTACAAGAGGTGGAATATTTGGGTCATATTGTATCTCACGAGGGTGTTAAGGTAGACCCCAAAAAAATTATAGCCATTAAGGAATGTAAAGTCCCCACAACCATAAAGAATTTGTGAGGATTTCTCGGGTTAATAGGGTATTATCACAAGTTTTTTAAGAATTATCAAAGAATAGTAGCACCTCTAACAACATTATTGAAGAAATATGAATTTTCATGGACTCCTGAAGCAACTAAGGCCTTTGAATTTTTTAAACAGGAAATGTACCTACCACTGGTCTTAGGTATGCCAGACTTCAAAAAAACCTTTATTTTGGAATGTGATGCCTCAGGAAATGGAATTGTTGTTGTTTTAATGAAATAAGGAAGACCCATTTCTTTTGACAGTCATCCAATCCAAGAAAAGTATTTACAAAAATCTATTTATGAGAAGGAAATGTTGGAAATACTACATGCACTAAATAAATGATGACCTTACCTAATGGGAAGACACTTCAAGGTAAAAATTGATCATGATAGTCTTAAACACCTTTTGGAACAAAGACTATCCTCAGAAGAGAAGAAAAAATGGGTTAGAAAGATGTTGGGTTATGACTTTGAAATCATCTACAAAAAAGGGAAGCTAAATGTTGTTGCAATTCACTCTTAAGAAAGGATGAAGAGGTGGAAGAATTGATTTGTGCCATTTCTATTATCCAACCAGATTGGATAACTGAAGCAAGGGATGAATGGAAGAAGGAAAAAGAAGTGTGGAAACTCATTCAAAGGTTGCAGCAAGAATTAGTACATCTAATACATTTAGTTGGAAAAATTATTACTTATGGTACAAATATCGCTTATATATTTTCAAGAATTCCCAACTAAAACAAAATATTCTTTGGGAATTGCACACTTCTCCTTTACGAGGACACTCAGGATTTTTTAAAACATACCACAGGGTGAAGAATTTTTTTTTTGGGGATGGCCTTAAATATGATATTCAAAGTTTTGTGGCAGAATGTTTGGTTTACCAGCAAAATAAAGTTGAGAAAATAAAGACCCCGGGTCTTCTACAACCTTTATCCATTCAAGTCAACATTGGGAGGAGATTTCAGTGGATTTTATCACAAGTTTACCTAAGTCCGAAGGAAAGAGTGTCATCATGGTGGTAGTTTATAGACTTACCAAGTATGCACACTTTTGTGCATGATCTCATCCATTTAAAGCAAGTACAGTTGCTACTGCATTTATGGAAACAATTCAAAAGCTACATGGAAACCCAAAGATTATTGTAAGTGACAGAGATCCCATTTTTACTGGAAATTTTTGGACAGAATTATTTTCTTGTTTGGGTACTCAACTAGCTCATAGCTCATCTTATCATCCTTAATCCGATGGTCAAACAAAGATAGTGAATAAATGTTTGGAAGGATATCTTCATTGTTTTGCATTTGATAAGAAAACACAATGGGTCAAGTGGTTACCTCTCAATGAATGGTGGTATAACACTTATTTCCATACTAGAGAAAAAATGACCTCATTTATGGCAATCTATGGATACCACCCACCGTCAATAACATCTTCTTTAAGAGAAAATTATAAGGTTAAATTAGTGGAAGATCACATCGAGCATCAAGAAGAAGTTCTCCAACTCTTAAAGGATAAACTAAATCTGGCACAAAATCAAATGAAGCAATAGGTAGATCAACATCACAACGAGACAAATTTTGATGTAGGAGACTGGTTATTTTTACGGCTACAACCATACAAACAAATGTCCCTCAAGCAAGATAAGAAGGATAATAAATTGTCGCCAAATTACTATGGTCCTTACAAGGTGTTGCAAAATATTGGTACTATGGCATACAAGTTGGAGCTTCCTGCTTCTTCACGAGTGCATCCATTTTCCATGTTTCATGCTTAAAGAAGGTTATATGGGACAAACTTCCAGTTTAAATAATATTTCCACAACTTGATGAGAAAGGAAAAATCATATTGAAACCTGAAGCAATCATGGAAACAAGAACTCAACAGCTACGAAATCGATCAATTTCAGAGTATGTCATCAAGTGGAAGAACTTACCCACTGAAGATTCTACATGGGAGGATGAGAATTTTATACGGAAGCATCCAGAGCTACTCAAGCATTGAGGAAAACACTTTTTTGAAGGAGAAGGTCATGTTAGGTCCCTATATTACTAGTATAGATCCTTATTGTTGCCAGTGTAACCCCATTATTGTTATTTTTGTACCCCTATAACCCCAATATTGTTACTATTGTGCCCTTAAATTATTATTGTTAGGTTAGCTAGGATTATATTCTGATCCCATGGACTCCTATATATATAAGGAGGTTTTGGTCATTTGTATCATCGAAGAATTGTTCATTTATGTAATTTAAAGGAGGTTTCCCCCTCAAAGTGGCTTATTTCTAAGGCATTGATCTCTCTTTTATTCTATTTTTGGAGCTGGTTTCATAACATCCCATCATTTTGCAACCCCCCTGTGAATAAATCATAAAATAGCTTGGGGGTTGGGGGCGGGGGGGGGAGGACGAAAATGATTCGTCATTGTTGATATGAGCATGGTGGATTCTAGTTGTTAATACTATTTCTAATGTTATTACATAGCATAAATCCTTATGCCCAAACTTTAATATAGTTACAATAATTTCCATTAAATGTTGCGATTAAATTAATATAACACACACTTAATTGCCGTATAAAAATCCCTTAATTATCCTCTAATGCTGCATTTTAATTTGCAAGCCATTTTTTATTTTTTCTTTTTTCTTTTGATTTATCAATTAACCACGTTTAAACAATGTGGTTAACTTCATATTTATTTTAACCAACCTAATTCAATCACGATTTTTATCACTCCTTCTATTTCCCAAGCCCAATAAAGGAGACTGAAGGAGGTAACCTCAAACTAATCTTCAGATTTGGTATCTAGCCCTACCAAATGAGAGAGGGCTCTCTCAATGTCAATTTCATAGTTAATGAGGTGACTGGAAAGGAAATGATCTTAGGATAGGTATAATGTTGGCTTGAGGGGTCCTGACCCAGGTTTAGAGTTAAGCTTAACCAGCAAAACCCTCTTACTATTGGCCCTTTCGGAAGTGACCTACTTGCATAGGTCAAAGTCTCACCTGAAGCAGTACGTGCGGTACTGGAACTAGGTTTCCACACCCTGAGAGAGAATTAAATGATGTGGATGTCCTCAGATCTATAATAATTGAAGACTGGCCTTCGCAACAAAACCCTAACCAGAAACATATCTAGGTCAATTTACGCAGGCTTTCATGTGTTCACATAGAAAATTGCTTCGCAATCCCTTAACAGTCTTAATAAAGTGCTATTTAGGTCTTACAATAATAGATCTATGCATCTAACATTCATATTAAGCATTAAAATATGTACACAACTGATCCAATCATAGGTAACATAAATCATAAAAAAACAGATTACAGAAACATATCACAAATGCATTTCATACTCAGATTTATCCAACACACTTCTTTATTCATTAACAACCATAAAACCCTTTACACTTCAGATCCACCCATTCACAAAACCAGTGGGGTCTGCACACCGCCAAACTAAGGAATTTGCACACACAACCAACAAGAGCCTTTCACACACTTAAAAATTTGATTCACAGCTCAAAAAATATCAATACTTACTTAGAACTTCTTTTATCCAACTCTATCTAGACTTGTATTTATATCTTAGCCTCCCCTCATCTAAGGTCCAAAAATTATGGTTTGTGACTCCTAGTTTTATCCTTTATCCAATTAAAAATCATGAAGGGGCTTTGACCAACCCCAAATCCCCTTTACCTATGCATTTCTTAGTGCACACGACTGAAAACTACAAAAATACTTGTCAATTGCCCAAAAATGCGGCCTTAAGGGACTTTGCTCCAGCAGTCCCCCAACACAATCTTGTGAATCATCCTGAGTCATAGATATATTAGGGTCTTCATCTTGGTATCCAATTCTTCAATGGCAACAATGAAGGGTGAAAGGACACCCATGCTCTGATCGATTGCACTCTGCACTGTGTCCACCAATTTTTGAGAAGTTATCCCTTTTGCAGCGATATCGATACTTTGATGCATCTGGTTCAAGTTCTCCATAGAAGCATCCAAGTCTTTTGACAACTTCATCGCTTTGTCAACCCATGACTTCATATTTTTTTTCACAATGTGCATATTTCTTCTAAGGTCCTCAAATTCATTGCACAGGATTTGAATTTTCTACAACCAGGCCATCTACTGAGAAAGTACAAATGTGGGAAGTGACTCCTGTAGATCATCAAACGCTTGCTCCCTCACGCGTAGTTCCTGCCAAATCTATCGAACAAGGGGATCCATCTGCACGAATTTCCACAGGCCCATAGTAGTTTGTAGTAGTGCGGTTCCCTTCTCGACTATGGCGGAAATACTTGCTGAAGATTCTTTGACTAAGGCCACTCACTACATATGCACTTATGGCTGAATTTCTGGTTGAAGCTTGGCCTGCAACTCCGCGATCTGTTGCTCAGAATCCACCTTAAATGCTTGCACTTATGATCTAGATGCCTTCAACGCTCCAACAAGAATTGCATCCTTGGCTTGCAGCATGGACGAGGAATGGAAACCTCTGGCATGTCACCACAAAGTCTATCAATCAAATATTCCAATTCTTCTTGTTGTGCTACTATTGCCCGTTGCATTGTTTGAGCCGGAGAGACTCTTCCATTTTTTTCACGATCTCCTACTCAAATTCACTAAGTTTTTGGTGCATGCCTGCCTCCCTGTACTACAAATTTCTTGTGATCATCCGTCTGAATGGCATGCAAATTTCCACTGGGCAGCATTGAAAAAATCTATTCCAACTTATGGGCAGGTTTTCACCTGCGTGCATAATTCATGTTGCTCCATCATGATTACTGCTCTAGGGAAAGGGCAGATCCTGCTATTTTTCATGTTTATTATCAGACTCATGTGCGCACTCACTTGAATCAGCCTCACTTGATTCACACTCTTTTGTATGTTGTTTGTTTTCAACTGAAACACCTGCAACCCTAACTACAATGAATCAAAGACAACCTTTTACTACTCGTCCATTGAAATCCACCTATCTTCAGAGGCAGATGCTATCACATCTGCGATATTATCTAGGTCATCTTCAGTTAGTGTGACATATTATGTCCTTATGAACTTGGAACCGTTCCTCTTCTTGTGAGAACCCTTAAGGTTTTCAGCACCGAGCTTTGTTCCTTTCGGAAACTCAGCGCCAGTACCATGTGTTAGCCATCCATAATTTTTGACATATGCAAAGATGGCTAAAAAAGGTCGTTAGTATTCAAGAAAAAAATGCATGCAAATATGTGACTTCTTGAAGCCTCCATTGTGTTCCTTATCATTCAAAAAATCCACCTATTTGATATCTTCACAAAGCCCTGCTGTTGCCTTGAAGAAAACTGCTTTGAACCCCTCTTCCTTTAATATTTTCCTATTAAAAATCCCCCACTCCCTCCAAATTCCCTTTAAAACCATGTAAATCATCTTTATTTGGCTTTAAAACCCTTCCTTTACTCTATCAGAACCTTTAAAAAACCCTAAAAATCTATTTCAGCCTTTAAATCCGATCATTTTCATATAAATAGATTTAAGCCCCCATGGGCTTAGTTCTTAGCCCCTTCCTCCATATAACCATGGACCCACGACCGTCGGCTACAGGTCTTTAGCCCCTTTCATGCTATCGGAGGTCGTTTCACCACCTTTTTCCTTTATATATTCATTTTTCCTCCCTCCTGATGGTTTCACTCCTGAATAGATCTCCGTCATAGATCTCACAGATCCAACAACCATCGGCAGATCGACCCATCACAAATCGGCTTTCCATCGGTCCTGTGTCCCTTTCCCTTTTTTCCCCGCCGATGTGATCCCACGACTCCATCTCAGCCATCCATTTCCCCCAAGATACGATGGCTATCCCCCATCACATCGACACTTCCCCATCGCATCGAGATTTTCTTTCTTTTTTCTTTCTCACATTTCCTTACTCCGCTGATGCGATCCCGCGATGAAATATCCACCGTCGATCAAGACTTATTGGATGGTCCACATTGTTTCACATTATTTCTTTCACTTCCGCATGTCCATCCTGAACGATAAGATCTTCACCATTGATTTGACTCCTTCAGATCAACAACCCTTGCTTCATTTCCTTTTCGCAATTCCTCCAACCCGTTCACTCATGATTTCCTTTCTGCAATCAAACCCTGACCGTCCATCTTCTGATCCGACAGTTCTCATTGATCCTTCCCACTGCTATTATAAAACCCTTTTCTTATGTAAAAAACCCCAAAATATTTGTGAAAAGACTCAAACCCCAAAAATCAATTAAAGTGGGCCCTCTTTTCCCTCATATTGTCTCCCTTCATGCTCATCCATGACCGTAGATCTTCGGCTCGAAGATCTAACGGCCCCAAATCCATTTTGAGTTCATTTCAAAAATAAAACTGATCGCCCATTTTCAATGTGAAATAGGTGGTTTTCGCCTAGACACGCATCATCCAAATACCTGTATCACGTTCGATTATCACAAAACCACTTACCACTCTTATTCCGTGCGAATAACACCTCTGGTATTCCCAAAACCACTTTCCCAATTTCGCGCCCTAGTTCAATTTTTCTACTATTTTTTCATGTTTTCTTCCATGGAAAACACTCTGCTGCATCCACCTCCTTCCGCACTTCTCCTCTGCTGCTCCCGAGCCTCTGTAAAGTATTTAAACCCTCAAAACGTAGGATTTCTTAATGTTTGTTGTTGTTTGTAGGTTTAATGGTGGTTCGAGCTATTCAAAGCATCCTACAGCCATCCAAGTGGCTTGGTCTTAGGATGACAGTCCTTAAAGATCATAGAAGTTGGAGAAAGGGATTCAAAAGTCAAATCGAGGTTTCTATCAGTATCTCATGATCATTAATTGAATCATGAAACCCTCCAGTGCAACAATAAAACCCTGCAAACACGAAGACAGAGAAGATTAATGAAAAAATGAAGAAACAAAGGATAAAGACAAAACATAGTTTAAAGATAGAAGAAGGTTAGAAGAAGGTCTAATAAAGCCCTTAGGAAACACAATCAAAGGCTAAATATCAATGTTTGAAGGCCTAAAGATGAATCGGCGAAAAATGACTTCAGAATGCCAGATCATTGAAGTATTTATTTCTCCAAAGGACCAAAGGACATCTGCAGCCTGCTTTACTTTTCATAGACACTTTGACCGCCATCCTACTGAAAAACCCTCTGTGAAACTATCAGAATAGTTATTGCATAGGCATGGGGCTATGAAACCCAAAACATGACAGTTTACTTGTCATAAAGGTCAAACAAGGTACTTCAGCCACAGTTATCTTCAAAGAAACACTTTGGAGTTATTACCATGCCTACCAGATATGCATAAAAATAGGAAAAAATACCAAAATGGTACAAACAGTTAATGCAACAGTCATTAAGTAAAATGGGCATTCGAACAGTTCTCCTACTCTGTCTTAATTCATATTTATTACCATTTCTGCAGCACTCTTCCTCTTTCACCTATAAGTATTCACAGAAAATTCATTGTAATGGTTGGAAAATTATTAATTGTCTAAATTGTTATTGAGTAAGAGTTTCTGAGTAGTTGTAATATAGTAGGATGGGAAGAAAATCATTGGACTCAAAGCATTTAACTGGTTTTTCACATCAATAGACAAGAAGATTCACTGGATCCTGATATAAATCATTGGTGATGTTATTCTCACTATAATTGTTATTTACCTTATGTTTCCATATTGTTCATATTCTCTGATAAAGAACAGAAAATATAGAGTAGGATTTACTGCAAAGTACCCTATCTCTCACTGATAAATCTTTATCTTTATGTTTTCTTCTAAATGTGTATTTGGGAATGATTTAACTAGAGTATAACCAGTCAAGAATGTTGGTATGTCTTGTTGAGTAGAACTTGAGATGTTGTTCTTGAATGATCTTTTCACTACATGCTAAGTAGAGTCTTAATCAAGGAAGTTTATGGTTAGCCTTGTCCCTTGTTTAGTCTTAAACAAATGTTTTGAAGATTTCTCGTAAAGGTGCGCCAAAGAAGGCTAGGTTAAAATTCCTTGCCTGATCTTAGGTTACCTTTTATTTTTATCTTAAATGTTTTCCCTTGAGTGCATGTCAAAAGCAGGCTCGATTAAAATTCCTTACCTGATCTTAGATTTCCCTTTGTTTTATTATATGTTTTTTGTTCTTAAGAGTATGTCAAAGAAGCATAGGTTAAAATTCCTTACCTAATCTTAGGCCACCCTTTGTTTTCTTACATTTTTTTTCCTTTCTCATCACTTCTAAATGTTTCATCCCACCAAATCAACTTAAAATATCTTTTGATATAGATAACTTGCCCTTTGAAGACCCTTTTATAGTGTTGTGCAAGTAAACCCTTTTATGACTCCATAGCCCAATGGTTTAGCACTATTTTTTGACCTATCTTCCCATGCCGAAACATCCTTCCACTTATTTCCTCCTTCACTTCACATGACCTTCTCAATTAATGGTCCCAAACCCACAAAAAAAAAAACCCCTTGTACTTCATAACTAGCCTAACATCATATCATAAGCTTTAAAGACAAATCTTTTGAAAACACATATAGAGAGATCCCTCTCTGAATCCATGAGGGTTATATCCTAGGATTCCAAAGTGGTTCTGATGTTTCCTTGTCATTTGGTATGCCAATCTGCCAAATCACAGGACCCCAACACCATTGAGGTCGTTTGTTCCTCTAAGGTAAAACTAGGCTTCTTCTTCAGGCTCTTAATCTTGGTCTTTATTAGCCTCCTTTTTTGCATCCTTATTTGTGTATTTTCTAGCGTGCTTCTCAGCTTCTTTTTCCTTGCCAGAACTTGTGGTATCCTTTCCTAACGCTAAGGCTGTGACGATTTGGGTGCTTCCAAGCCCAACCTTCCATGTTGCTAGCCAGGTCACAATGACTTGGTCAATCTCTGCCTCGGTCACCCTGTAAGGAAGGTTGTAACACACAGGATCATTGTGGGCTCGGATTTGCACATGATGCATGGTCACTTGAATAGCATGGTACTTCTCATAATAAGCTGGGGGCAATCAGGGTCTTGAGTGTTGTTGGAGCGGGGTCCCCTAAGTTCGAAGACCACTTTTTGTTATAATTTTGTAATAGATTTTGCAAGCTTAGTCGTGCACAGGGGATTTGGGGAGGTTCAAAGCCCCTCATAAGGTGTAAATGTTGGGAAAAATACTAAGAGGGTGGGTGAATCAGTATTTAGAGCTGATTGAAAACTTTTTACTTTTTCTTTCTCTTAAAACCATATTCTACTTTACCAAACCCAACTCGCATATACACACGAATATCCTTAAGAAAACTTGTGTATGTCCATCGATCTTAATATGCATTTAATTCTTTACTTATATCATTTCATCATTCACTCATCAGATGTTTAGTAAGCAGTAATCATATGAAGTAATAATAGAATAAACCATCACACATAAGAAACACAAATGAACACCAGTAGTTAAGGTGGAAACCCAATTCGAGAGAAAACCACTGCTGCTGTCGTCTCCGTCTTCAATATTTATTATAAAGAAAACTTCTGACAATTTTGTACTAGTGTAGACTCATACCAGCACGCAGGCACCCACCTGTAGAAGGTTGCAAGCTTCTCTCATTCTCCAGCCACTACTGGAAGGGAGATCCAACCCCTTGATCTTGTTTACCAGCCTCTCCTAGAAGGGAGCTACTACCCCCTACTCTCGTTTACCAGCCTCTCCTAGAAGGGAGCTACTACCCCCTACCCTCGTTTACCAGCCTCTCCTGGAAGGGAGCTACTACCCCCTGCTCTCATTTACCAGCCTCTCCTGGAAGGGAGCTACTACCCCCTGCTCTCGTTTACCAGCCTCTCCTGGAAGGGAGCTACTACCCCTTGCTCTCGTTTACCAGCCTCTCTTGGAAGGGAGCTACTACCCCCTGCTCTCATTTACCAGCCTCTCCTGGAAGGGAGTTACTACCACCTACTCTCATTTACCAGCCTCTCCTGGAAGGGAGCTACTACTCCCTGCTCTCGTTTACCAGCCTATCCTAGAAGAGAGCTACTACCCCCTGCTCTCGTTTACTAGCCTCTCCTGGAAGGGAGCTACTACCCCCTACTCTCATTTACCAGCTACCACTGGAAGGGAGCTACAACCCCCTCATTGAAGGCTTCAACCCTCAACACCATTGTGGACCACGTTTCATCAATTTTCATACTGGATCCAACAACATCCACACAACATACCTTGTAGGCCACTTTTCATCAGATTTTCAGACTGGACCCACTCCACACATTTAAGCTCAACATACATCAAACTGAAACTTATAACCCCATCAATTCATTCATTGAATCATCAACCAATCAACCGACAAATTGATCTTTAATCAACATAATCAGCAGCATAATCAAAATTCAAACAACCCAGATCTATATGAATACATCATTGACAGATAGCAGTAAAACAACAAAACAGATTAGACATTTCATTCCACACACTTTAGCAAAACCCTAGATTCCATACGCGCTTTTACTTCATTGAACCTACGTATATACGCGCTTTCATAGAGACAAACTTGCGTATAGATATGCAACTATTTTAGAACTGACCTTTGATTTCATACGCGCTTTTGCTGAAACGAACCTGCGTATATACGCGCTTTCGCTGAGATTAACATGCGTATAGATCTGTAACATTTCAGAACTATGCAGCTCTTCAGAACAGATAACTCAGATCTCACCCTTTACTTCAGCAAATATTCACCAGATCACAGATCTAAACATTCCATAAACAGATCTAGAAAATACATAGTCATTTCAGATCTAGAGATCCCTCTTCATCATTTTCTTCATAGGTGCATTATTAATTCAGATCAATCAATAAACTGTTACCCATTCCATGCAGATATACTTCAGAGTGAAGTATTCATTAAAACCCAGACCTATGCACACTCTTGCACTATGATCTTCTTCTCCTTATATAGATTTAGCATTTGTCAATACCATGAGTCAAAACCACTCAACCGGTGATGGTATTCCTAGACGAGATCAAATAGATAATCCAACGCTCAATACTGTGGGCCAATACCATGGTCATGTCCCCTGGTTTTATAAATTTAGAGCGCAAATAGGCATATGCTACTTGGTACGTACTTTTACGCGTACTTACGCTACTTTTCCTTTACAAACCCGCGTATGCTTTATGACATATCTTATTCATCATTACTCTGGCACTTACTGGAATTTATTTCTTTGTTATACGAGCTGCTTTGTAGGAGTATCGGTTATATCATTAACAAATACGTTGCTATCAAGCACCCAACTCATCAAGTAGGTTTCCATCAAGGACAACTTCATCAAGTAGGTTGCCATCAAGGACAACACATTGCATCATATTGCCAACAATCTCCCCCTTTGGACTTGATGGAAACCATGATGGTGCTTGATACCACAAAAGATAGATACATTGATTATAACCATTATTCAAACACCATGATACTCTCCCCCTTTGACATCAAGGGAAAAGGGCGGATCAAAACCAAAACAAGGTTTTTCTTCTCTTGTAGAAAGAAGAGCTCTGTAGATGTGATGTGCACTGAAGTTACCATGCTCCCCCTGAGTTCATGCTAAAGCTTCAAATGTATTTTTCAATGAATTACATGACTCTATGACCTTTCCTATCACCAAGGACTCATACTTACATCAATGATCCAACCAAGTGGATTTACATATGTGACTCAAGTACCCAACCAAGTGGGTTTACAAATTTGAAGAAGTCCTTACATGACTGAATATAAAAATGTACATCATATGTCTCAACATAACCTTTTCATCAAATTACAAATATGAATTTTATAACCAATACCAAAAATACCTCAAGAGAGAGATCATATTTCAAAACCATCATAATGCCAACAATGCATTACTCTCAGCAAAGCTAATGCTCCCCCTGAAATTGTGCTCTTGTCCTTGAGCTGACTCACTGTTTTTCTTATCAGAAAAAAATACGCTTATGTCTCCAATGGAGCTCGCGTGTATACATGGCTTTAGTTCATGAAACCCACGTATGAAAAGTAAAATACTGAAAATTTCACAGCTCCATTTTCTCCTGGATTTATACATTTTGTACCTGTCTTCTGTTGTCACATTAGATGCACTGTTAGAACTAAACACAACCAGAATTACCAAACCAACCATGGGAATCACCATATATTATGAGAAGTAAGTTTTACAAGCAGAATACTGCAGTAGGATTATTATCCCCTATGTTTTTGACTGGTCCTCCTTCTTTTTCCAACTTTGCTTGAAATTTATTATTGTGTGCTGGAAATTATCCAATTTCTCAGGTCTATTCATCCTGCATTCTTTTCCTACATGTCCATACTTGTTACAAGCATAACATATTGCGTGACCAGAAAAGTAAGCATAGGGATCATAATGTGTTTTTCTATTCTTTCTTCTATTGCAATCAACTGCTTTATGACCAAACTTGCTGCATGAAAAACAATATCCCTTAAAGAAACCTGAGTACCTTTTTGTGTAAAATCTGTTTGTTTGTGACTGAAACAATTTGCTTCTGCAATTGGCTACAACATGCCCATAATTATGACATTTAAAGCATTCAACATTATTGATCAAAGGAGAGAATTGATTGATGCTTCTATAGTTAGGAGGGAATGATTTCTTTTGAGAGTTCATGATTGTCGGTTGACCTTTTGTTTCTTTCAACACTTCAGGTTTTGCATTGATATCCTTTGAATCTTTAGCACTTTCTTGTGAACAAGATTCTCCTTTAACAGTTTCATGAAAACCAAGACCAAATTTAACAAAAGGAGACCTTTGACTACTAAGAATATTGTCCAGAATCTTAGTACTATCTTGAAACCTCAAGAGTTTATCTTTTTCTTCTAATTTACCTTTTAAAATGTTTACCTCAACCTCCAATCTTTGGCATTGCTTCTTCATAATTTCTTCGACCCTTCTTCCTTCTTCTACTTGATCATTCAATTTTAAAATCTCTTCTTTCAACCCATTTTCTTGTTCTTCAAAAGTTTGTAAAAGTTCTTCATTCTTCTTATTTGATTTTTCCAGATCTGTTTTGAGAGAGATGATTTCTGCTTCAAGTCTTTCACTTCGATTGGTTACTTTATCCTGTAGTCTTTGATACATTTCTATCTGTCCATTCATTCTAGAGATCATATCTTTGTAGATAGATTCCTTCTTTTTAAATTGATCTTCAACATTAATCTTGAGATTTTCTTCTAGACCCATATTGTTACTTTCACTATCATTTTCACTATCTTCACCATTGCTTGCATAAGGAAGTGAATCACAAGAGCATATTGAGTGAATTCATCATCTTCATTTTTTGTTGTACGCTTTCTTTCTTTAAGTAGCCCTCTTCTTTTGCTTCCTTCCCATTGTGATGGATCTCCTTAAGCGATCAGCTTCTACTGAAGGACACCATCTGATTCAATTGTTGGGAAAAATGCGAGAGGGGGGGGTGGATACGGTATTTAGAGCTGACTAAATTTTTTTTACTTTTTCTTTCTCTTAAAACCATACGCTACTTTACTGAACCCAACTCGTGTATACACGCGGATATCCTTAAGAAAACTTGCGTATGTCCAGAGATCTTATTATGCATTTAATTCTTTACTTGGATCATTGCATCATTCATTCATCAGATGTTTAGTAAGAAGTAAGAATATGCAGTAATAACAGAATAAACCATCACACATAAGCAACACACATGAACACCAATATTTAAGGTGGAAACCTAATTCAGGAGAAAACCACCGCTGCTATCATCTCTGTCTTCAATATTTATTATAAAGAAAACTTATTACAATTTTGTACTGGCACAGACTCATACCAGCACGCAGGCACCCACCTGTAGAAGGCTGCAAGCGTCTCTCGTTCCCCAGCCACTACTGGAAGGGAGCCCCAACCCCTTGATCTCATTTACCAGCCTCTCCTAG
The DNA here is from genome assembly GCA_034641835.2 of Pinus albicaulis. Classification (NCBI taxonomy): domain Eukaryota; kingdom Viridiplantae; phylum Streptophyta; class Pinopsida; order Pinales; family Pinaceae; genus Pinus; species Pinus albicaulis. The sequence continues at coordinate 556,855,982 of CM076570.1, read as the reverse complement.
AAGGGAGATACTACCCCCTACTCTCTTTTGCCAGCCTCTCCTGGAAGGGAGCTACTACACCCTGCTCTCGTTTACCAGCCTCTCCTGGAAGGGAGCTACTACTCCCTGCTCTCGTTTACCAGCCTCTCCTGGAAGGGAGCTACTACCCCCTGCTCTCATTTACTAGCCTCTCCTGGAAGGGATATACTACCCCTTGCTATCATTTACCAGCCTCTCTTGGAAGGGAGCTACTACCCCCTGCTCTCATTTACCAGCCTCTCTTGGAAGGGAGATAATACCCCCTGCTCTCATTTACCAGCCTCTCCTGGAAGGGAGCTACTACTCCCTGCTCTCGTTTACTAGCCTCTCCTGGAAGGGAGCTACTACCCCCTACTCTCGTTTACTAGCCTCTCCTGGAAGGGAGCTACTACTCCCTGCTCTCGTTTACCAGCCTCTCTTGGAAGGGAGCTACTACTCCCTGCTCTCGTTTACTAGCCTCTCCTGGAAGGGAGCTACTACCCCCTATTCTCATTTACCAGCTACCACTGGAAGGGAGATACAACCCCCTCACTGAAGGCTTCGACCCTCAACACCATTGTTGACTACGTTTCATCAATTTTCATACTAAATCCAACAACATCCACACAACATACCTTGTAGGCCACTTTTCATCAGATTTTCAGACTGGACCCACTCCACACATTTAAGCTCAACATACATCAAACTGAAACTTATAATCCCATCAATTCATTCATTGAATCATCAACCAATCAACCAACAACTTGATCTTTAATCAACATAATCAGCAGCATAATCAACATTCAAACAACCCGGATCTGTATGAATACATCATTGACAGATAATAGTAAAATAGAAAAATAGATCAAACATTTCATTCCACACACTTCAGCAAAACCCTAGATTCCATACGTTCTTTTACTTCATTGAACCTACATATATACGCGCTTTCACAGAGACAAATCTGCGTATAGATATGCAACTATTTCAGAACTGACCTTTTATTTCATACGCGCTTTTTCTGAAACGAACCTGCGTATATACGCGCTTTTGCTGAAATGAACATGCGTATAGATCTGTAACATTTAAGAACTATGCTGCTCTTCAGAAAAGATAACTCAGATCTCACCCTTTACTTCAGCAAAGATTCGCTAGATCACAGATCTAAACATTTCATAAACAGATCTAGAAAATACATAGTCATTTCAGATCTAGAGATCCCTCTTCATCATTTTCTTCATAGGTGAATTATTAATTCAGATCAATCAATAAACTGTTACCCATTCCATGCAGATATACTTCAGAGTGAAGTATTCATTAAAACCCAGACCTATATCCCTTCTTGCACTATGATCTTTTTCTCCTTATATAGATTTAGCCTTTGTCCATACCATGAGTCAAAACCACTCAACCGCTGATGGTATTCCTGGATGGGATCAAATAGATAATCCAGTGCTCAATACAGTGGGCCAATACCATGGTCATGTCCCCTGGTTTTATAAATTTAGAGCACAAATAGGGATATGATACTTGGTACATAATTTTACGCGTACATACGCTACTTTGCCTTTACAAACCCGCATATGCTTTGTGACATATCTTATTCATCATTACTCTGGCACTTATTGGAATTTATTTCTTTGTTACTTCTGAGCTGCTCTGTAGATACATCATATTTATATCATTAACAAATAGGTTTCTATCAAAACGCAACTCATCAAGTAGGTTTCCATCAAGGACAACTTCATCAAGTAGGTTGCCATCAAGGACAACACATTGCATCATATTGCCAACAATCTCCCCCTTTGGACTTGATGGAAACAACAATGGTGTGAACAACAGACATATACATTGATTATAACCATTATTCAAACACCCGATACTCCCCCTTTGACATCGAGGCAAAAGACGGATCAAAAACCAAAAAAAGGTTTTATTCTCTTGTAGAAGAAGGCTGTGATAGTGATCATCTGCAATACACCTGAGTTCTTCTCTTTGCTGAAGCTTCAAACGTATTTTTTAATGAATTACATGACTCTATGACCTTTCCTATCACCAAGGACTCATACTTCCATGTGAATTATGCAAAAATGGATTACATATGTGACTCAACTACCCAACCAAGTGGGTTTACAAATTTGAAGAAGTCCTTACATGACTGAATATAACAATTTACATCATAGGTCTCAACATAACCTTTTCATCAAGTTACAAATATGACTTTTTATAACCAATACCAAAAATACCTCAAGAGAGAGATCATATTTTAGAACCATCATAATGCCAACAATGCATTACTCTCGGCAAGGCTAATGTCCCCCCTGAATCTGTGCTCCTGTCCTTGAGCTTGACTCACTGTTTTTCTTATCAGAAAAACATACGCTTCTATCTTCAATGGAACTCGCGTGTATACGCGGCTTTAGTTCACGAAACCCGCGTATGGAAAGTGAAATACAAAAAAATTTCACAATTCCATCTCCCCCTAAAATTATACCACTTGTACCTGTCTTCTTCACATCAGATGCACTATTAGAAATAAACACAACCAAAATTACCAAACCAACCATGGGAATCACCATCTATTATGAGAAGTAAGTTTTACAAGCAGAATACTACGGTAGGATTATCCCCTATGTTTTATTTGGTCCTCCTTGTTTTTCCAACTTTGCTTGAAATTTCTTATTGTGTGCTGGAAATTATCCAATTTCTCAGATCTATTCATCCTGCATTCTTTTTCTACATGTCCATACTTGTTACAAGCATAACATCTTGTGTGACCAGAAAAGTGAGCATAGGGATCATAATGTGTTTTTCTATTATCTCTTCTATTGCAATCAGTTGCTTTATGACCAAACTTGCTGCATGAAAAACAATATCCCTTAAAGAAACCTGAGTACCTTTCTGTGTAGAATCTGTTTGTTTGTGACTGAATCAATCTGCTTCTGCAATTGGCTGTAACATGCCCATAATTATGACATTTAAAGCATTCAACATTATTGATCAAGGGAGAGAAACGATTGATGCTTCTATAGTTAGGAGGGAATGATTTCTTTTGAGAGTTCATGATTTTCGGTTGACCTTTTGTTTCTTTCAACACTTCATGTTTCGCATTGATATCCTTTGAATCTTTAGCACTTTCTTGTGAACTAGATTCTCCTTTAACAGTTTCATGAAAACCAAGACCAGATTTAACAGAAGGAGACCTTTGACTACTAATAATATTGTCCAGAATCATAGTACTATCTTGAAACCTCAAGAGTTTATCTTTTTCTTCTAATTTACCTTTCCAAATGTTTACCTCAACCTCCAATATTTGGCGTTGCTTCTTCATACTTTCTTCGACCCTTCTTCCTTCTTCGACTTGATCATTCAATTTTAAAATCTCTTCTTTCAACCCATTTTCTTGTTCTTCAAAAGTTTGTAAAAGTTCTTCATTCTTCTTATTTGATTTCTCCAGATCTGTTTTGAGAGAAATGATTTCTGCTTCAAGTATTTCACTTCGATTGGTTACTTTATCCTGTAGTCTTCAATACATTTCTATCTATCCATTCATTCTAGAGATCATATCTTTGTAGATAGATTCCTTCTTTTTAAATTGATCTTCAACATTAATCTTGAGATTTGCTTCTAGACCCATACTGTTACTTTCACTTTCTTTTTCACTATCTTCACCATTGCATGCACAAGGAAGTTAATTACAAGAACGACAATCAGTACCTGATTCATCATCTTCATTTTCTGTTGTACACTTCTTTCTTTGAGTAGCCCTCTTATTTTGCTTCCTTCCCATTGTGATGGATATCCTTCAAGTGATCAAGCTTACGCGAGAAGGACACCTTTCAGTTCAATTGTTGGAAAAGCTTGAGAGGAGGGGTGAATCGTGTTAAATTTGGCTTGAATTTTTGCTTTTTCTTTCTCTTAAAACCATCCACTACTTTACTGAACCCAACTCGCGTATACACGCAGATATCCTTAAGAAAACTTGCGTATGTCCAGAGATCTTATTATGCATTTAATTCTTTACTTAGATCATTGCATCATTCATTCATCATATGTTTAGTAAGCAGTAAGCATATACAGTAATAACAGAATAAACCATCACACATAAGCAACACATGTGAACACCAGTATTTAAGGTGGAAACCCAATTCAGGAGAAAACCACTGCTGCTATCATCTCTGTCTTCAATATTTATTATAAAGAAAAATTATTACAATTTTGTACTGGAACAGACTCATACCAGCACGCAGGCACCCACCTGTAGAAGGGTGCAAGCTTCTCTCATTCTCCAGCCACTACTGGAAGGGAGCTCCAACCCTTTGATCTCATTTACCAGCCTCTCCTGGAAGGGAGCTACTACCCACTGCTCTCATTTACCAGCCTCTCCTGGAAGGGAGCTACTACCCCCTGCTCTCGTTTACCAGCCTCTCCTGGAAGGGAGCTACTACCCCCTGCTCTTGTTTACCAGCCTCTCCTGGAAGGGAGCTACTACCCCCTGCTCTCGTTTACCAGCCTCTCCTGGAAGGGAGCTACTACCCCCTGCTCTCGTTTACCAACCTCTCCTAGAAGGGAGATACTACCCCTTACTCTCATTTACCAGCCTCTCCTTGAAGGGAGATACTACCCCCTTCTCTCGTTTACTAGCTACCACTGGAAGGGAGCTACAACCCCCTCACTGAAGGCTTCAACCCTCAGCACCACTGCGGACCATGTTTCATCAATTTTCATACTGGATCCAACAACATCCACACAACATACCTTGTAGGCCATTTTTCATCAGATTTTCAGACTGGACCCACTCCACACATTTAAGCTCAACATACATCAAACTGAAACTTATAACCCCATCAATTCATTCATTGAATCATCAACCAATAAACCAACAACTTGATCCTTAATCAACATAATCAACAGCATAATCAACATTCAAACAACCCGGATCTGTATGAATACATCATTGACAGATAGAAATAAAACAGCAAAACAGATCAGACATTTCATTCCACACACTTTAGAAAAACCATAGATTCCATACACGCTTTTACTTCACTGAACCTGCGTATATACGTGCTTTCACAGAGACAAACCTTCGTATAGATCTACAACTGTTTCAGAACTGACCTTTGATTTCATACGCGCTTTTTCTGAAACGAATCTGCGTATATACGTGCTTTCGCTGAGATGAACATGCGTATAGATCGGTAACATTTCAGAACTATGCAACTCTTCAGAACATATAAATCAGATCTCACCATTTACTTCAGCAAAGATTCACCAGATCATAGATCTAAACATTCCATAAACAGATCTAGAAAATACATAGTCATTTCAGATCTAGAGATCCATCTTCATCATTTTCTTCATAGGTGCATTATTAATTCAGATCAATCAATAAAATGTTACCCATTCCATGCAGATATACTTTAGAGTGAAGTATTCATTAAAACCCAGACCTATATCCCTTCTTGCGCTATGATATTCTTCTCCTTATATGGATTTAGCTTTTGTCAATACCATGAGTCAAAACCACTCAACCGCTGATGGTATTCCTAGACAGGATCAAATAGATAATCCAGCACTCAATATAGTGGGCCAATACCATGGTCATGTCCCCTGGTTTTATAAATTTAGAGTGCAAATAGGCATACGCTACTTGGTACGTAATTTTACGCGTACATACGCTACTTTTCCTTTACAAACCCGCGTATGCTTTGTGACATATCTTATTCATCATTACCCTGGCACTTACTTGATTTTCTTTCTTTGTTACTTCTGAGCTGCTCTGTAGATACATCAAATTTACATCATTAACAAATAGGTTGCTATCAAAACACAACTCATCAAGTAGGTTTCCATCAAGGACAACTTCATCAAGTAGGTTGCCATCAAGGACAACACATTGCATCATATTGCCAACAGTAAAGGGTAAAAAGGGTAGATTAAGGGGCCGCAAACCATGGTTGTGGACCCTAGAGTAGCACAGGCTAATAGTATAAATAGAAGTCTAGATCGAGTCTAAGAAGTTAGTTTTTGGATAAATCTGAACATTGATGATAGATATGGCTAGTTTTTGGTATTTTAAGTGGAATTTTCTAGGTAGAAGTCTCATGTTGGTTGTGTGTGCAAAGACCTTAGTCATGCTATGTGCAGACCCCGTTGGTTGTGCGCATGGTTTGTTGAAGGGTTTTATATGAAGGATCTAAACTGATATTAATAAAGGAATGTTATTGCGAATATCTGAGTTTGAAATTCATATATTATTAATGTTATGAATGTTTCTGCATCTTATTTCTAATTCATGTATTGTCTACAGTTAGATCTCTTGTGCAGCTGTGTTTGGGTTTATATGAATGAATATCGGATGGATTTGATGGTATAAGGTTTTGATATTATGTATTAAGGGTTATTAATTTGATCATAGATGTTGTGTTAACTTGCACAAGGCATAATTGACCTAAATATGTCTATAAGAGATTCCTCATTAGGGCTTCTGTTGTAAAGGTTTTTTTATGGTTATTTTGGATCTTAAGGCACCCACATTATTCAAAACTTACTCAGGGTGTGGAAGCCTAGCTCTAGGACCCCCCCATATTGCTTTAGGTTAGACTTTGACTTGTGCAAGTAGGTCACTGCCGAAAGGGATAGTAGTAAGAGGGTTTTCTTATCTAACCTCAACTCCGAACTTGGGTCAAGACCCCTCAAGCCAATGAATGGTTCCTCTGTTGGGACCGAGAAGATTTTTAGGGAGGTTGGATGATGCCGAGAGGTCATTGGCATCAATTAAAGCCTGAACTTGAGGGCTGGTTTGAAAAATTGATTCAGGAATTTTCCCTAAAAGAAAACAAAAGTAAGAAGTTGTTTGCTAAAGAGTGGAAGAATAAGTATATTTTAACTAAGGTACATGAGATCTTATTTGTAACCTTTGCACAACGAACTGCATGAGTAGGTGGCAAGGTTAGCAGAATTCCAAACCTATTCAAAGGATGACCAAGTCACCCAGTGGACCCCTGAATTGATCCAATAGTTGGAGAAGACTGATAATTCCATTACCCGAACTATAGATCACTGGGTTGACAAAATCTTGGGCAAGTTTGTAACGGATTTTACAGTCGATCAGTTTGTGTCATACTCTAAAGCTGAAAGATTATTTTTCAAGGGATTGAGAGGTAAGTTCTTACAAACTTTGTCTCTGTTGATTAGTATGCTATTGTGTGAAAATGGTATTTTGTGAAACCACACTAAGTGAATGACCCCTGATCAGAGCGAAATCACTATGCACAACAGTAAATATTATAGGGTAAATAAGAGAGGGGATAGATCTGTATACAGTCCTCTAATAAATTCCCCTGATATAAATGAAAGAGAGGATACGCATGCTGAAAATAACCCTCCTGCTACACCACCATAAAATTTGCGCAGGGGTAAGAATCCTCCTACCCCACCACCGTCCCCACCTGTAGAAGATATGGGCGCACATATGAAGCTACCCCCCTTTAAGGGTGTGGGGGATGAGGATATGGACCAATTTTGGTTTGTGTCAAATGAAGTGTGGACTACACAGAATGTTAATAGTGATGTTGTCAAGAGAGTGCAGTTGGTTATGGCCTTTGAAGTTCGTGCTTTAGATTGGTTCTTTGGATACCTGTCTCAACATGTAGATCCCATGGTTCAGTAGATTAAGGATGCCCTGAAAAAACAATTTCAAAAGCCAAAATTATATTCTCAATTCATAATAGAACTGAAAGATATTAAGCAAGGACTAACAGAATTAGTTTGGGAAACTGACCAACGACTGAAGAAAGCCATCAAAGATGGAGGATTTTCTTACGATGAAAAGAAACATAAGGAATGGCTCATTTCCATGCTGTTTCCACATATACGTGGGCCTATGGGTCAGTAGAAGATTGATTCTTAGGAAGAAGCCCTATAAATTTCCATGAAATTAGAAGTTGCGCCAAGAGATGATGCTCAATTTGGAGTGCTACAAATTCAAAGCCAACTAGAAGCTATGCACTTAGAAATTCAGAATTTATGAAGAGACCAGGGTAGATAGGTTTATGCAGATGTCTGGTGCATATGCTATAAGTGAGTTGACCACACCGAGGACTAGTGCCCTCTGTTCTTGGATTATATGCAAGCTGGGGGACCAAATCCACTGCTCCCTAGAGACGGTTCTAGGCCTAGTACCCCCACACTGTGGTGCGATGATTGTAAGATGGTTGGGCATAACGATAAAAACCACTACCCATGGTTAGGAGCCTATGTACCAGATTTGAAGCAAAAATGGTGAATATTTTTCTCTTTAGTTGGTCATGATGAGCACCATTGCAAAACGTTTGACCTGATGATAAAAAATGTGAACCTTTACAGAGTGGAGGCCGACCCTTTATCACCAGCATTTCCCTCTGGACAAGGAGGATCCCTAACAAGATGATGGGGAGGGGGGAGAGGTGGAGGCACAGGTCAAGGGAGAGGGAAACTAATATGCCACAACTGTGGAGAAGTTGGACACTATGCATGTAAATGCTCAAACCCTGCGTGATAATCTTGTAGGTACTATAGGCAATTTGATCATGTAAATGAAGATTGTCCTATGTTAATAGCTAGAATGCAGGAAAAGCATCAGACATTAACATAGAACATAAATATGGTTAAATTTGAACCGCGAGATGATGGCCCGAGTGTAAATGTGATTAAACGCAACATTGTTGCGACTGAAGAAAATGAGGAAAAGGATGACACAGAGCCACTAATCAGAAAAGCATTTGACAAGAAGGAAGGCCTCAACCTGCAGAAAGGAAAAGAGTTTTTCATTGAGGGCAAGAAGGATTTTGCTAATGCAGGAGTATCCACGTTAAGGACTCCCACGGAACCAAAATATGATGATGAAGGTAAACCATTCCTACAAGCCTGCATTAAGCTACTATGCAATCAGAAGGTGGTAGATAATCTCCACGCCCTGATAGATAGTTGCATGGAGAAAGATGTGCCTCAAACAGAATCCAAGGTCATGAACAAGTTTTATAAGTAGAAGAAGGGAACTGATAGGGAGATGCGCATAATAGTGCCGATTGGGGAGTATGAGATGGATCAAGTAACCTTGGATTGGGGGTCTAGTGCAAATGTATTACTTAAGAAGACCTAGTAGAAGATGGGAACAAAATTTGGAATAGTCCACCATTCAGTTATGCATGGCTAATCAACAAAATTTCATTCCACTCGAGAGGCTTCCAAAGGTTGTGTTAGACATTTCAGGAGTGAAGGTATGTGCATATTTTGAATTAATTAAAATTTTGGATGATGAAAACCCCTAACCTGTGTTGTTAGGATTGGATTCGGCCATCGATATGGGAGGCATCATTAACTTGAAGCGTAGAAGTATGATTTCTTATAATAACGATACGCGGGTGATAGTCCCATCGGATCCAGCGAAAGGAGAATGATACAAAGAGCTAGTGTGTGAGGGGGATGATGTCGACCATATCTACAAGCTGACTACGTGGGAAGAAGACTAGATTAAGCCTACAACTGATGGCATGTTGAACTGAGAGAAGGATAGCTCATGTTTCTCTGATTCATATAGAAAGATGGAGAACTGGCAGAACTGGTTGCATGATGTCTCTGCGCTACGCTGCCTCAAGATCACAAAGAAATTCTGGTGCATCTCCTCATAGGTAAGATAAATACCCCATTTTAACGTTTCTGGTAATGTTAAGGAATTTTTGGAAGCATTGGAAAAATATATCCTAGAGGAGCGAAGATGGGCACTGTTACACAGCAATTTATCACCGTCCCTACAATCCCTCACCCCGCATATTGGAGGGTCTTTCCCATGAACTGTGAGCAGTGTGATACTCTGCAAATACTTTCTTTGCATCCTTCTACATAAGGATATGATTTCTCCTGTTTAACATTTCCTCAGAAAGCACCCAAAAACCCATGTTTTGGCATTGCTGCACGTAGCCAGTTCATCCCTCACGCCAATGGGGAAAATATACACTAGAGGTCGCGCCAGCTGGTGCTCTGTCCCTGTGTTGTACCCACGTCGACCTGTTTTGGAATGTTTTTTAACAAATTGGAGGCAGAAGTTTCCTTTAACCACCTCGGGAATGACTCATTGCAAGTGGTTAAACTCGATAAACCACGGATCTCTACCTTTAGGAAATGGTTGATGGAAAATTCTAAGAGGATAGGACTCCCACCACGATTATAGGGATCCTAACTTCTCCTTCTCCCTCTATATAAACAAGCCTTCTCCCTTTACACAAGCTAGCTGAAACAGTAGCTGAACATATAGCCAAGAAGCTGAGCCTAGAGAAGAGACATTCTAGCTAAGTAATCGTTATAGAGAAGGTCATACCAAGGAGGATCCAATAGAGAGAGCCCCTTCTAAATTCCATACGAGCTTGTGATACGTGCTCCGTTGGAACCCTGCTGGAGGAGATCGCAACGTCGAAGCACCGGTTGTACCCTTCCTTATTTAATTTAATATACTCAACTATGATATTGTTTCCATCTCTATATTATGTTTATTTAATGCATGTGATTTTGTCTTCTTCGAGTGACTGATAGTTAGGAATGTGAAATAGTATGTTGTGTATCATCTTCATCTCTTGTGTATGTGCAGGTATCCAGGAGTGAGAACGAGCAAGTCGTGGTCTGCCGAATTAGGACTGGGAGGTAGCTATTCTTCCAGATGACATAATAGTGCAGGACCGAAGACAGGTGATCTACCGAGTTTTTTTCCATTCTTAGCTAGGAATTGATGTCATAGCATGTTTCGTTTGTGGCTAGACCCACCCTAGGGCTAGTGGGATTGCCTCTGTTCGTAGAGGGGATTTACCTCACCAAAAAATTGGCGACTCTGATGGGGAACAGTGTGAGTTTGTCTTTCGTCCTTTAGGTCATATTCCTAGTATTTTCTTGCTTAGATTTATTTTCTAATTATCTTTACTGAGTCTAATACCCCTTTTCAGCCCCAGAGGATCAATTTGACCTCTGTTTTTCCAAAATTTTCATCCTTCCAAGGTTGGCTTGATTGGCGTGGGTTCTAGCCTGATAGTCACACTAGCTGGCACTTGTTTCTAGTTTATCACTCGTGCCATCCCCTGTCTGGTGCGGATTACAGCTAGACAGTTGCGCCAATTCCTGTAGGTGCTAGGGTTTTCCCTGTTTTGGAGTTTTTTGTCCATCTTGGTGTCTCTAGGTATTTTCGTAGCTTTATTTGAATGCTTTGGGTTTGTTTTTGACTACGATTAGCCCTTATCCTTCAATTTTTTTCCCTTTTTTATAAGTTTTTCTATTCAACCCTAGGTTTTCCAGGTGCTTCAGCCTGCTAAGCCTCCTGTGAGAGCTTCGGGTCCTTGGTTTCCTAGTCAACTTCATTTCTGCTTCTTTGCATTCAGCTTATTGGATCCATTTGTGTCATTGCGTTAATTGAGTGATTTTCCTTTCTTTCGTTCAGTTTTACTCTTGTCAGTCCAAGCCTGGATTACATGGCTTGTTTGGGTCTCTTTTAAGATCTTTTCTTTGATTTTAGGGATTTCATCATTGGTTTCAGTCTTGTTGTGCTTGTCTTCATTTGAGTGAAATTGTTTTGTTTCAGCTCTCACTTCACCATTCTCAAATTGGTGTTTTGATTTAATTTTCATAATTCAGTGCACTTGCTCTGATATATTGAAAAATACAAAAAAAAATCTTTTGCATTCTTGATTAGCATGGTGAAAATTGAAAAATCTTTTTCATTTCTAGCATTATATAATTCTAGGGAAGAGCTTGTCAGTTTCATTAGCTTGCATCAGAGTTAGTAGTGGATGTTTTTGTATGTTCATATTATTGCTATCAATTGGAAGCTATTAACTCTCTTGTAGATAGCCTTTCATTGAATGAAATGGTATTTTATTGCATGTAGCTTGCATTCATGGATTCGTGAGATTTAACATTCGGTAGGACCTTGGAATTGAAAAGTAAATAAAATATCAACTTAAAATTTATTCAATTAACCTATGGCAACATTGAAACCTAACGGAACATTTAGTGGTCTAAGTTAGAGACGTGTTCCAGTGTCTTAAAACCTAGCAGCTGTCGCTCGCCATCTAGCTTCAGACAACGCTAGAACGGACTTGTGCTCCCCGTACCATCGAGTATATAAAGCGAGACCCCTATAGGTTGCAATCCTTTTATCCGTAGGAAACTGAGTCTGCCACCTTGTAACCGTGATACATCGAACATAGCATTCGGGGAGACTACCTGCACATACGTCAAGTCCTTGGTTGATTCTTATTTCATTTTATAGCCAAGGTGTATTGTTGGCGAAGAAATAGGTCTCGCAGGTAAGACCCAGGTTCAGAGATTGGGGCCAAAAAGGGAATCTGTTGTAGTATAGAACCATGCCGGCATTGTCACCCTACTCCAGAGAGCAGAGAGTCTCACCCGAGGTGTGCCACGACCACATGCAGAAGGGGAATAGATCGATAGTGGTGGAAGGATCCGCAACTCGTGATTAATATAGAATAGATTGCATAAATATCATCGTATACCCAAGAAAATTCAGAATATTGAGTAGATACTAAGAAAATAAAATTTTAAGACATCACAGACATTATTCATGCATGTAACTCATACAATAAGACAAAAACCTACAAGTATATTGATAACTTTTAGTCAGATCCACAGTTACATCGCTTCCATAGGAAGAGCTTACAATTCTGTTACAGACGTCTCATAGGACAGATTAAAGATAGATAAGAGAAGCCTAGGAACTACAAATATATCATGCTCAGAATAGATGTCTCCTGCAGCATCCGCTCGATCCTCTTCAATCGCTCTGCATTCGTCTCTCTTCTTTCGGCCGGGTGATGGCTATTTATTCACCCACCATCGCAACTGCTAGTTCCTCTTATGTTCTTCTTCAGCTGCTTTCGACTTCTCTATTGTTGTCTATGAGTTCTGCTCTCTGGCTTCTACTGTATCTTCTCTTCATCTTCTCTTATGCATTCGATTTCTTTAGCTATATCCTGTTCCCCCACAACCTCAGTAGCTCTGCTACTCACCGTAGTTGTGGCTTGGTTGCGACTGCCATGTGTCGATCCGCAACCCAAAAATTTGCTCTTTATTCAAAATTCAAAACAAGGGCCCTAACAGTCCCTGACCACAGTTTCTTGACTCGTCCAGAGTCAATCAAAAATCACTATTTCTATTTCCATCGCCCCACCGGACCCCGTGCCCTGTTCTTGTTGTGCACCTTTAGTTTGTTGCCCAAACAAGGGCCCCAACTCCGGGACATTGCTGAATGCTGAAGCTTTAAGTTCGTTGAAGGACGTCACAGATTGCTGCCACCCTTGTAATAGTGCATCTGTCTCTGCGGTGATCCTAGTGACAGCTACCTCCCCGACGGGCGCCGGTACAGTCCCGAACACCGAGCTGATTTGGGTTTCGGCCTCGACGGCTAACTGCTGCATTGTCTTAGCGCTGATTTGGAGGGGCTGGCGGAGCTCTTAAATTTATTGTTTGGCCATTGCCGAGCTGGCCTCTGTTTGTTGGATCTAGACCTCCAGAGCATCTACTTGAGTGTAGAGTTGGTCCAACTGCAAGGGGTCCATGGCATCTTGAATTTATTTCGAAAGTTGCTGCAGCTAGGCTGAAATGGGTCGAGTCTTTACCGTAAGGGTCGTCGAGCATTCTTGGAGACCTTTCAGGATGTCATAAGCATCGCGCGCTGCAGAATTGAGAGTTTCCTACATCTGGGTGACTTGGCCCTATTTCCCTATGATTTGTGCTGAGTAAACTGCCTCTCGATCGGGCAGCGCTGGCCATGCTACCAACGCTGCTTAGAGCTCTATATTTTCCTTATGGAGGTCAGTAAATGCTACTTTGAGGTGGAGGGCCAGCTCTAAGATATCTATCTCTGGTACATCTGCAAGAATCCGAGTGTAGTGAGCCTCTATGGCTGGCCATAGCCCTGTAAACACCCTGGCCACTTTATTTATCTGACCCTATAGCTGCCCATGTGCTGCTATGAGTTGTTCGCGCTGTTCAGTAAGCGCGGTGATCCGCTGTTGTTGCTCTTCACACCTCTGTTGCAGTTTAGAATGAAGCTTTTCTGCCTACTGGACCGCACTTTGAATAAAGTGGTATAGCTGAGCCGTACCCCACATCTCCAAGTTGACGACTCCAGAAGTACTTTGATCCGGCAGCTGTTCCTGTAGGGGTTTCCCACTAGCAACTGATCGGGTGGAGTGCTCTTGAGGGGACGGCGGTGGGGTTTGATGAGGTGCTGAGTCGACCATATTCAGGTTCGGCTGCTCCTGCTGATCTGTGTGGGTGGTCTATGGAAATATAGTAGGCTCAGGCTGTGCCTCAGCTGTGTCTGCAACAATTTGTGCCATATGTGTAATTATATTAGAAAAAGAGACTTGGGGTTCCCCAGCGGGGTCAACTGGTGGTACCACTGCTACATTACTTGAGTCAACCTCGGCCCCATGATCCCCATTAATTAGATCTCAGATGATTGGGTCTGACACAGTGGCGGATGAGTTGGATGGGGTGGATGAAGTGATAGGCATAGGTGGAAAGGAGTGATAGGACGGAGATGGAACGGTACGTGGTGGTGGAAGCTGAATATTGATGAAGTCTGAGGGGTCAATGGGAGGTGGAGGTGGGATCCCTCCAATTGCCCCTGTGTCAACGAGTGGTTCTTGCTGTATAAGCACCCCTGTACTCGGTGGCCAGGGTGGATCCTCCTCGATGAGGTCCACCACTGGACTTGACTCTATGGTTCGGGCCCGCTTGGCCTGAGGAGCTTCTAAGGGGTCTGTGGACTTGCTCCTTTCCCCCATCAGGGTAGTCATCAGACTTGGTAAAGTAAATAAAACATTAGGGATGGGGGAGGTGATGGAAGTTTTGTGGAGACACGATGTGGACTGAGAAAGCTGGAACTCAGAGAAAACAGGAAACAGAATAGCACCGCTCGAGACAAACTTGGCCACTTCATTAAAACTGTGTACCTGAGTGTTTAGGTGGTGAATGAGGGGGGCGAGCTGCACGGTGGAGTCCTGTTGTGCTGCCTCCACTCCTGTTTTTCCAGGCCATTGCTGCAGTAGCATCTGATCAAAATTGTATGTGGGTACCCTGTTTTGGATTTCCATCGTGACCCCCAGCCATGAACAAACTTCATTGTGAAAGGTTGTGTCTTCGAGCTAGAACTTCAGCGGCCGCATGTGAAATGTCTCCTCTGACATGCAAGTAGGTCGGAGGAAGGTATGCCTGTGACTGACCTTGAACCATAATTTCTCATTGTACTCATCCAGTAGGTTCCTGGGCACCCTCTGTTAGCCTGCTACCACATCTATCATTAAACCATACCAACTGTGAAATGCCTCTACATTGACCTCTTTGGTGCTGGGATCACCCGACACCTTCCATGGGACGAACTTCATCGCTAGATGCTGGCCCTCTATTATTTCTGCCGGTAGCCTGACGAGGGGAGTGTGCCACTTCCACATGGCAAATGCAACTATCAAATACCCATAAATGAAGCTTGTGGCCCTCTTGTAGTTGTCTTCACACGCGTCGAACAGCTCCTTCAGCAGGAAGGAGCACCAGTTCAACTTCGCCCCCTAGACACAGTGCTCTACAATGGAAATAGTATCCAAGGTACATTCTCCCTTCGTGTAGTGCCTCATTGTCTTACTGGGAATGAGGTAGCATGCGAACTTGATTTCGAGCTTGTTTATAAGCTCCATCTTCACTCCCTTTCCTCCCCATCGGGTGCCATATTTTTCATAATTGTCGGCATCTCCCGACTTCTTTGCTCGTTTGGAAGTGGTCTGACATGCAGATGATACATCCGAGCCATTATGTGAAAGCCCTGTGAGCTGGTGGATATCCTCGGCATGGATTGGAATCTCTTTATTCAACCACAATGACCCGTTCTGGATGCGGCTGAGTAAGAACTTGGTGCACTGCATGGCTGGTCCTGTTGTCCCGAATATTGGGAGATTTCTTAAGTTCAGAAGGGAGAATTGTTGTAGGCCTTGGAACTCTGGCAAAATTCTGTTCACTGAACGCCTGGCTTCTGTGGTATAATGTTCCATATACACCTATCATTTAAGGGTTGGGAACTCAAAAGAGTCCATGAGGTTTGCGTCTATGAGGGCAGCATTGTCATATTTCTTGACGAAGGACTCTGTTTTATAAATTCTGCTATCGAGCTATGGTTCTATGACTGTTGGGTTGGATTTTGGCATCTTCACTCAGCGTTGATACACTTGGAGAATTGGTCTCGGCTTCTTCTCTCGGCTCTATGCTTCTGGATACTTCTGCTACTCTGGTTCTGCTCCACTTTCTAGTTCTAACTTCTCTAGCATTCTTGTGATTTTTTCCATGCAGGTTATGTAATTACCTAGCACGAGTGAGGTTGATGAGACCCCATAATGAGTTAATTCCTGCTGGCATTCTTCACGGCGATAATCGTGCAATCAATCACCTGCTGAGGTGTACTCTGACATCTGCTGATGGTGGCATGGGGAAATGGGTGGACGCAATGGCTGAGGTTCCTTCGAATTATGGAAAAATGATTATTGAAAGGTTACTTCTAATTATGGTAATTTATGTTGCAAATATAGACGATCCTACGGACTGACACAAGTACTAACTGAAATTATATGGACTGACACCTGACACGCTTGCGTATCCTACAATGACGACATGCTGGACGCGCCCCTCCCTAACCACAATTAGTTGAGGTGCGGTCCCCACAACATAGCGGTTATTGACGACCTATGCATGAACGATAAACACTACATATGCTCATCCTGGTTGCGGGAGAGTTATTCAACTACGATACTTTACGGCTTCTCTCAGTTGCGAGAGTTATTAATGAAAGGTGAAAGAAAATTATTCATGGTAGGGCTTCAGGCATGCACCATTCACCCACCTAGGTAAAACAATACCATCTAGTTGAGCCAATTAAACGGCTCCGGAATCCCGAATCTCGATGACGAAGTAAGGTCCCAACTAGTGCATCTGCAGTTTTCTCAGAAACTTTTGAAACTTTCTATCATATAGGAGAACCTTCCCTCCAACCTAGAAAATTTTTCTCTTGATGTGGCAGTCATGCCACGCCTTCTGCCTATCCTTCTGAACCTTTTGGTGAAACTCGGCCAGAAACCGGGCCTCGTCTAGTTCCTGTAATTCATGGAGGCGCTCCTGTAGTGATTCCTATTCCAATAACTTGAGGGATGTGGCAATTAAAAGACTCGGTATGGTGAAATCGGCGAGAATCAGAGCTTCCCGGCCATGCACCAGCTGGAATGGTGTTTTATTGGTGAAGCGCTTCACCGTAGTCCGGTATACCCATAGTGCAGTTGGCAACCGCTCATCCCAATCATCCTACTGGGCATTGCAGATCTTCATAAAAACCTTTTCGAGGATTTTGTTGAACTCTTAAATAGTATCATTGGCCTATGGGTGGTACGGGCTGCTTTTGTGGTGTTGAATCATGAAGGTGTCCAGCAATGATTTGACTATTTCATTAATGAAGTGCATACCTTGATCACTGGTTAATCCCCATGGGCAGCCAAACCTGCTGTTGATGTGTTCAAAGATGAACCAAGCTACTGTGTTAGCCGTATAGTCCTGTACCACCACGGCCTCAACCCACCAGGTGAGGTAGTTAGTGGTGGTAATGATGGACTAGCCCTTGGAATGCCTAGCTACCGGGGCTATGGGACCTATGAAGTCGACAACCCACTTCTCAAATGGCTACAACACATGCACCGGGTGTAGCGGGAGCTGGTGTCTATGAGAGGGCCTCCCTGTCTGTTGACAGACATCGCATCTCTTAAAAAATTTCTTACAATCGGCATGGACCGTCGGCCATCATAATCCACCTTGGAGCACCTTCCTGGTAGTGGGTTGCACCCCCACATGCCCACCCGCAACGCCGTTGTGGCACTCCCACATCACGGCTCCGCGTTCATGGTCGAGTATACATCTGCACAGAACCTCATCAAGGCCCAATTTGTACAACTACCCCACAATCAGTTGGTATTTAGTAGCGCGAATGACCAAGTGTCGTTTCTAGAGCAGGGTGTAGTTCTAAGGGCACTGCCTCGTGGTCAAGTAAGTTGCAATGTCGACCAAATAATCTGGTATGGATTCAACTCGGAAAAGATCAGCATCCAGCAACTGATCATTGAGAGAGCCATCGTTCTCCCCCGTTTCCAACCTGGATAAATTATTGGGCTCGACGTTCAACCTCCCGGGCTTGATGATCACTTCGAAGGTGAATTCTTGGAAGAGTAGAAGCCATCGACAAATCCATCCTTCCAAAACGGGCTTATTGACCAGGTACTTTAATGCAAAGTGATCCGTAAAGAACATGAATTTACCTCCTAGAAGATAGTGGCGGAACTTCTAGAGTGAGTACACCATTGCAAGG
This sequence comes from Pinus albicaulis, assembly GCA_034641835.2. Lineage (NCBI taxonomy): Eukaryota > Viridiplantae > Streptophyta > Pinopsida > Pinales > Pinaceae > Pinus > Pinus albicaulis. Next base: position 556,837,543 of record CM076570.1, on the reverse strand, counting down.
GCCTCCCTCTTGGTAGTGGTGTAATTCCTTTCTACGTTACATAGTTTGTGGCTGGCAAAGTAGACTGGGTGGTCAACTGTCGTCTCCCCTGGTTGTGCCAAGACAGCCCCAAGTGTGATACTGGAAGTGTCAATATGCACGTGGAACTTCTTATCCCAATCTGGATGAACCAGAATGGGTGTCGTTTCCAACTTCTCCTTCAAAGTGTCAAGGGCCATCCTGCAGTCATCCATCCACTGGAACACTTCTCACTTCCGTAGTAAATTTTCCAGAGGAGCGGTGATCTTCGCATAATTTTGAATGAACCATATGTAATAACCTGTGTGCCCTAGAAGTGCCTGCAACTACTTCACCGTTTCGAGGGCTTCCATGTGGACGATCACGGCTACCTTGGCAAGGTCGATGTAGACCCCTTGCTTGCATACCACATGTCCTAACAGCGTGCCAAAGGGAACCGCAAAGCTACATTTCTTCAAGTTCAAGGAAATCTGCAACTGTCGACACCGATCAAACATGATGCGTAGCAGGGTGGCGTGGTATTTCAGCAAACTGTGGACAGTCCAATCATCCATGTAGACTTCCAGGAACTTTTGAATATACTCCCAGAAAGTAGCGATGACGATCCGGAAAACACAGCGGGGGCGTTCTTCAACTCGAACGACATCACATGGTATGCAAACGAACCCAACTCGGTGGTGAAATTCATCTTCATTTTGTCCTCTTCCGCAATGTGCACCTGATGGTATCCTGAAAATCCATCAATGAAGGAGTAGGCCTCATTCCCCGCAACATGGTCCAACACTTCGTCGATGAATGGAGTGGGAAATGGATCATGAATGCAGGTGTTGTTTAAGCTGTTGTAATCCACATAGACGCAGATTTCTGACTTGTCCTTCTTATTCTGAATGAATATGGGACTCACCCACTCTGCTTCTTCCACGGGGAAGATGAGACCTGCTGTTAGCATTTTATCGATCTCCATCTTGACTTTTTCCTTGATCCGTGGGTTCAACCGATAAGGTCGATGCTTTATGGGCCTGGCATACGGTTTCAACACAATACGCATTTATCCGAGGTCACCTTTGATGCCCTTCAAGTCTGCAACCAATTAAGGGAATAGGTCTTCGTATTCCTGGAGGAGGTTGAAAATTTCCTTTGTCGTCTCCTCGTCCCAGTAATCCCCAACCGTAGCTAGTTTAGGTTTTTCCTCCATGCCGATGTTCAACTTCTTTGTCTTCAGCGAGAGTAGATGGACACCTTCAGGGGTCAGCTCTTATTTTATGCTCCGCTCTCCTTCCTTCTCTTCAAAATATAGGTGCCTTAGTTCCTCCAGACTGTCATCGTCTGGCTCGCCATCGACCGTTGGCAAGCTAGCTCACGCCTACCCTCCGAATTTGGTGCTAATGTTCTCCCGTCGGTCCTCGGATCACCAAGAAACAGTACCCCCTTGATGGCCTGTAGTTCCTAGGACACCAGCTCTGTCTCCCCTTCGAAGGAAAAGCACCAAACAAATTTTTTTGCGACTTCCTGCCAGGAGCTGGTCCATTTTTTTCTCTCTTCCTCTAAGTACTAGGCATGGGGGATGGTATTTAGGGAGTGGAAAAACTAATGTACCCACAGCTCTTCTGGGTACCCTAGAATTTTCCACTGCTCCTCACAGGTTTTCAGGTGGTCCCTCAGATCAGAAGTCCCTTGGTACCTGTGCCTGCTTCAAGGGCCTTCGTCTTCTTCAAACCATGCCCTCAAAGCCTCCACCACACAACTCCACTGCGACAGGGTGTTGCGGTGATTTTTCCACCACCTGGATGATGTGGATTTTAGTGCTACATCCAAAAGTGGTATCATGCTTCCTTCTGGCACCGTGTCTTCTACCTTTGCAATGAAGGTATTTACGGCTTGCATGTTTGGCGGGGTGGGGTACTCTCTGATCTCAGTGCCAATTCAACAGACTCGGGAAATGTTGGCACATCTTCGCATGCTGGTCTCATACCCACCTTGCTGCCAGTCTTCCCAGTCTAGTTCCGATCACAGCTTCGAGCTCTGGACACTACGCCAGCTGACATATCTGGTTGCGGTCAAGTTAATATAGTCCTCTCGCTTCCCTACTGCCATCTAATAAAGGGTGTCCAACATCTGAGCATCCTCGCGGCTATCCACAGTTTCTGTATATCTCAGGCCTTGATACGGGTCGATAGGCTGAGTGACTCGGACCTCTCCATCTTTGAAAATCATCAGCTCCTTTTTGAGGTCGATGATGGCATAATTATCAAAATCCCAGTCAATGCCTAGCAGGGCAGGGTAAGGATCCTTGTCTCCCATAATATCAATAACCTCAAAATCTATGTAAGTCTTCACCCCTGCAATGTTGACCTCGACATCTTGGAGTCGGCCAATCGGCACAATGTAGTACTGGTTTGGCATTCTAAGCTGGATTGGCAAGTAGGTCAGTCGTGGCCACCCAAGAGCCTCCCACATCTTTCGCGGCAAGATATTGACATCAGATCCTAAGTCAAGCATGGTTTCATTGATATGAAATCCCATAACCTGCGTGTTGAGCCGGAACTCTTTTCCCGTTCTTCGCTTATTCCACTTGACCCACTGTACATACTGGAGTGCTATATTCAAGGGTTCCTTCGGCCCTGTATTCCCCTGCAGTACGTCCTCCAAGGTATGCTTGAGTTGTTCCTGCATCGAAGCATTGTCAACAATCTTGAGGAATAACTGGAGCCACTCCTCAATTAGGGCCCCTATGGCACTCTGTTCCCTGGTATCGGTCATCATGGGTACCTCAAGGCCTTTGGCTCCCCCCAGCTGATAAAATGTCTCCACTGCCTCCTGGAAGTACTTCTTCTGTGCGTCTGGCCTAATCAATTGTTTTGGGGAGGCGGGCTGGATCCCTCGTACCAGCGCCTTCTCGTGAGCATCCTCCCCTGTCTTCTTTCCACCTCGCTTCACAATAGCTACATTCTGCATGTCTGAATTTGCGGTTCCTCGAGGTTCAGAGTTTACCAGATTCATGCCCCTCTACCGTGCTCATTCCTCCCACTTCTTGATAAGTTCAGGGCAGTCCTCTGTTGCATGGGTGTTCACGCGGCACTGGGAACACCATGGGCATCTGGGAAGGGGGCATTCCCGGGCCACGTGACCCTCTTGGTCACAGTTGTAGCATTTCAGTGGACCCCGTCCCCCTATGTGCCCCCCCCCCGTATACCACCTCCTCTGCCCCTGGAAGCCTCATTCACCCTATAGGAGGTTCGGTCCACTTGGTTCGCTAGTGCATCGAGAGCTCTGCACTGCTCAGTGTTGTGAGTCATGGAAGAAAAAAACTCACAGTATACATTTTTTGGGACATTGGAGTACTTCTGCAATATTGGACACATCCGAGGTTGATGCCCCATCATCTGGAAAATTTCGCAATATTCTGTGGCGGTTTGGTTTGGTTGAGGTGGGAACCCTGCGTAAGGTTATTGTGGCTGGTATACCCCCTGTGGATTCATCTCCGTGCCACCCCCATTAGGTGGACCCCCCTGTATTGCCACGATCGAGGGCCCCACACCTAAGATATGCAACCGGGGACACTCAGTTGCCACGTGCCCTTCTACCAGACATGTGTGCTCCAAACATTCAACCTAGCTGGTCTTATAGGCTGCATATCCTTGAACTTTTCAGTCATAATGGCGATCTGATGTTGTAATCCCAACAAGGAAGGATCCTGTGGGGACAGCCCTCCCCAATATTTCTGAGGGTAGCTCGCCATTTCCTCTATCTTCATGGCCTGCTCCAGAGCATCCTGCAAATTGTTGATCTTCTGCTGGGTGAGGGGGGTTTATGTCAAGGGAAGCAGAGCCTTGATGAACCAATCCCTCTGATGGTTTGGGTCGATCAGGTAGCTGAGTTTCCTGATCGCGTTTTTCAACCTATGCATCAGCTCCCATGCAGTCTCTCCTTATTTCTGCTTAATCTCCCAGAGCTCGGATAGACCTTGCTGGTCTATTTGGGGGAGCTTAAATTCTCGGACAAAATCCCGCTTAAAGTCTGCAATTGTTGGATTTGGGTGGGCCTCTGACCACTTTATGAACCATCACAGAGCCCTTTCTCTAAGTGTTGTTTGGAACTCTATTAGCTTCCCTGCATCTAGTGTCTCCCTAGCCCTCCATATGGCTTCACAGAGATACCAGTGTTGCTCCACATCATTGTTACCTTGGCCAGAAAATTCTGGATACTGGGTGAATGACCTAGCCATATTTACTTGCGAAGGTGTGACTATAATAAACCCTCCGGGTCCTGGTTGCGTGACTATACTACTAGGAACTACAATACTACTAGTAATGCTGCTATTAACGTGTGACACTGAACTGCTGTACAATCGACTCAATGCTTGTAACTTAACTAAAATATTACTTAAAGGTTTATAGAGTACTAGGGGAAGGTAGGGATCCTTGCCATGAAAAATTTGGGAAGTAGGACTACCTGGAGAGATGAATGTCATTCGCTCTTGAAACAACCACTGCATCACGACGTACCATTTTCCATAGGAACTTTCTTCGGGTTGCACACCTACATCATCTTCATCAGTCGTCATCTCCCTTTCTCTCCTAGCTGGGATCCCATACACCTGCCGCACTCCCACAGCGGTCCCTTCCCTCTCTAGGGTACCTGCCTGACTGTCCATAATTCCTATCCTCTGAGGCACCTCCTCTTCGTTCTTCCTATTGTTTCCCCATTGTTTCAACTCCCGCATCACCCTTTCTCGCCACCTGTTGGCGATCTGCGCCCTCTAATGTGCACATCTCTCCCTCAACCTCCTCGCGGCCTCAGCATACATTCTCCCACTCCCCTGCTTCACACTTAACATGGCATCTGTCCCTTTGGCCCTTCCCCCATCAATGGAGGTTTACGCTTCCATGCTCAATTTTTGGAATTCCAACATCCCTTCGTCCACCATCAGGGCCTTAATCCACAGTGAAATCTCCTTGAGCAGCTTCCCTCTTAGCTCAAAGCAGAAAATAGCCTCAGCCTTTGAGAAGGATTGGTAGCACTCTACGACAAACTCCACAATATATCTGTCCAAAGTGGTCTCTACCCAAAAGTCCACCACGTGGGTCAACTCAGTATCTATCCGATACAGGGCCACTAGATCTCTGTGCACCCACTTGCATTGCATATTTCGCGAGTTATCTCTAGGCACCTTGGTCTGCAACCTCCACAACCAATTATAGAGGTCGCTAGGGAATTTTCCCTAGAGGATCTCGTGGGTATCACTGGCGGAATCCGAGAAAAGGATGAGATCCCTGAGCACCCTCTCCTTTTGATTCTTCAGCTCCGCTTGCTGAGCAATAAACTGGTCCAAATGGTTATCCCACCATCTCCGTATTTCTCCTTCGAAGACCCTCGATACCATGATCTATTTCCACTCATAACTTGTATTGTCTCGGCAATGGAACCATTTATTGGCAAAAAAAAAAGTCTCACAGGTAAGACCCAGGTTCAGAGATTGGGGCCAATAAGGGAATCCACTATAGTCTAGAACCACACTCGCATTGTCACCCTACTCCGGAGAGCAAAGAGTCTCACTCGAGGCATGCCGTGACCACATGCAAAAGAGGAATAGATCGATAGTGGTGGAAGGATCTGCAACTCGTGATTAATATAGAATTGATTGCATAAATATCATCGTATACGCAAGAACATTCATAAGATTGAGCAGATAATAAGCAACTAAAATTTTAGGACATCACAGACATTATGCATGCATGTAACTCATATAATAAGACAACAACCTACAATTATATTGATAAATTTCAGCCAGATCCACAGTTACATCGCTTCCACAAGAAGAGCTTACAATTCTATTATAGACGTCTCATAGGACAAAAAGATAGATAACAGAAGCCTAGGAACTAAAAAGATATCATGCTCGGAATAGTTCTCTCCTGTAGCATCCGCTTGATCCTCTTCAATCACTCTGCATTCTTCTCTCTTATTTCGGCCAGGTGACGGCTATTTATTCACCCGCCATGACAACCACTAGTTCCTCTTGTGTTCTTCTTCAACTACTTTCGGCTTCTCTGTTGTTGTCTATGAGTTCTGCTCTCTGTCTTCTGTTGTATCTTCTCTTCGTCTGCTCTTATGCATCCTCTTTCTTCAACTATCTCATGTTCCCCCACAACCTTGATAGCTCTACTACTCACCATAGTTGCAGCTTGGTTGTGACTACCATGTGTCGATCCGCAACCCAAAAATTTGCTCTTTCTTCAAAATTCAAAACAAGGGCCCCAAAATCTATATCGCAGTTCATGGGAACCTGGTACACTCTTTCACCTATACTACCTGAGCAATCATTTTCGATCTTTACTGACTCCATAAACTTGAAAATATCATCGAGCACTTTTCCTTTCATGCTCGCTTAAAACTGAAAGAGACTAGAGTCATCTTTGACTATTTCTTGACTCTTAAAACATGAAACAACAGACTTTTGTTTCAATGTGGTAAAATCAACTACCTACAATTACATGCCCATTAAAGATTAATTACTTGGCCTGTATTTTATTTGCCTTGGTTTTGATCCAAGTGTCTTATTTTTTGATCTTTTTTCCTTTTCTGGTGTGCTACAATCACAGTGGCAGAACCATCAGTTTTGTCTACTAGCAGTGCTTTCTTAGACGATTCATCTGAAACTTCACAGATATCCAAGTTTACTAAGCTTCAGGAGCCTGTAATCCCATATGAGTATCCCTTTGGGGAACCAGTTGAGTTCCATTGGCCTCTTTCCAATGCTTGGTTTGGATTTGGGGTGGGAAACATTTTCCCCCTCTTACATCAGGATCACCGTTTTTGGCTGCTATCATACCTCCTAGCCCCATACTCTTTTGCAAGATCTTACAGTGGATTCAGACATGGATTCATCTGGTCCTAATGGTAGTGAGGGTATTCTAGTTTCTAATGAACAATACCAACTCTTCCTAGAAGACATCCAAACAAAACTTGCTCAATCTTCACCTTTGGTGTCACTTCTAGCCTGATATAGGTCTTTGGGTCAGATTATGGGCGGTATTGCCTCCATGGCAACATCAACTTCGTCAAGGGGTCCAGTCCTTCCATCCTTATGGATGTCACCGATGACACCTCTCTCATCATCGACACCTTTTGTCATGTTTGTTCCCACTAGGCCCACTATTTGTGTGGTTGCTTCGGCACCAGTTGTCACTGCATAGTCGTCAGGAGTTTAAACTACGGTAGAAACTTCGATTGCCATGGAAATCCTTGACGGCGTTTTTTTTTAGGAGTATCAGTTAGTTTTTCAGTAGTAGAACTCCCAGACTTATCAGTCCCCTCAAGATCCTTATAGGTATTATTTTTCTCATTATGGAGCGAACGGTACCCCGATTTATTCATTTCTGTTGTAGCATGACGAGCAGGGCAACCCTATCTACTTGCCCATTCCTGACGCTTATCATTTTCTTTCTAGCGTTATGCATCCCTCTAACCAACAAGGATAACCCTTTCCGGGAAAAGCTTTGGTTCAGCAGGGGTACTTGACCAACAAGGACAACACTTTTAGGGAAAACCTTTGGTTCAGAAAGGGTATGCATATGACCCACAAGGGAAACCCTATAGGGATAACCTTCGGTCCAACAAGAATTGTTTTACACCTCACAAGGGCAACCTTACAATCCTCAAGGTCAACCTTTGCCAGCCTAGCCTGTGATCCAGCCAAGGCAACCTAAAGGACCAACTGGGCAATCGATATATCAACTCGAACCTTCATATGGTCTTAGGGGGCAGATTCATCCATCTCAACCTTTGGTGCAACCCCAAAAACCCTATCTTCTTATTAATCCAAATGTTGCATAACCAGGGCCTTCTTATGGTCTTGCTTTAGGTCATCCTATTTATCAGGCACAACCTGGCCCACCACAGCCATTAGGCCAACCCGTTCAATCGGGGCAACTTGGTGACCCTCAGCCATCAGGCCAAACCTCTCGACCAAGGCAACCTGGTGGCCCTCATCAGATAGGTCAACCTGCCCAACCAGGCCAACCTGCACATCCTATTCACCTTGCTTAGCCGCCGCTCTACTCTATGCCGCAGCCAAATCAACCGCTGCGCCCGACGTATCAGGCTTAGCAAGGCCCCACTTATCAGCAGCTTGTTCGACCCCAAGGCATTTTTTTTCCTCAAGGTAAATATCAACTGGTTTATGACCCACCTCAAGGTTCTGATTATTACTCTCAACTGCCAGGCTATACCTATAATCCACAACAGAATCCTTATGCTGATTAATTGAGACCCTCGTATACTCAGAATCAATATCCTAGTTATCAACCCCTGTATCCTGGTTCTCAGCTGCCATATCAATCGAATTATCCAACTTATACCCCTTATGGTCAAAATCATCTATGATAGAACCATTGGGGGCAGTGTTATGCTCAACCAGGATGGAGTATGGGTACGGGTCCTTACCGAGGACCTGCCATGCCGTTTGATCCTCAATTACCTTTCCTCGCTACATTGGAGCTACTGGCTGTGTCTAAATTGACAAATGATCCTATTCTTCATAATCCATATTGGCCTCCAGTCCCGACAAAGGTTCCTTGTGATTGTCCCAAGTTTTAGGGCAAGTCTGGAGAAGACCCCCAAGCTCACGTCATGACATACCATTTATGGTGTTCTTCCAATTCTTGGGTGGATGATTCCATTTGGCTCCGTCTCTTCCATCGCACTCTTACCAGGGCTATTGCTAAGTGGTATATCAAATTTCCACATGGCATCTTTCAAGATTTCAATACTCTTGTTATGGAATTCCTGACTCATTTCCAGTTGCCGGTTCATTATGAAGTCAAGACGCATCTCCTCACATCCTTGAAACAATACCGAGCTACCCATAACTCAGACCACATTCATGAATGGAGAGGGCGTCGTCATTTGATCAAGTTTGAAATTCTTGATCAACTTCTTACTCATTGGTTCACTACCTCTTTTGTCAAGCAGATTGCAAAAGACATTGCCATGGGGGCATGTGTAACCGAGGAACAAGCCATCTCTCATGCCCAGTACCTTGATATAGTGTACTCTAAATCAAGAATTTTGTATGACATCTTGACTAAAGCTTCACGTCTTGGGACCTCTAAAGCGCCAGCTACCCCATCATTCAATGACATTATTGGTTCCATATCTTAGACTTCATGTAAGTCTTCTAATGGGAAGCAGAAATCAAATTCTTTTAATAATTCTGCTCCTTAGGTTACCCCAGTTTTTGGTAAAACTGCATAGGTCAACGCCGTTCAGGCCAATCCTATGGAAAAGACTTCCAAAGGAAAAAATAAGGGAAAAGGCAAGGCTAAATCCGATGCCCCAAAACCGGAATCGTCTAAACCTCGTGCTGACAAGGGTTCACAGTGAAAATTGAAATATCCCTATCTCATTTGTGAAGAGGATCACTACACTAAGGATTTTCCTCAAGATCTGAGGTTAGTCAACTACTCAAAGGTGCTAAGGGAACTTTGGCAGTGCTTAAAGAACCTTTCCCATCTCAGCAGACCCAGATGGTCGATTAATCGGCACCATCTGTGCCATTCGGCTCTCAATTTTTCATGATGAACAGTTCTCCACCCGTTTCCATCACTACTCAGTTGAAGGATTATGTTGGATCTTGCCAGGCAGTCAAGAAAGAGGTCGTTGATGGTCCTCCTCCCCCACCTACCTCTGGTCCCCTTGAAATTGAGAAGCCCAGTGTTGAACCCGTTATACGGCCACCTTCCAAAGGTGTTCTCCAGAAATCTTCTTATAATCCTAACACCTGTGCTGCTCAGAATTACAGTGTTTTTGAGGATTTAGCACAGGTGCCTTCCATGATGTCTACATTAGAAGTGCTCCAGAGTTGTTCGCCTCAATAGAAAGCATTGTTATCCGTGATTGGCGGGATTGATCCTACTGATTCTAGCCTTCTCTTTTTTGATCTAGAGAATTTCGTCCCCCGACTTTTGCACGAGATTGCACTCATCATACGAGTTGGTATTAATGGTCTCAACATCCATAGAACCATAGTGGACGAAGGTGCATCTACCTACGTCATGTCATCTGCTTGCGAGAAGGCTATTGGCTCTCCAACCGTTAATTCATCACCCAATGCCCTTGAGGCATTCGATGGAAGGGAATCAAAACCCTTGCATGTTGTCACTAGATTACCGATCACATTGCAAGAAAAGATAGTCAACATTGAAGTAGAAGTCATTGATGCCAAACTCAAATATAATATTCTACTCGGTCGCAGTTTGACTCACACTATGTTGTGCTTTCTATCCACCCTCTTTCGACTTCTGAAGTTTCCCCATGAGGGAAAAATTATTACTGTTGATCAGTTGTAATTATTTACCTCATCTTCTCAGAACAATGTGCCATACATGGATCAGATTCCTAATCCCTCTGACAGAATAGGGTCGGGTCTTTTCAAATATCCCACTCTCATGGGTATTTTTCCCTTACCACCACCCAATACCGTTCAAGTCAATATGATCTCTTGGTCAGATGACCCTTAGATCTGTTGGAAATTTTTTCATTGATGGCAAAGTGGGAAGAAGAAGCAAAGGAGAAGACAACAGAGAAGAACAGAAGGAGAGTATATTTACAGAGATAGGGTAGCAAAAAGAGAAGCAAGCAGCGCAAAGGAGGCAGCAGAGGCAGAGACGGGAAAAGGACAGCAGCAGAGGGAATGGAGAAGACAGCAGGTAACATTTACAGGGAGCACAAGAAGAACAGAGACATGACAATAAAAAGAGAGGCGGAGATAGAAAATATAGAGGAAGAGATGAAACAGTCGAGCAACTAAGCAGAAGAAAAGGTAGAGACAGAGCATCAGAAGAGGTAGAGCCATTATCAAAGCAGTAAAATGTTTATAGAGGATTGTTAATAAACCTGTGTGTTAGTGGAAATGTTCGTTATAATAAGCGGAAATGCCATGTTGAGGTATATAACGAAAACAAGACGGATTTATATATAATATAGTTTGAACCGAGATTATATACAACGAAAACATGACAATCTTTATGAAACAGAACCATGAGCATGAACCGAAACAGTGAGAGATAAACAGTAAAACCAGAAGGCAAGGACCAGTAGTTTTTCCACGAGAATTGAGGTGGTAAGCTGTATTACCAAAATTAATGCGACATATGCCATTGAAGGACACGTGTCCTCAGGCAGTTTTGTAAAACAACTTTTTTTGCGTAATTTTTGAGGATTATGTAGTGAGTGTTTAAGTTGTACATCGTCCATTGGATAATCAGAGTTGATGCGATACACTATCAGTCGTTGGATAAAAGAGGTGTATTTAAGGGAGGTGGGCCCCTGGATCGTGTATATGTTAAAATATGTATCGGGTTTGATATTCATTGCAATGTTGGATATATATTAAAAGTTGAGTGATGATTCGAATGAAATGGTTCAAAGGGTACGAACCAATGTATACAATGTGGATATACACTATATAATTCTCATATAATGTATATAATGTTTAACTGACGAAAGGTTACATAAATATATATATATATATATATATATGCGCGGTGGAACCCTGAACTTTGGTGGAACCGTGAAGGGATAGTAACGACGGTTTGGAATACCAGACGATTTTCATCGCACCGCTTTTGTGTGATAAGTGGTTTTCATTAAATAAACGTGATCACATTCATTGGAGGATGTGTGGTATGAGGCGGGTTCCCAAAACCGGTTACATCGTGCGCTAACGTTCGGTCCCTAACCCCTCGTGATATTACATGACCACCGTTGGATTTCCAGTAGGAGCGCGATAGTTTATTAACCATCAGATGAGATGGGCAGGTTAACAGTGGGACTCGTCATTGGAGAAAAACTGGGCAGTGGAACATGTTAATAAAAGCGTCAATGGCAATTGCAAACCCGATGGATAAATGAACCATGATTCATATTGTGTTTCAATTCCAGCCTAATCGCATCGGAGCGATTCACCACATCGGCACATCCAAATGAATAGTGTTACATCTCATCGAAGAAATGTGTGGTAGCGGAGCATGACAATAGAAGTTGCGATTGCGATGAAGATGTGGAACCGACGGATCTATGAACTATGATTCATAAGTGCTTGAGTTCCAGCAAAAAAATGTTTCATAGCATCGACATTTGATTGCAATCGGAAGTATTCAAGGAGTGATACATCGCATCAGAAAGCTTGGCGAGTGGGCCCATAAGGGCATTCGGTGTATTAAAATGATCTCTTAGCATTATATCACCGAAAGTTACATAGTTTGATAATACGACAGTCTATATATTAAAAAAAATTCTTATCATGCCGAGAATTAAATTGTGATATATGAAAAGGGAAGTTACATATGTATGGAAGTTACACTGCGATAGTAAGAAAGAAATCAATCAGAGATGAAAGGGCCAAAAAAAGTCACAGAAAAGACAGACACAGTCACAGAAAAGACAAATGCAGAGCGAGCCAGGAGGCTGAATGAGTGAACTGGAGTTTTCATTGTAATTGAATTTAAATTTTTTAATTTATTTATATTGTTGTGATGCATTGGAAAGTCTCCAGAAGAGAAAAAATATCCCATTTTAATGTTAAATTAGTACCTATAGTTATATTTTTGAGTGAGCTGGAAAAGAAATGAGAAGGAAGAAGACTAAGGGGTATGGCCATCCATTTCAAATTCCCTGAGGAATACAAAAATTCATAAGAAAATCTCTATAAGTAATATCATCTTGAGATGCATATAGAGTTAGAGAGAATAAGGATAGAGAATGCAGAGTATAGAATATTGAGGCAGAGAAGATAAGGAAGAGAGGAGTAGAAAGAGATGCTACAGAATAGAGCTGATATCTGAGGTAAATTACCAAACATTTATTTAGATAAATTGAGGAAGTTGGAGCTTCCCTATCAAATTGAAGCTTGATAGTTGTCAGTTGTAGCTGACTGAGGTTGGAGCCTCCTGTAGGTTGGTGCCTGCACAAAAATAGTGGTGAGAGGGAGTTGGAGCTTGCCTTTGAATCAAAACAATAATAAGATGTGGTTTTCTCCCTTTGTGGGTTTCCACTTACATCTGCTGTCTCTATGTGTGTTGCTTACATGTTGATATGATCCACTCAATCTATTTATTTGTTTGCTGCTCTCACAATAAGGTTGATGTCACATTAATTTAATACTTGCTGCTACATTGTAAGATTGTTCACATATTAAGTTGTAAATAAGTTTTATGAAAATTTAAAAATCCAAATCCTGTGTTAAATTGATTCACTCTCCCCTCTTATTTTAACCAAAGATTCAACAATTGGTATCCAAGAGGGTTCCTTTGTACTAGTTTAACAACTGAAAGGAGATCCTAGGTTCCTAGGATGGCTAGTAAAGAAGGATGCTCAACCAATAAAGCCCCTTTTTTCACTGGTGGAAATTATGCATTCTGGAAAATCAGAATGAGGACATACATAATGTCTCTAGAAATAGAAGTTTGGGCTGCTGTGGAATTAGGATATGCCCCAAAGGCAACTGATTCAGAGAAAGAAACCAAACAATATTTTGTAGCTAACACAAAAGCCATGAATGCCATCTTAAATGGATTGTGTGAAGTAGAGTTTATGAAAGTAATGCACAAAGACACTTACAAAGAGATGTGGGATACTCTAGAGAACATCCATGAGGGAGACAAGAAGGTAAAGACTGCCAAACTTCAAGTCTATAGAGCCCAGTTTGAGAACTTAAAAATGAATGATGATGAAGAAATTGCTAGCTTCTTTCTAAGGGTTTCAGAAATAGTAAATAACATGAAGGCTCTAGGTGAAACCATAAAAGAATTTGTAATTGTACAGAATATTGTAAGATCTCTTCCACCCAGTTTTAACCCCAAGGTGTCTACAATAGAAGAAACATCTGATTGGGAAATCTTGACCATGGACCAGCTACTAGGAAATCTAACAGCGTATGAGATGAGACTCCCATAGAAGAAGCCAAGTACGAGGGAGGCAGCCTTTAAAAAAGAAAAGAAGAAAGAAGAAAAGGAAGACATATGCTCTTGCTTAGATGAAGAAGAGGCTAAATTTTTCAAGAAGCTGGATAGAGGTTGAGGTAAATACAAAGGAAAACTTCATTTCAAATGCTTTAACTGTGGAAGAGTTGGACAATATGCTGCTAAGTGTCCCCACAAGAAAGTAAAGAATCAATCTCAAGAATCAGGGAAAAATACATCAAAGAATTGGCAAAAACGAAAGAAATTTAGTAGAAAATCCTTCTATTCTCAACAAGACAACAGTGCATCCGAAGACTCTGATAAACCCTCAAGCGAAGAAGGAACCTTTGAATTTTTATTGATGGCCATAGAAGAACTTGAAGGACTCCTGCTAGAAGATGAAGAAGAAGAAGGTGAAGTCGACCTTGAGGGGGAGCTAAGAAGTGCCCTTGAGGAGATTAATAGAATCAAACTTAAGTGCATAAAACAAAAGGACATTCTCCTCAAGTATGTATGAGAAGAAAATAATTCGGAATATGCAGCTAAAGATAGAGCTTGAAGAAGCCAAGAAGATAGAAGGCATGTTAATTAAGCAAATCAAGGAGAAAACTTAGGAACAAGAGAAGTTGGAAGAAGTAGTATGTCTCAGAAAGAAATTAGAAAATTCTCAAAGGAAAGTGGCTATAAATTCTTCTCAAACGAAAAGCTCTGGTAATTTGAACGAGATTCTGGATGCTCAAATATCTCCTATGATAAAAACTGGAATAGGATATGAAGGAGAATCAAGTAAAAACAAATAAAAAGAAAACAGAGATATTATTTTTGTAAAAGCAAAGAAGGCTGATGAAGGAGCTCAAATAATTCCTACAAAAGAAGAAACATGTAAGGAGGGAGACAGAACCTAGAAGAAACCTCTAGTAACAAAGAATGAAAGAAACACTTAGACAACAGAAAAAGAATCATATACTTCTGATTATGTCAAATTTGGAAGCCATCAAAGAAGAGTCTTCCCCCTTATAAAAAATTCCACCTGTTATGTCTGTCACAAGCTGGGACACATTGCTGCATACTGTCATGTAAGGAGGAGTAATTCAAAGCAGCAAAAGATGCAAACAGTGAAGAGACAGTCTCAAGAAAACAAATGGAGAAGACAACCTTACATCAGGTATATAAATAGTTTCTATGGTTAATGTTTTTATTGTAAGGAATTTGGCCATAAAGTAATTGAGTGAAAAAAATATGGACAAAGATTGATGTTCAACACCTCAAGGAGTTTTATGAATCAAAGAAATTTTTCCCATACTCACAATTCTGCAAAAATCATGATCAAATGTTGTGTATGCAACAAAATTGGACATATGCCTTCCAAATGTCCTCTGAGAGGATGTGATTCATCATCTCACAAAAGATACCAAACAAAAGGATGTTTCCAGTGGAAAAAGAAGGTGAATAAGTGTGACCTGGCTCTAACTACTCAAGACCTAAAAATCCAATGGTATCTGGATAGTGGCTGCTCAAAACATATGACTGGAAATAGAAACAAGTTTATAACTTTTGATGAAAAGAAAACTGGTAATGTTACTTTTGGCAATGATAAATCAGGAAAAATCAAGGTAAATGGCTCAGTCAGCTTAGATAATGGCAGAGGTAAGGCCCAAGATGTACAATTTGTAGATGGGCTGAAAGAAAATTTGCTGACTGTCAATCAAATATGTGATAAAGGTTGCGAAGTTATTTTCAGAGCACAAGACTGTGAAGTCAGATCAAGCAACACAGGTAAGACTCTGCTCAAAGGAGTTCAAACAGAGAGTAATGTTTACATTGTGAAAGAGGAAGATGAAGCCTGTCATCTTAGCAAACTTAAGGAGTCATTGTTATGGCATAAAAGGTTGGGACATCTCAGCTTCGATCACATCATCAGACTAAGCAAGAAGAAAGTTGACAGAGACATGCAAGAAATAAAAAGGCCTTCTAATACCATATCCAAATCTTGTCAATTGGGCAAATAGACCCGCACATCATTTAAGGCCAAAGATGAGTTATCAACAAGAAGACCACTCCATCTTGTGCACATGGACCTATGTGGACCTGCAAGAACTAAAAATCCAAGTGGAGAATCCTAATTCATGTTGATAATAGATGACTTCTCCAGAATGACATGGGTTGCATTTCTCAAGAATAAATCGAAAGCTCTGGAAAAATTTAAGATATTCAAAGCATTAGCAGAAAATCAAACAGGATGTAAGCTAAAATGCATCAGATTAGACAGAGGAGGTGAATTCACAGATTATGACTTTGCTAACCTATGCAATGAACATGGGATAAAGAAAAAATTTACTATTGCAGGAACACCTCAGCAAAATGGAGTAGCAGAGAGACAAAACAGGTCTGTACAGCAAATAGCCAGAGCCATGATGCAAGAGAGTAATATTCCTCAAACCTTCTGGGCAGAAGAAATACACACTGCCGTGCATATTATAAACAAAGCTCACTTAAGGCCAAGCAGTGACAAGACTCCCTATGAACTATGGCATGGGAAACCAGCTTCAATCAAACATTTTAGAATCTTTGGAAGCAAGTGTTACATAAATAATAATGATGAAAATCTTGGGAAATTTGATGCAAGAGCAGATGAAGGGATATTTCTAGGATATGCTTCCAAAAGTAAAGGGTACAGGTGCTACAACAAGACTCTTCAAAAAATAGTAGAGAGCATTAACGTGAGATTTGATGAAGAACTTCCAAACAATACAAGAGATACAGACTGCAGCAGTCCATCAGACAGTTATGAAGAAGAAAACCAACATGATTATGAAACAAGCAAGACAACAGAAGATGCAGAGCTGAGCTCGAAAGCTCCCTCAAGATATACTCAGAAGAACCATCCTGAAGATCAGATCATTGGAGACAAGAGCGTAGGGGTCGAAACAAGAAGGCAGCTAACAGAGCAGACAAAATAGGTATACATAGCCATGTTATCACAAATAGAGTCAAAGAAGTTTGAAGAAGCCAGCAAGGACAAGTATTGGGTGAAGGCAATGAATGAAGAATTGGACCAAATTGAGAAGAACAATACCTGGGAACTAGTTCCTAGACCCACTGAGAAAAATTTCATTGGCTCAAAATGGGTATTCAAGAATAAAATGAATGAGAAAGGACAGGTGATCAGGAATAAAGCCAGACTAGTCTGCAAAGGATATTCACAAATCGAAGGACTTGATTACTATGAAACATTTTCCCCTATAGCCATAATGGAAGCCATCAAAATTTTTCTTGCCTTTGCATGCTACCAAGACTTCAAGGTATATCAAATGGATGTAAAATATGCTTTTATGAATGGATATATAGAAGAATAAGTCTACATGGAACAACCAAAAGGTTTCTCTTTAAAAGAAAAAGAAGATTATGTGTGTAGACTGAATAAGGCTCTAGATGGACTAAAACAAGCTCCTCGTGCTTGGTACTCAAGACTGGATAAGTATTTGAAAAAACAAGGCGTTAAGAGAGGTGGACTAGACAATAATCTATACATAAAATCCCATGAAAATGAACTCCTGATTGTTGTAGTATATGTTGATGACATTATGTTTGGAAGCAATAGAGATGAACTAGCAAAAGGGTTTGCTGAGGAGATGAAATTAGAGTTTGAGATGTCCATGATTGGAGAGCTCAGTTTCTACTTAGGACTTGAAATTCAGCAAAAGAACACAGGTACATTTATATCACAGGAAAAATACTTAAAAGAAATGTTGAAAATGTTGAAAATGGAAGACTGCAAACCTATGTCAACTCCCATGATCACTGGATGCAAGCTATGTGTTGATGATGGATCTGCTGATATAGATCAAAAACTCTACAGATCCATGATAGGAAGTCTTCTATATTTGACAACATCAAGACTAGACATCATGCTAGCAGTAGGACTAGTGGCTAGATATCAAGCAGCACCTAAGAAAAATCATCTTCTTGCAGTCAAAAGAATATTCAGATATCTACAAGGAACTGCATAGTATGGAATTTGGTATCCAAAAGGCAAAATATTCACTTTGATAGCATACATAGATGCAGATTGGGTCAACTATGTGGATGATAGAAAAGGTACAAGTGGAGGTGCATTCTATCTAGGAGAAAGTCTGGTGGCATGGCTAAGCAAGAAACAAACATCTATCTCTCTATCTACAGTAGAAGCAGAATATATATCAGCAGCAACATGTTGTACACAAGTCATATGGATGAAGCAAACCCTCCAAGACATGAAGGTATGCATTGATGAACCCATCTCTATCAAATGTGATAATACAAGTGCTATAAGTATTTCAAAAAATCTTTTACTTCATTCAAAAACTAAACACATCCCAATCAAGTACCATTTTCTAAGAGAACAAGTAGCACAAAAGGTAGTAAGGTTGGAATATGTGCCCAAAAAAGAACAAACAACAAATATATTCACAAAACCTCTTGCTAGAGAGCCATTCGAATATCTGAGAAATAAACTAGGGGTAGTGTCTTCAGATACTATCTCTAAAAGAAAAAGGAAGCTTCAGTCCAGGGGGAGAGCAGAAATGAAAATATCATTCCAGGGGGAGTTCAGCTAGAAAGAAAAGCATGAGATAGATCATAGGCGAGAGTTGAAAGCACACTGAAAAATGAGCAACCCCTTGCCATTGATGTCAAAGGGGGAGGAAGAGCAAGCAACAAAAGAAAGGGTCCTAAAAGGAAAACAGATAAAGTGTATTGCCTTCAATTGCAAAGGGGGAGACTGTTGGAAATGTTTTCATTGATGGCAAAGCAGGAAGTAGAAGAAAAGGAGAAGACAGTAGAGAAGAATAGAGGGAGAGTATATTTACAGAGACAGGGCATAAAAAAGAGAAGCAAGAAATGCAAAGGAGGCATTAGAGGCAGAGATAGAAAAAGGACAACAACAGAGGCAATGGAGAAGACAACATGTAACATTTACAGGGAGCACAAGAAGAATAGAGACAAGACAGTAAAAATAGAGGTGGAGATAGAAAATACAGAGGAAGAGACGAAACAGTCGAGAAACAGAGCAGAAGCAGAGGCAAAGACAGAGAAAGGAGACAGAGCATCAGAAGAGGCAGAGCCATTATCAAAGCAGTGAAATGTTTGCAGAGGATTGTGAATAAACCTGTGTTAGTGGAAATGTGCGTTATAATAAGCGGAAGTGCCATGTTGAGGTATATAACAAAAACAAGACGGGTTTATATATAATATAGTTTGAATCAAGATTATATACAACGGAAAAATGACAATCTTTATGAAACAGAACCATGAGCATGAACCGGAATAGTGAGAGATAAACAGTAAAACCGTAAGGCCAGGACCAGCAGTTTTCACATGAGAATTGAGGTGGTAAGCTGTATTACCAAAATGAACACGATATATGCCATTGAAGGACACGTGTCCTCAAGTAGTTTTGTAAAAAAACTTTTTTCGCGTAATTTTGGAGGATTATGCAGCGAGCGTTTAAGTTGTGTGTCATCCATTGGATCATCGGAGTCGATGCGATACACTGTTAGCCATTGGATGCAAGAGGTGTGTTTAATGGAGGTGGGCCCCTGGATCATGTATATGTTAAAATATGTATCGGGTTTGATATTCATTGCAATGTTGGATATATATTAAAAGTTGAGTGATGATTCGAATGAAATGGTTCAAAGGGTGCAGACCAATGTATACAATGTGTATATACATTATATAATGCTCATATAATGTATATAATGTTTAACTGATGAAATTTTATATAAATATATATATATGCATGGCGGAACCCTGAACTTTGGTGGAACCGTGAAGGGACAGTAACGATGGTTTGGAATACTTGACGGTTTTCATCGCACCGCTTTTGTGCGATAAGTGGTTTTCATGAAATCAATGTGATCACATTCATTGGAGGATGCGTGGCATGAGGCGGGTTCCCAAAACCAGTTACATCACACGCTAACATCTGATCCCTAACCCCTCGCGATATTACATGACCACCATTGGATTGCCGGCAGGAGCGCGATAGTTTATTAACCATCGGATGAGATGGGTAGGTTAACAGTGGGACCCGTATGAATCGCATTGGAGAGAAACTGGGCAGCAGAACATGTTAATAAAAGCCTCGATGGAAATTGCAGACCCGATGGATCAATGAACCATGATTCATATTGTGTTTGAATTCTGGCCTAATCACATCGGAGCGATTCACTGCATCAGAACATCCAAATGAATAGTGTTACATCGCATTGGAGAAATGTGTGGTAGCGGAGCATGACAATAGAAGTTGCAATTGCAATGAAGATGTGGACCCGATGGGTCTGTGAACTATGATTCATAAGTGCTTGAGTTCCAGAAAAACAATGTTTCATAGCATCGGCATTTGATCACAATCGGAAGTAGTCAAGGAGTGATACATCGCATTGAAAAGCTCGACGAGTGGGCCCGTAAGGGAATTCAGTGTATTAAAATGATCTCTTAGTATTATATCACTGGAAGTTACATAAGTTTGATAATACGAAATTATATATTTTAAAAACAATTCTTATCATACCGAGAGTTAAATTGTGATATATGAAAAGGGTAGTTACATATGTATGGTAGTTACACTGCGACAATAAGCAGGAAATCAATCAGAGCCGAAAGGGCCAAACACAGTCATAGAAAAGAAAAATGCGTAGCGAGCCAAGAGGCTGAATGAGTGAATTGGAGTTGTCATTGTAATTGAATGTAAATGTTTTAATTTATTTATATTGTTGTGATGCATTGGAAAGTCTCCGGAAGAGAACAAATATCCCACTGTAATGTTAAATTGGTACCTACAGTTATATTTTTGAGTGAGCTGGAAAAGAAATGAGAAGGAAGAAGACTAAGGGGTATGGCCATCCATTTCAAATTCCCTGAGGAATATAGAAAGTCATAAGAAAATATCTATAAGTAATATCATCTTGAGATGCATAGAGAGTTAGAGAGAATAAAGATAGAGAATGCAGAGTATAGAAGATTGAGGCAGAGAATATAAGGAAGAGAGGGGTAGAAAGAGATGCTACAGAATAGAGCTGATATCTGAGGTAAATCAGCAAACATTTATTTAGATAAATTGAGGAATTTGGAGCTTCCCTATCAAGTTGAAGCTTGACAGTTTTCAATTGTAGCTGACTGAGGTTGGAGCCTCCTGTAGGTTGGTGCCTGCAGAAAAATAGTGGTGAGAGGGAGTTGGAGCTTTCCTTTGCATCACAACAATAATAACATGTGGTTTTATCCCTTTATGGGTTTCCACTTACATCTGATGTCTCTATGTGTGTTGCTTACATGTTGATATGATCCACTCAATTTGTTTATTTGTTTGCTGATCTCACAATAAGGTTGATGTCACATTAATTTAATACTTGCTACCACATTGTAAGACTGTTCACATATTAAGCTATAAATAAGTTTGATGAAAATTTAAAAAGCCAAAGCTTCTGTTAAACTGATTCACCGCCCCCCTCTCAGTTTAACCAAAGATTCAACAAGATCATCCCTTCACCTGAACAGGTTGATTCGATTGCAGATTTGATGCCACTTAGTCCCATCGAGATCAACTATTGTGAGCTAACAGCCACATCTGATTCTCCCCCTCCTAAAGCTGCTCCTTTGAGCATGTCTCTCGACATGTATTCTCAATCCCCCTGGCTAGGCGATGCATATTATCCTGATCCTATGAAAGAAGTGTTTCCATCTGACGAGGCTATCATAGAAACAATTTCTCTCAAGGATCTACCGTGGAGCGATGGTCATCATCGTTCCTCATTTATGCCTTGCCTTGGGGCCATGTCTAACTGTCTTGAGCGCTTCGCATCCCAAGTTCCTTCTTTGCCACTTTAGACACCCATTTTGACTCATGAAGTCTTCGTGGAAGGTAACTTTGGGAACATTACTCAAGCGATGCCTATCGACATCTCTGTTAAACCAAGGATCGTCGAGAACATCCATGTGTGAGTTACTTGCTCTTTCGAAGAATTCGAAGTGTAGACTAGTCTCTTTCGGAAATTCTGTGATGTTTTTGTGTGGTCTTACGAATAAATGCCTGGAATTGACCCTAGTATTGTGGTGCATGATAGTCCCACCTACCCAAGTGCGAAGCCTATTCTCCAGTGTCTTCATCCTATGCATCCTCGAAAAGCTACCGCTATCAAAACTGAAGTTGAAAAACTTCTTAAAGCGGGTTTCATTTATCCGATTCCCCTAACTGAATGGGTTTCTAATATTGTTCCTGTGGATAAGAAACAAGGCGCCATTCATGTTTGTGTTGATTATTGTGATATCAATCGGGCCTATCCTAAGGATAATTATCCCACCCCATTTATCGATCAGATCCTTGATGATTATGTGGGAAGTGAAATTTTCTCCCTTATGGACGGTTTCTCTAGCTATAACTAGATTAACATTCTCCCGTCAAATCAACACAAGAACTCTTTTATTTTCCCATGGGGAACGTTCGCATATAAGAAACTCCCGTTTGGCTTGAAGAATGTTGGGGCTACATTCCAGAACGCGATGTTCTATGCTTTTCATGATATTCGACATATTGTCCAAACATATCTGGATGACCTTCCGGCTCATTTAGCTGTGTGGAAAGACCACCCAGAACATATTCGTCAAATATTTCTTCATTGTAGACACTACAATATTAAGCTCAACCCGCAAAAATTTTTCTTCTGCATTGACTCCAATAGAATCTTAGGGTTTATCGTATCTAAAGATGGAATTCCCCTTGACCCTCTGAAGGTTGAGGCTATTTTCAATCTCCCCTCCCCGTCCTCATTACATCAACTCTAGAGTCTCCAATGGAAATCCAATTTCCTATGTCGTTTCATCCCGAACTACATCAAAATAGCCAAAGGATTTACACAACTTCTAAAGCAGGACATCCATTTCTGTTGGGATTAGAATGGATAGTAGTCTTTTGATAGACTTAAGACGTTGCATGTCAACGCTCCTCTATTGCGTCCTCCAAATTACCATCACAATTTCACCCTCTACCTAGTTGTCGCCTTTAGTACGATCACCATGGTATTGGTCCAAGATGATGATGACGGTAACGAACATGTCATTTACTACTTGTATCAGAACCTTCTCGACCGTGAAACATGTTACGCACATGTCGATAAGGTAGCGTTAGTTGTGGTCTAGGCTATCCAACGTTTTTGTCATTACATTCTTTTACGCATAGTGACCGTGATTTCTGATTGTAACCCCATGAATTATATTCTGTCATGGTAGTTGCTGGGGGAAAAATACTCGAAGTGGATCATCATCCTCCAAGAGTTTGATTTGTAGTTTAATACCGCCAAGTCTAAGAAATCACTTGTTTTCGTAGATTTAATTTTTTCTCTCCCTGCCGACTCTACTCCTTCTTCCTCTGAAGATCACATTCTGGACAAATCTCTCTTCTTGATTAGCACCCTCGATCAGTGGTATGGTGATATCATCATGTGCCTCTAAACGTCTACTTTCAGGTCTGAACTAATGAAATATGCCCAACGCCGCATTCGACATCAATCGCAACCTTATCGCATCGCTGGAGATACCCTCTATCGTGTCGGAGTTGATTCTGTACTCCACCATTGTTTGACCCTCGAGGAAGCAGAGAAGGTTTTAAATGAGTACCACAGTGGTGCCTGTGGTGGTCACATGTCTGGTTATGCCACTGCATAGAATATCCTTCGTGCTGGCTACTTCTGGCTGTCTATTTTCAAATATTACATTGTTGCAGTACATAAATGCCACGCATGCCAGATTTATCAATGCAAGATGTGTGCACCGCCTATTCCACTACATAGTGTCATTACCATTGGCCCTTTTTCCAAATGGGGCATAGATTCTATGATGTGTAACCCTCGTTTAGCTAGGGTGCATGCCTATATCATCGTTGGTGTCGATTACTTTACGAAATGGGCTGAAGCGGTGCCTAAACTGGCTGCGAACGGTAAGATAGCAGCACAGTTCATATTCAATCACATTATTGCTGAGTTTGGTGTCCCTCAAGCCATCGTCACTAATCATGGTTCTCATTTTTGGGATTATATGATGGTGGAGCTGACATTTAAGTTGGGTCTGCATCACGACAACTCAACACCATACTATCCTCAAGCTAATGGCTAAGTTGAAGCTATAAACAAGGTCCTTGTAACCATGCTTCAATGAACAATCGGTATCCATAAATCGAACTGGCATCTCATGTTTTTCTCATCTCTATGGGCTTACCAAACATCGATCAAGAACGCAACCAGGTTTACCCCATTTCAATTGGTATACGGTCTGGAGGCTATGCTTCCAATTGAATGTGAAATCCCTTCACTGAAATTAGATGTGGAATTACTGCCTAATACTTCGCCTGAAGAGTAATGTCTCCTCTATTTAGAGATATTGGACAAAATGCTTCACTTAGCTACCTTGGTTATCGAAGCACAAAAGAAGCGAGTCAAAGCCCATTTTGACCAATCGGTTTCTCTTTGTTATTTCATTGAAGGTGATCTCGTTCTTCTATATGATGAAGCTCACGACAATATGGGGACAGGAAAATTCCAACCCATGTGGCATGGGCCCTACATTTTCAAACACGTGTTATAGAATGGGGCTGATGAGCTTATTGACAACAAAGGTTGTCCTTTATCGCAGCCCAGAAATGGGTTGTACCTGAAAAAATATTATACTTGAATCATTCATGCGTGATATGTGTACATAGGTGATTGTTTTAATTTTTTGTGCATGCTTTGGTTTGATGTGTGTTGTGAGATTTTTTCTGCTTATTCGGTCTTGTTTGCTATGCAGATGTCAATTTCCTCTTATGTGGGTTTCACGGATGGTGCTTCACGCAGTACCAGGAACTTGTCTTCAGCAACCTAGGTAATTTATGATCCTGTCGGTGAGTTGATTAACTTCCAAGGTATTTATCTGGGACTAGCCACAAACAATGTCGCTAAATATAGTTTAGTTTTGGAACTATTAACCGAGGCAGTCAACCTCAGAAAACATGCATTGCTTGTCAACTTGGATTCACAACTTGTTGTTCTTCAACTGAACGATCATTATTTGGTTTGGAACCCCTACATTTTGAGATTGTATTTGCGTATTTGTTTACTTGAACGGAATTTTTATTTCATTACATATCAACATATACCAAGATGAATGAATACATTAACAGATGCAATAGCTAACATTGTGTTATATATACATTTGCGCAATTTATAAAAACATCATCATATGTACATAGACCCATGTATAAAATAGATATATATATATATATATATATATATATATATATATCGTTTGTTTACAAGTCGTGTGCATTATAAAACCCACAAAAAATAATATATGTCTGTTTTGGTTACATCATGAGACAACATATATCTCCAAAATGTGTAGAAATAAAGCCTAAATGCCTAGTTGGCATGGTGCTCATGATAGCACGTCACCACCTGTACCAACCGCCTCAGCAAGCGGTGGATACGGCTTGGCACTCCTATAGTGTGCCTCTGATAAGCTAGAGGTACGTCATCAAAACAGGCATAATCTGGGACCCCACGAGTGATTCCCTCTAGGTTCTGCACTAAATCCTCATCGATGCCCTGACCCTGAGGATCAAAGTCATGAGGAGTCTGCCTCGCTATTGGAGACATACCAGAGGGACGCTCTAGGCCAACATCTACATCCATATGAGATTAACCGTCAGAACATGCATATATACCAAAAAATCATAAAACTCATAAAAAAAATTATTCTTACCAAGTTCTTCATCCCAATCCTCTCCCTCCAGGAGTGGGAGGTCTGGGTCTCTGGTAAAGTATGTGCCGATGTAGGGCCAATCCTCCATGACAATTAGCTATCGTCAGAGCCAATAAAAAAACTCTGGCCTTTAGGACATCTGCTGGCCACCCCCTGCTCTAGGCATCATTTCCGCCCATTGGGCCATCTGTGGCTCTCTCAGTGGTGGCTCCAGGACTATAGCCTCCTGGCACTAAAATATGGTTAATCATTCAAAGAGTAGCAGTACCAGAATCGACCCATACCCAAATAGATTTACTTTGGTCTTCTTGCATTTGGTGAGCTGCCATTTGATATTCATGGTTACGGCCTCAGCCAGTCGAAGATGGTCAGGTTCACACACCTTGAAGCAAGAAGTAATTATGTCTTCGTAGCCTCATGTGGTGCCTGTGATCCCATATCCTGCGTAATGGTTTGTATCACTACCCTTAGTGCTAGATTAGGGATGGTCTGGATGTCTACTTTACCGCTCCCTGTTCCTTTTCGTGCCCCTGGGCACACCCTGTTCATGACCATTGTCATGCTTTCCCAAGAAGGCTTGGTGCCAGTCAAAATAGGCACTAGACCCCTGCGTGACAGTCCAGTGATGAAATATACATCTAATACTTTCAGCTTAAGCTCTTGGTCCCAAAGTATGAATTTCTCCTGATCTTCATCCCAAATGCTAATAAGATACTGTAGCAATTCAGGTTGAGCCCGAAGACATGGTGTCAGGAAGAAATTTTTGAGCCCATAATTCCTAAGCGCTTTCATGCATTGCTCGTTTTCCATTGATTTTTCATCCTCTTCACTATGTTCTCTCTCCTTCCGCTCGATAACCATCTTTTTCACTTGGTACTTGCATCAATTGATCATGGGAACATTACAAACCTCCTTGGGTATTAAAATTTACATTCTATTGGTTGCATTTTTTGAAATTTGATGCAGATTTTGAGTTTTGCTATTGGTGCGACTATTTAGCTAACATTCGCGCCATCTGGCATGACCCCTGTGTAAAACTGGGCCGATTGGCGCAGGTCTGTGCTCGAAACCCGTGCCAACCGCGAAGCCCTAAATTTTTCCAATCCTCCCCTAAGGGATCTCAAATGGAAATAAAATGCAATAAAATATAACTTAAAAGATGGCAAAAGAGGTTGGCTCTTAACTGGAATAGACAGAATTCAGATTTCTCCACTAGATTTTTCACAATCGACGCTTGAAGATCGCAAGAGAAAAGGGTCATTGTTGCTCTACAAAGAGGTAAAAAGTGAAAAGTAAATATTTTTTACCAATGTTGGTCTTTTATAACTTTTCAAGTCCTAAAATAGGTTTTAAAACATATTTTTCGATATATTTTCATATTATTTTCATGGAATATTTTTTACACATGTCTTTTTGTGTAGCAACAGGTTTTTCACGTGGTTTTGACAAAGAGACGAGTTGTATTTTATACTTTTTCAGACTCGATAAAATCACGAAAAATTTACTACTAGAGTCATCTTTCAGCTCTTTTCTGACTCTCTAAAACTAAAAAGATTGTTGAGTCGCTTGTCATTTTGAGCTCGTTAAATTAGCTATGAAGCAATATCTACCCAGTGTATGTTTACCCCCTTTTTGGGCTGGGATAGATTATTTACGAAAAAGGAATACCCTAGCCTATCGCGACTAGGAGGTTTTCTCAGACATAGTTTTCTACCTTTTCGGATCTGAGAGACTATTTACAAAAAGGGACTGCTGGATTTTTCTTTCCTGCCTTCTTTTAAAACTCTCTAAATATGAAAATATGTCGATTTCTTCCTTTGTTAGACTCATTAAAACCTAATGACATTGGACTCCATCATCATGATGTTACTCGAGTTCCTCCTTCCTAGGGCTCGTAAAATGTACTAGGTTGGATTTGTCTAAAGGAAAAACATACATTGAAATCACATGCTATCTCCTTCAATATTTTTTCCAAAAATAATTGGGGTACTCGCCAGAAATGGTGGGGGAAAACGGAACCAAAATCGTAGTCGTGTTGGCAGTATGTCGCTCTTAAACATGGCACTTGTTTGCATTCATGTCAGGTTGGGGACATCTCATCTCATTGTCTATTTTCCTCCATGGGTTTGGGTAATCTCTTTTGACCGCTTATCTACTCTTTGCCACGTCACCATGACCTTAGATCCCTTGATGTCAAATACTACCAAATCTAGTATCGTGCCGCCGATATGTTCAAGAGAAGTTGGCCTCTACAATTTTCAACCTCCCTCTGATTCTCTGTTAGTCTTGATTCAAAAACATCATATCCCTCTATCTCGTGTCGATGATGTGGGAAACATTATGGCCCACCTTCGATCAAGGTCCCTTCCTGTCCACTCCAGCTCATTATCCAAGAATTTTATCTAGAGACTCCCTTTAGGTACCTTGGAGCTTGCATGCATCAATGGCAAGTTCTTCGTACTCGACGTAAGGTCCACATCATTGGCCTTTGATCGATTAACTCTGCCAGTGTTCGACATCATATCACTGTTCACATACCGTCGATTGTACCTTTTGTAAATTGAGAGCCATTGTAATTATTAATGGTTTCTCTCACATTTGTTAACAGCTTTTATCATTAGCTGGTAATCAGAAGATGTTCTTGCATGTTTTAATTCAGCTCACATATTCACATGCTCGAATCTATACCATGTTCGGGTCGAGATGGAGCGCAAGACCCTGGGTTTTGTCTGATGAAATCTAGGTTGTGGGTTCTTTGTGAATTATTATGACTTATTGTGACTCTTTTGATTGGATGGCTGTGACCATACCTGAGTCTATTTATTGATCCATACTGTTGGATGGTTGTGTCCATAGATCTGATCTCATTATTTATGTACTCTGTTATGGATGGTTGCGCCCATACCACATGTCATATATCACATATATCAATTGTATTCATACTTGCAAGATTTCCGATGGTAATTTTTTGGTTGAACACATTCTCATAAAGCATTTCACCCCTCCCTCCCTCTCAGACCTCATGCTTTAGGGGGCATCTATTACACAACAATTTTTCACTATCCCGGAAATCCCTTGCCCTGCATATTGGAGGGTCTTTCCCATGACCTATGAGCAGTGTCATACTCTGTAAATACTTTCTTTACATCCTTCTGCATAAGGATATGATTTCTCCTGTTGAACATTTCCTTAGAAAGCACCCAAATACCCATGTTTTGGTATTGGAGTGGGTAACCAGTTCATCCCTCGTGCCAATGGGAAAAATATACACTATAAGTCAGGCCATCTGGTGCTCTATCCCTGTGTTGTACCCATGCCAACCTGTTTTGGAATGTTTTTTAACAAATTGGAGGTGGAAATTTCCTTTAAACACCTCGGGAATGACTCATTGCAAGTGGTTAAACTCGATAAACCACGGATCTCTACCTTTAGGAAATGGTTGATGGAACATTCTAATAGGATAGGAATCCCCCCATGATTATAGGGATCCTAACTTATCCTTCTCCATCTATATAAACAAACCTTCTCCCTTTACACAAGCTAGCTGAAACAGTAGTTGAACATATAGCCAAGAAGCTGAGCCTAGAGAAGAGACATTATAGCTGAGTAATCGTTATAGAGAAGGTTGAACCAAGGAGGATCCCATAGAGAGAGCCCCATCTGAATTCCCGTTGAGCTTGTGAGACATGCTCCACTAAAACCCTGCTGGAGGAGATCGCAACGTTGAAGCGTCGGTTGTACTCTTATTTAATTTAATACACTTGACTATGATATTGTTTCCATCTCCATGTTATGTTTATTTAATGCATGTGATTTAGTCTTCTTTGAATGACTGATAGTTAGGAATGTGAAATAGTATGTTGTGTATCATCTTTGTCTCTTGTTTATGTGCAGGTATCTGGGCGTGAGAATGAGCGGGTCATGATATGTTGAATCAGGACGACACAACAACGCAGGACCTAAGGTAGGTGATTTTTCAAGTCTTTGTCCATTCTTAGCTAGGAAATGATGTCATAGTGTGTTTCGTTTGTGGCTAGACCCACCCTAGGGCTAGTGGGATCGCCTCTGTCCATAGAGGGGATTTACCTCACCAACAGGCGCTTGATTTGGCTTTGTGCACAACTCCAGCACATTGGTGGGAGATGCTCAAGGGAGACTTCCAGGGCTAGGAGGAATGTAGAAAAATGATGATGTTTCGATTTGAACCTCCAACCACCCCACCAATTGAGATCTTTCATGGTTGGGAGGGATCAGCGCAAGAACCTAACCATGTTGATGGAGGTATGAGATGAAAAGACATGGAATGAGAGGGTTCATAGGTTTGTCCACTCGTTTGGGCCGGTACCCACCACTTGGTATGAAGAGGTTGAGCTACACCAAGGCACCTGAAACTGGTTCACAATGATCCAAGATTTCCTGGAAACATTTTTCTCTGTGGGTGTCTTCGAGAAATTTGATGAAGCCTTGCAGGACATAGATGCCCTGATCTTTGATGAATCCCTGCCTCGAAAGGAATGTGCTGCACTAGTCTGGGATGTGCATATGTAAGAAATCGTCAACTATAGAAATATTTCAATTGAGGATAATGAAGATGACCCAAGGAATGTTAACATTCCTGAATCTGAAGGAGAGTGCAGTTGTAGGGCTTGCATTAGGGATGGTAGATGTCACTAAACCCTTGAAATTGAAGGAAGTCAACATTGGGATGGAAGAGCAGCCCAAGTTGGCCAAAATTTGGGATTAATGGGATGATGATACAATAGGAAAGATTTTAGAGATGCTGACAGAGTATCAAGATATGTTTCCTACAAATTTCTCTGAGCTCAAGGGAATTTTAGGGGACTTTGGTGTTAGGAAGATCACACTGTAACTAGATGTGCGCCCTATCAAGTAGCATCCATATCGATTGAAACCCAAATATAGGCAGTAATTAAAGGATGAGTTAGAAAATATGGTGGATGCAGGCATCAATGAACTGGTCGAACATTCTGATTAGGTAAGCCCAATGGTGGTTCAGGAGAAAAATACCAAACGAGAAATAAGGATTTGTGTCGATCTACGCAATTTGAATGATGCCTGTGTGCATGACCCCTTCCCTACTCTATTTTATGATGAAATACTAGATAATGTAGGAGGACAAGAAGCTTATTCCTTTACTGAAGGAATTTTGCGGTATCATTAGAT
Organism: Pinus albicaulis; assembly: GCA_034641835.2. Classification (NCBI taxonomy): domain Eukaryota; kingdom Viridiplantae; phylum Streptophyta; class Pinopsida; order Pinales; family Pinaceae; genus Pinus; species Pinus albicaulis. Next base: position 556,806,611 of record CM076570.1, on the reverse strand, counting down.
CAGAATTGCACCAGAAGACTATAGCAAGACCACCTTCACCACGGAATGGGGTTCTTTCCACTACACTGTCATGCCATTCAGATTGAAAAATTCACCTGCAATCTTCTCATGTGTAATAGTGTATGTGTTCAAGGAATTCAAGAATAAATGATTGGAATTATATTTTGATGATTGGACAGTGTTTGGATTGGTAAAGAAACATGTGTTGAACCTGCGCATGATGCTTGACACCTGTGGGAAGCACCATATTTCTCTCAACCTGAAGAAGTGTGTATTTTGCATTCCTTTTGGCATTTTCATAGGGCATATAGTATGTCAGCAAGGATTGATGGTAGATCCAGCCAAGATCATGGTTATCATCAACTTAGAAGTTCCTACCAATGAGAAATAGTTGCACTCCATCCTAGGACACACTAGTTATTACAGGAATTTTATAAAAGGGTATGTTATGATCACTGCACCAATGGAGAAGTTGCCAAATAAGGATGCAAAATTTTTCTGGGATGACAAATGTCAGAAGAGATTTGACCTGCTAAAGGAGAAAATGGTCACTGCACCTATTTTTATATTCCTAGACTGGTCTAAGGTTTTTCATTTGTATGTGGATGCATCTAGTATAAAACTTGGGGTTGTTTTAGCGCATCTAGGAGAAGGAGACATTGATCGCCTAGTCGCCTTTCCAATATGAATCTCTTCAGCATAGAGTGAAACCAATCAAATACAAAATGGGAAGGATTGGCATGATATACTTGCTGAAAAAATACAGACACTATCTACTAGGAGGGCATTTCAAAATGTTCATAGATCATTGTGCTTTGAAATACCTGGTCAATGAGCCTATGTTGGGGGGGAAGATCTGCCGATGGTTGTTACTATTTCAAGAGTATGACTTTGAGATAATTATGAAGCCTGGAAGAATGAATACTGGGCCTGATCATTTGTCATGAATTAAGAATGGGGAAGAACCAACTAGTTTGGAGGAGGGGTTACCTGATGCGCAACTCTTAGCTATCAAGGTGGTTGATGAGAACTTTGTTGATATTATTCATATTTTAACCACAAGAAAAATTCCTATGGAATATTCAGTCCAACAAAAGGTGTTGGTTTCACCGTAGCTGATTCTGCCCTAATTGCAAGTCAGTTGTGTAAATTAGGAGTAGATGAATTATTAAGGAGATATTTTTTGGAACATGAAAGATAGGATATCTTGGTTGAGGCTCATGGAGGAGTGGGAGGAGGCCACTATGCTAGGAAATCCACTGCGCAGAAGGTGTTGTGTGTTGGGTTATGGTGGCCCATGCTACACAGTGATGCATAGACATACTGTCGAGCTTGTAAGGCATGTCATAGAATAGGGAAGTCCTCGTGCAGAGCTAAAATGCCCCTGCAACCACGTATGGCCTTGCAGGCATTCGATAAATGGGCTATAGATTTTTTTGGACCAATAAACCCTCTTAGAAAGAATACTGGAGCACGCTATATCATTACTGCAACTGATTATGTGACCAGATGGGCAGAGGCGAAGGTAGTTAAGGAATGTACTATAGATATTGTTGCACACTTCATATTTGAGCACATTTTGACTAGATTTTGATGCTCGAAAATTTTTATGAGTGATTGAGGTATACACTTTGTTGAAGAAACAATTGAAGCTTTGATAGAGGAATTCCAGATTCATCACAAGAACAGTAACCCTTATCACCCACAATAAAATGGTGCAGTAGAAGATTTCAACAATATTTTAGATAATGCACTCATAAAGATCTTCAACGCCAACCAATATTATTGGGACGTGAACCTCCCTTCTATGTTATGCCCTTATAGGACAACATGAAAAAATTTGATGGGAAAAACACCTTTCAGGATGGTCTATGGGTAGGAAGACAACATGCCAATGGAGTATATTGTCCCAAGCCTAGGCATCACATATTTCACTAATATGGTCGAGCCTGAAATTATGGAAGAAGGATTGGTACAACTCATTGCCTTAGAAGAAGATTGGTTCATTGCTAAATTCCACCAGCGAGTGAAGAAGGTGCGGAAAAAAGCCTAGAATGACAGGCACATCAGGTTGAAGGTGTTCAAAAAGGAAGACTTGGTCTTGCTATATGATATTTATTTTTTTCACTACCCAGGGAAGTTCAGAAATCATTGGTTGGGGCCATACGTTGTGAAGGAGATCACTGATGGCAGTGTGGTGTGCTTGGCCATGCTGCGTAGAGAGAACCATACTGGGTACTTTAATGGAATCTGTATGAAGCCATATAGAGACAATATGGTGCTGACCAAATGAATATATGGCTGGAGCATCAGAATCAAAGGGTATGTGTGCAGCAGAGAGGGTGGGCACAAGCAGCTATGACAGAAGTGTAGGGGTGATGTGCAAGAAAGGAAACTAGCCATTATAACAGTGAAACTAGATGAACACGTGATATTACCGTTGGATGGGGCACATTTTTTGCATTTAATGAGGCAATCTTGGAGGATTTCTTACTTCTTTCTTGATGGTAAGTGGAAATTAATGATAATTTGATCGTTTTTACCATGGATGGCTTATAAAAAGGCAGGTGTGGGTCTCAATTGGTTCCTTTTCTATTTGAATATTTGGTGGTATATGATTGTCTATAATTTCCACTATCCTGATGTCTGTGAGTTCTGTATGTCTGGCTGTGAATATCCATCTGACATCAGTAATTCCAAGTTCATATTTTTCCTGAGAATTGTGGCCACAAACCCTGCAGAGGATAATTTTTCACCCCTCACTACCTCTATGAAGATGGGTTCATATGAGTTCAAAGAAGTAATTATGGAATTCGAAGAAGTAGTGTCCACACCAGCGAAAGAAAAGTGAAAGGGAATGATTTCAAAGTGGGCTAACTCTAAGCATCACACCTCTTCGTGAAATGTAATATCCCCATGGTAAGCCACTAAGGATCGATCCCCCATCGGTGATCTATTGAAGTGCCCGATGAGTGCCAGAAAAGAAGCCTTGTTTGTGGAACCTATCTCATGGTGGCCACCCTATGTCAAGCCATGGAAGCCCTCTGCGCACAAGTCACAAAATTTTGATATTGTTTGGGAATACCTGCAGACACCCTTAATTCATCTAGATGTCCCTCTAGTTGGAGAAATGTTTGACAATATTCCCAAAATAAATTTTGATGATTATGACTTAGAAAATGAAGCAACGCTTCCTAAGATCATGCCAGAAAATTACTTGGAATGGTTTATGTATGAATATGTGCCAAAATTTGAGCCGATGCCTTGGGCACGCGGGATGCACAATGCAAGAGTCCTCAACTTGCTAAGGATTCCACATTTTGGAAGGTACTCGATCACCAGCATTTTCATGCACCATCTGCTAGCCTTAGTCCACGGGGGCTTCCTGTGGATTCAGGGGTGAATTCCCATAGATGTCGCGCTGATCCATTGGATCACCAACCTAGCCAAGAAGGGGCCCCATCCGATGAAGGGATTCAGGAAGAGAAATGAGCTAAAAGTGGCAAATAATGTGAAGAACAAGTTCAAGGTGGGATGAGAAAAAAGTGGATTTTTGGTCTAGACCATTGCTGACTTGGCAGTGTGCCTGGGAACCCTCATAATTGGATGAAAGATCATGAGGAAGTGTCACTCGAAAGTGGTCATAGCACACGTCATTGCCCTGGTGAAGCAATGTGAAAAGGGGTTTCTCTATAACTAGTCACCGTTTTTTTGCGAGGAGTTTTTGGAAAGTGTATGCGAGTTCCAGGAATTGGGGAATCAGTTTTGCTACTCATGGATGTTATTGTTAATTGTGTTGGTGGCATGGGAGACCCCAGCAGATGCATTCCTCCCTGAGATCGAGCTAGGAATATGTGAAGGGGCACGCTACGTGAACCTATGGGACTCATCCAACCCCCGACGAGTGGAGGAAAATAAAATATTCTGGGTAATTTTTGAAGGTGTGCTGGCTCAAGCCATACATTCCAGGCCCAGACTCTCACCGACTGTGCATGATAAGTATAAGAGCATTGTATAATTTTAGGTGAGCATGCACAACATCTCGATGAAGGCACGTAAAGACTCAAACTAGTAAACCTTGCCCTACATGGTCACCAAGGTAGAGATTGACCAAGTCATGGTGACATGGCCGATGAATGGAAGATCAGGCATGGCTACACCCAGCCCATTATTCCGTTCACCTCAAGTAAATATATGACTCCAAAATACACAATAGGTTCATGCACGGAGACATGTGGTGATCAGACCAGCAGAAAAGATACAAGGGACGAAGCAATGAAGGAGACGAACATAGAAAAGGATAAATATTAGGATTTGGGAGGATACCAGGAGGAGGTGGAGCTCAGAGGTCTAAATGGGTTCAATGGGGATGGTTTTGAATCTCCACGCAGCACCAAGTGAGGTGGAGAAACATCTAAAGGGCCGTGCAAGAAGTAGAAAGGGTCCAAGGTGGGAGGAGAGGAAGAGGTTACTTTGACAGAAGAGGACCTCGACAAAATTGCAGATGCAGTTGCTTCAATGTCGGAGGACCGCTGGAACATGATGGAGACGTAGTAAAATTCAGTGGTGGAAACCTTGCAATCAATTCTGCAGGTTCTACATCTGAAGACATATATATTTCAAGCGAGCGTATATCAAGTGAGGATAGTACCAGTGAGCCTCCCATCCACTTTGATCGTCGTGATAATAGAAAGAAGAATCTGCTCCTTCCCAGGTGTAGCAGTGTCCATGGAGAAATCAGAGTTGTGCGTGCATGTCCAAACCTGCCCCGAGGTTAGAATTGAACTTGAAAAGCTACCAAGTGTGAAGCTACACGCTCTCCACATCTTCATATAAGCAGAACTACAGAGTAGAGAGTCTTGCGCACAACAGCAGCTTAGTGAGGTAGAGAAAATTGCAACAACAAAGATGGTAGAGTCTATCCATGCTGAAATAGTGCAACAGGTAGCCATAGCTTAGCACGCGAAGCTAGAGAGCTTCATTGATTGATTATGTGGTGAAATATATGATGTAGCAATGCCAGCCTTTGACATGCCACAAGAAATATTTGAGAGCCTGGTTGTCGTGCTCAAGGCTTCTAGATCGGAGATCCAGACAGTCAAGGATGATTTTGAGTAGAAAATTTCTGCATTGCAGGTGAAGTTGTAGCCTTAGAGCCCGCCAGAGGTGCATGCACAATGGGCCACCCTAGTGAAGACAACATTCACCAGCATCTCCACCAATTTTGATAAGGGTTTAGAGCTTCTATAGACTTCCATGGGACTGTGGACCTTTATGCAGACATATCCATTAGTCAATAAAATTACCCAGGAGCTATGTATCAAGAGCAGGAGTTCAAATATTTGCAGGAGGTTTTTCCTACATTCATCCCTTTCCAACGAATGACACGCCTTCAGACCAGCCAGGCATTGCATGATGAGGTTGAGGAGTTCTGCTGCAAGAAACAAATTTTCAACGATCCCATGAAGCTGTGGGAGGATGAGGCCATGAAACTATCTAAGGACTTTGATGTTGCAGTTCAAAACTTGAACGAGAATGTGAAGAGTGTAGCTTTTGCCATAGAAGGGTCGACTTCAGACAAGCTGGTGGAGACCATGCAGAACACAGTAGACCATAGTGCGGGTGTCTTGGCAACATTTGCAGCTCCTGTTGACCTAACGGTTATTACTTTGATCATAGATGCTATATTAACTTGTGCAAGGCATAATTGACCTAAATATGTCTGTAAGAGTTTCTTGGTTAGGGCTTCTATTGTGAAGGTTTTTTTATGTTTATTTTAGATCTTAAGGAACCCACATAATTCAAACCTCTCTCACGGTGTGGAAATATGGTTCTAGCACCCCCCATACTACTCCAGGTGAGACTTTGAGCTGCACAAGGAGGTCATTGTCAAAAGGGCTAGTAGGAAGAGGGTTTTGTTGGTTAAGCTCAACTTTGAACCTGGGTTAGGACCCCTCAAGCCAACAAATTATTCTATTGTTGGGTAGATAGTAATACAAATTTTGGATGATGAAGACCACTACCATGCATTGTTAGAATTAAATTCGGCCATTGATATGGGAGGCATCATTAACCAAAAGCATAGAATTATCATTTTTGAGAATAACGCTACGTGGGTGATAGTCCGACTGGATCCAACGGAAGGAGAACGATATACAAAGCCAGTGTGTGAGGGTGATGATTTTGACCATATCTACAAGCTAACTGTGTGGGACAAAGACTGGATCAACCTTACAGCTGATGGCATGTTGAACTGGGAGAAGGATAGCTCGTGTTTCTCTGATTCAGATGACAATATCAAGAACTAGCAGAACCAATTGCACGATGTCTATGCATTTCATTGCCTCAATATCACAAATAACTTCCAATTCATCTCCTCAGAGGTAAGAGAACTACCCTATTTTGACATTTCTGGTAGTGTTAAATTATTTTTGGAAGTATTGGAAAAATTTGTCCCAAAGGAACAAAGAGTCTTGGTGTTTGATTTGGATATGCAGGCAACTCTAGCGTGTTGGTGGGAGACACACAAGGGATCCTTCTAGCTCTAGGAGGAATGTAGAAAAATGATGACGTTGCACTTTGAACCTCCAGCCACCCGTAAATCCTCCAAGATTGTTTCATTAAATGAGATAAATCCACTCCATCCAATAGTAATTTCATTTTTTCACCTAGTTTCACTATTCCAATGACTAGTTTCCATTCTTGTGCACCATCCCTACACTTCTATCACACCAGCCTGCACCCTCCTCTACTACACTGTTACACAGCATTTTGTCACCGTCCCTGCAATCCCTCACCCCACATATTGGAGGGTTATTCTTGTGACTTGTGAACAGTGTCATACTTTTCAAACATCTTCTTTACATCCTTTTGCATAAGGACATCATTTCTCCTGTAAGAAGTTTCCTCAAGAAAGCACATAAAACCTATTTTTTGGCCTTGTAGCGGGTTTCCAGTTCACCCCTCATGCCAATGTGATATATTTTCACTAGATCCTGTGCCACCTATCACTCTGTCTTAGTGTATTTCCCACGCCAACTGTTTTAGGAATGTTTTTTAACAAATAGAGGTGGAAGTTTCCTTCCAACCACCTCCCGGATGAGTCACTGGAAGTGGTTAATTTGATTAGCCATGGATCTCCCTCTTTAGGTAGTGGTTTCCACCTCCCATGGAACACTCATTAAAGATATGTTTCCCTTCCATAATTATAAGGATCCTAACCTCTCCCTCTCCCTCTATAAAAACAAGCCTTCTCCCTTTATGAAAGCTAGCTGAACATATAGCTAAGGAGTTGAAATTGGAGAAGAATACTATAACAGAGTAATTTCCATTGAGAAGGTAGAACCAAGGAGAACTCCATAGAGAGAGTCTTGTCCAAATTCCCAATGAGCCTTTGTGATACGCACTCTAATGAACCTTGGTGGACGAGACCGCAACGTGAAAGCTTGGTTGTAATCTTCCTTTCATTTATTAATATACTCGACTATGGTGTTGGTTCCATCATTGTGTTATATTGATTATTTAATGCAATTGATTTAGTTCTCTTCGACTGACTAATAGTTACGAATGTGAATTAGTATGTTGTATATCGTTGTTGTTTCTTGTGTGTGTGCAGGTATCCAAGCATGAAAACGAACGGACCGTGCTCTATCAAACTAGGAGTGAGAGGCAGCCACTATTTCCAACAACAACAGCAGCATAGGACCTTTGGTAAGTCATCTATCGAATCTACATCCATTCGTTAACTAGGAATAAATGTTATAGCTTGTATCATTTGTGGCTAGACCCACTCTAGGGCTAGTGGGATCGCCTTTGTCCGCAGAGGGGATTTACCTCACCAACAAATTAGTGACCATACTGGGGATTAGTGAGAGCGTGTCTTGTATCCATTAGGTCTTCTTTTTGGTCTTTGCTTGCTTTATTTTCCTTTTCTGATTAGTTTGTTAGGTCTAAGACCCTTCTTCAGCCTGAAAGGATTAGATCTAACCTTTGTCTTTCCATTTTTCCCTTTTTCCCGAGTTAACTAGTTTGGCACGCTTTCTGGTCAGACAGTTGCATTGACTGGCACTTGTTTCTGGTGTTGCACCCGTGCCATCCCCTTTTTGGTGCTGATTACAGCCAAACAGGTGCGCCGACCCCTGTAGGTTTTAGTGTTTGGTCTTTTTTGAATATTTTTGGTTAGTTCTTGTGCTTATGGGTGATTTTTTGATATTTCTTGAGTTCTTTGGGATTGTTTTTTATTGTGATCAGCTTCCTTCCTTCAGTTTTTTGTCTGTTTCCTATCAGCATCACAGCCTTAGGGTTTTTAAGTGCTTTATTATGTTTAGCCTCCTGTAGGATTTTGGGTATTTTTTTTCGCAGTCAACTTCATTCATTGTTTGGCTGTGTTCAACTCCCTTGATCTATTTGAGTGATTGCATTGGTTGAATGATTCTTGCTTCTTTCATTCAGTTTTTATTTTTGTCACTCCAAGCATAGATCACACTGCTTGCATGGGTCTGCTTGGAAATCTTTCTTCGATTTGAGAGATTGCAACGTTGGTTTGAGATTTTGTTATGTTTGTTTTGGTTTGATTGATATTACTTTGCTTCAACTCTCACATTAACATTCTTGAACTGGTGTTTTGGTTTGTTTTTCATGTAATTTAGTACATTGTTTGCTCTATTACATTGAAAAATCAAAAAATTGTGCTTGCATTCTTGTTTGCATTGTGAAATTGAAAGTCTTTCCCATATCTAGCATTGGACAATTCTAGGAAAGATTTATCATTTTCATTAGCTTGCATCAGATACTGTAGTGGATGCCTCTCTGTGTTCTTATTATTTGCTATCACTTGAGGATTCATAAATTTCTCGTAGGTAGCTTTTCATCGAACGAAATGGTATCTTTTGGCATGTAGCTTGCATTTAGAGATTTTTGAGATCCAACATTCTGTAGGACCTTGGAATTGAAACGTAAATACAAGATCAACTTAAAATTTACTCAATTAATCTAAGGAAACATTGAAACCTAACGAAACATTTAGTGGTCTAAGTTAGAGATGTGTTCCGGCGTCTTTAAACCTAGCAGCTGTTGATCGCCATCTGGCTTTAGACAACACTAGTATGGACTTGCACTCCCCATAGCATCAAGTATATAAAGGGAGACCCCTCTAGGTTGAAATGATTTTATTCATAGGAAGTTGAGTCTTCCGCCTTGTAACTGTGATACACCGAACACAGCATTCGGGGAGACTACCTACACCTACGTCAAGTCCTTGGTCGATTCTTCTTTTATTTGATTACCAAGGTGTATATGGTAGTTCATGGAAACCTGGTACACCCTTTTACCTAGACTACCTGAGCAGTCATTGTTGATCTTTACTGACTCCATAAACTTGAAAATATCATCAAGCACTTGTCCTTTCACGCTCTCTTAAATATGAAAGTGACTAGATTCATCTTTTGTCTGTTTCTTGACTCTTAAAACATGAAACAACAGATTTTTGGTTTCAATGTGGTAAAATAAACTACCTACGATTACACGCCTATTAAATTTTGATTACTTGACCTGTATTTTTTTGCCTTGGTTTTGGTCCAAGAGTCTTCATTTTCGATCTTTTTCCCTTTCTAGTGTGCTACAGTCACAGTAGCGGAACCATCGGTTTCGTCTAGTGGTAGTCCTTTCTTGGACAATTCATCTGAAACTTCTCAAACCTCTAGGTCTGCAGAGCTTCAACAACCTATTCATCCGTCAGAGTACCCCTTTGGAGAACCAATTGAGTTCACTTGGCCTCTTTCAAATGCTTGGTTTGGGTTTGGGGTCGGGGAACACTTTCCCCTGCTTACATCGAGATTGCCATCTTTTGCTGCTATCATACCTCCTAGTCCCCGTAGTCTTTTACAAGATCTTACGGTGGATTCAGATATGGACTCGTATGGTCTTATTGGCAGCGAGGAGATCCTTGTTTCTGATGAAGAATACCAAATTTTTATGGAAGACATCCATCAAATTTCTACTCAATCTTCACCATCGGTGTCACTTCCAGCCATATATAGGTATTTGGGTTAGATTATGGCCAGTATTGCCTCCATGGCAGCATCAACTCCGTTAAGGGGGCTGGTCCTTCCATCATTAGGGATGCCTCCAACAACACCTGTCTCGTCTACGCCTTTTGTTACATTTGTCCCAAGTAGGCCTACTGTCTGTGTGGCTAGATTGGCACCAGTTGTCACCACTAAGTCATCAGGAGCTTCACCTTCGGTAGAGACTTCAATTACCATGGCAATCCCTGAAGACCTTTATTTCAAGGAGTATCGGCTGGCTGTTCAGCAGTAGAGTTCCTAGACTTATCAGTCCCCTCAGGATTCTGGTCATCCTTATCTTTCTCATTATGAAGCGGTTGATAACCTGATTTATTCACTTCCGTTTCATTATGATGAGCACCGAAATCCTATTTATTTTCCTTCTCCTGAAGCTTATCAGTTCCTTTCTGGTTTTAGACCTACCTTGCCTATGCAACCTTCTAACCAAAAAGGAAAACCCTTTCAGGGACAACCTTCGGTTCAGCAAGGGTATGCTTACGACCCACAAGGAAAACCCTTTCAGGGACAACCTTCGATACAGCAAGGATTTGCATACGACCCACAAGGGAAAACCTTTTAGGGACAACCTTCGGTCCAGCAATGATTATTTTACAGCCCGCAAGGCCAGCCTTACAATCCTCAAGGTCAACCTTTACAAGCTCAACCTATGTTCCAACTTGGGAAACCCAAGGACCTACTGGGTAACCAGTATATCAACCAGGATCTTCATACAATCCTGGGGGGGAAATCTATCCATCTCAAGGGAAACCTTTCGTGCAACCACAACAGCCATATCTTCCAATTGGTCCAAATGTTGCACAGCCAGGACAATCTTATGGTCCTGCTCTAGGTCAAATTGTTCATTAGGCACAACCTGGCCCATCACAGCCATCAGGCCAAACTGCTCTGTAGGGGCAAGCTGGTGACCCTCATCAGTCAGGTCAACCTTCTCATCCGAGACAACCTGCAGAGACAGTTCACCCTGCCTAGCCACCACTCTACTCTATGCCCCAGTCGAGTCAACCTCTGCACCCAATTTATCCAGCTCCGTAGGTCCCTACTTATCAGTAGCCTTTTCGACCCCAAGGCGCTTATTACCCTCAAGGTAAATATCGATCGGTATACAATGTGCCTTAAGGTTCTACTTATTACCCTCAACCGCCAGGCCATACTTATATTCCGCAGCAAAATCCTTATGCTGCTCAATCAGGACCCTCATATACTCAGGATCAGTATCCTGGTCCTCAACCTCCCTATCCTCGTCCTCAGCCGTAGTATCAACTGAACTATCCGGCTTATACCCCTTCTAGTCCGAATCCTTCAAGATAGAACCAATGGGAGCATAGTTACACTCAACCAGGATGGAATATGGGTACGGGTCCCTATTGAGGACCTGTTATTCCTTTCAACCCTCAACTACCCTTTCTCACCACGTTGGAATTAATGGATGTGTCCAAATTGACCAATGACCCAATCCTTCATAATCCGTATTGGCCTCCAGTTCCAACGAAGGTTCCTGGTGATTGCCCCAAGTTTGAGGGCAAGTCTAGAGAAGACCCCCAAGCACATGTTATGACATACCATTTATGGTGTTCTTCCAATTCTTGGGTGGATGACTCTATTCAACTCTGTCTTTTCCAGCGGACTCTCAACGGAGCTACTGCTAAGTGGTCCATCGAGCTGCCTTGTGGTATCTTTCAAGATTTTAACACTCTCACCATGGCACGCCTTACTCATTTCTAGCTGCCAGTTCGTTATGAAGCCAGGATGCATCTCCTAACATCCTTGAAACAGGACCGAGCTACCCATATCTCAGACCACATTCATGAATGGAGGCTTCGTCGTCATCTAATCAAATTCAAAATTCCTGAAAAACTTCTTACTCATTGGTTCACTACCTCTTTTTTCAATCAAATTGCAAAATACATAGCCATAGGGGCATGTGTAACTAAGGAACAAGCCATTGCTTGTGCCTAGTACCTTGATTTAGTGTACGCTCAATCGAGCATATTGTATGAAATCTTGGTTGATGCTCGATGACCCGAGACTTCTAAAGCACCGACCACCCCATCCATCGATGGCGTTATTGGTTCTATGTCTCAGACTTCACGTAAGTCTCCCTCTTCCAACACTAGGAAGCAAAAATCAAATTCTTCTAATGGTTCTGCTCCTCAACCTACCCTGAATTCTGGAAAAAACTCAAAGGTCAACGTCGTTCAAGCGAATCCAGCAGACAAGACATCCAAAGGGAAAAATAAGGGAAAAGGAAAGGCCAAAGCTGATGCCCCAAAACCAGAATCGTCTTAACCTCATGCTGATGATGGTTCACAACCCAAGCCGAAGTATCCCTGTCTAATTTGTGATGAGGAACACTACACTAAGGATTGTCCTAGATGAGACAAAGTTATTAAATTGCTCAAAGTCACTAAGGGAAATCCGGCTGTCATCAAAGAAACTTTTCCATCTCAGCATACATAGATGGTCGAACAACCTGCACCATATGCACCGTTTGGCTCTCAAGTATTCATGATGAATGGTTTTGCACCTGTTTCCATCGCTAATTGGTCAAAATGTTATACTGGATCACGCCATGTAGCCGGGAAAGAGATCACTGATGGTCCTCCTCCCACACCCATCACTGGTCCTCTTGAGATTGAAAGGCCCAGTGATGAATCCGTTGTACAACCACCTTCTAAGGATTTTCTCCAGAAATCTTCTTATAATCCAAATGCCCGTGCTGCTCAGCATTACAGTATTTTTGAGGATTTAGCACAGGTGCCATCTACAATTTCCATGTTAGAAGCTCTTCAGAGTTGTCTGTCTCAATGGAAAGTGTTATTATCTGTGATCAACGGGATTGATCCTGCTGATTCTAGCCTTCTCACTTTCGACTTAGAGAATTTTGTCCCTCGACTTCCACACAAGATTGCACTTGTCATACAAGTTGGCATTAACAGTCTCAACATCCATAGAGCCGTTGTGGATGAAGGTGCATCCACCTGTGTCATGTCATCTGCTTGCTAGAAGGCTATCATCTCTCCATCCCTAACTTCATCACCCAATGCCCTTGAGGCATTTGATGAAAGGGAATCAAAACCCTTGGGTGTTCTTGCCAGCTTTCCAATCACGTTGCAAGGAAAAATGGTCAATGTTGAAGTAGAAGTAGTTGATGCTAAACTTAATTACAATCTTCTACTCAGTCGCAGTTTGACTCACACCATGTTGTGCATTCCATCCACCCTCTTCTGTCTTCTAAATTTTCCACATGAGGGAAAAATCATCACTGTCGACCAGTTGTCATTCTTTACCTTGTCTTCTGAGAACAACGTTCCATACATGGATCAGATTGCTTCTCCCCCTGACAGCGTAGGGCTGAGTCTTTTCAAAGACCCCACCCCCATGGGTATCTTTCCCCTTTCGCCACCAAATACCGTTCAAGTTAATATGATCTCTCGGTCAGATGACCCATGGATTGTCCCTTTACCTGAACAGGTTGATTCATTTGGGGATTTGATGCCTCTTAGTGAAATTGAAATCAATTATTGTGAGCTTGTAGCTGCATCCGATTCTCCCCCTACTGAAGATGCTCCTTTGAGCATGTCTCTCGATGTTTATTCTCAACCCCCTTGGCTCGACGATGCAGATTCACCTGATCCTTTGAAAGAAGTGTTTCCATCAGACGAGGCTATCATGGAAACCATGTATTTCAAAGACCTACCGTGGAGCAATGGGCATCATCGTTCCTCATTTATGCCTGGCCTCGAGGGAATGTCTAACTATCTTAAGTGTTTTGCATCTCAAGTTCCTTATCTGCCACTTCAAATGCCTATCTTGACTCACGAAGTCTTCACTGAAGGTAACATGGGTAACATCACCCAAATGATGCCTATCGACATTTCCATGAAACTGGGAATTGTCAAGAACATCCATGTGGGAGTCACTTGCATTTTTTATGAAGTCCAAGTGTATACTAGCCTCTTTCACAAATTCCGTGATGTTTTTGCTTGGTCTTATGAAGATATGCCTGGAATTGATCCCATTATTTTGGTGCACGAGATTCCCACCTACCCCAATGTGAAGCCTGTTCACCAGCGACTTCGTCCAGTGCATCCTCATAAATTCGCTGCTATAAAAGATAAAGTTAAAAAAATTCTCAAAGTGGGTTTCATTTATCTGATTCCTCTAACAGAGTGGGTTTCTAACATTGTTCATGTGGATAAGAAACATGGATCAATTCGCGTCTGTGTTGAATATCGCGATATTAATCGGGCCTGTCCTAAGGATAACTTTCCCACCCCATTCATTGATTAGATCATTGATGATTGTGCGAGGAGTGAGATTTTTTCCCTTATGGACGGATTTTTTGGCTATAATCAGATCAAAATTCTCCCATCTGATCAACACAAGACTGCTTTTATCTGTCCTTGGGGAACATTCGCATATAAGAAACTCCCTTTTGCCTTGAAAAACACTGGGGCTACATTCCAGCACGCGATGTCTTATGCCTTTCACAATATTCGTCATATTTTTCAGGCATACCTGGATGACCTTCCAAATCATTCAGCTGCGTGAAAAGACCACCTGGACCATCTCCGCCAGATATTTCTTTGCTATAGATGCTACAACATTCGGCTCAATCTACATAAATGCATCTTCTATGTCGATTCCTATATACTTTTAGGGTTTATCGTATCCAAAGATGGAATTCGTCTTGATCCGCTTAAGGTTGAGGCTATTGTTAATCTCCCCTCTCCATCCTCATTACACTAGCTCCAGAGTCTACAAGGGAAAGAAAATTTCTTACATCGTTTTATCCCAAACTATGCTGAAGTAGCCAAGGGTTCACACGACTTTTAAAACAGGACTTCCCTTTCTATTGGGATGAGATTTCTCAACAATATTTTGATACGCTTAAGACGTTGCTTTTCAACGCTCTTATATTACGTCGTCTGAATTATCATCGTGATTTCACCCTCTATTTAGCTGCCACCTTCAGTACGATCACCATGGTTTTGGTTCAAGATTATGATGATAGTCACGAGCATGTCATTTCCTACTTGTCTGAAAACCTTCTCAACCCTGAAACGCATTATGCACATGTTGAGAAGTTAGTGCTGGCTACGGTCTAGGTTGTCCATTGTTTTCGTCATTATATCCTTTTACGCATAGTAACCATGGTTTCTAGTTGTAACCCAATGACCTATATTCTGTCTCAATAGTTGCTGGGGGGAAAATACTTGAAGTGGATCGTTATCCTCCAAGATTTTGATTTGGAATTTACTGCTGCCAAATCAAAGAAATCACTCGTTTTCACTAATCTGATTTGTTCTCTCCCCACCAACTCTACTCCTTATTCTAAGGATCATATTCCAGAAGAAACTCTTTTCTTGATTAGCACCCTCGATCCATGGTACGGTGATATCATCTTGTATCTCCACACTTCTAAATTTAGGCCTGAGTTGACGAAAGATGCCTGACTCCGCATTCGGCATCAGTCGCAACCTTATCGTATTGTCAGAGATACCCTCTATCATGTTGGAGTCGATTTCGTACTCCGTTGATGTCTCACCCTTGAGGAACCCGAGAAAATTTTAAATGACTACCATAGTGGCGCCTGTGGTGGTCACATGTCTAGTTATGCCACCACAAAGAAGGTCCTTCGTGCTGGCTATCTCTGGTCGTCCATTTTTAAAGACTGCATTGTCGCAGTACATAAATTTCAAGCATGCTAGATATATCAATGCAAGATGCGTGCGCCACCTATTCCTTTACGCCCTATCATTACCGTTGGTCCTTTTTCCAAATGGGGCATCGATTTTATGACGTGTAACCCTCGCTCGGCTGGGGGGAATGCCTATATTATTGTCGTCGTCGATTATTTTACAAAATCGGTCAAAGTAATGCCTACACTCACTGCAGATGGTAAGACAACAGAAAAATTCATATTCAATCATGTTCTTACTTGGTTTGGTGTCTGTTTTGGTCAATTTAGTGTGTCCTAAATTGCTAACATAAATTATCAACCAGGGATTCGTAAGCTGACGAAGTGTGGCGCACTATATGTGCAAGATAACCTATCTCTTACTTTTTGTCGTTTTTGGATTTTTATTGATCTTGGTTGGTTTCCTAATGTGAGATGGAAATTCTAAAAGACAAGTATGGTTATAAATATTCAAGGCAATGATGTCCTTTATAATGATTTACCAAACTTCAAACTTCAAAAGGAATTTGAAACATACAATGACAAAACTTGAAAGGAAATGAAAATGTGCTACTGAAATGAAAAAGGTGCTGCTAATCTAATAAATCAAAACAGTGAACTAGTGAGCATGAAACCAAACTATTCTTGCTGCTGTCTAAACACAAAAGAAACTATGCTAAAATAAATCCAAAAGTTGCAATAAAGTAAATCTAAATCAAATTACATCAACTTGTCTTCTGATCCCTCATCATTAGTCCAGCTATGATTTTCGGAAGTAACCATAAACAACTTGAGTAATCTGATATCTAATTTGCAGAAAAAGAAACTAATATCAAACTACACACTCATACTTCAATCCCTCACCATCAGTCCAGCTGTGGCTTTCGGAGGTAACTGAAAATGACATGAGCAATTTAATATATCTAACTTGCAGAAAGTAAAGTAATATCAAACTACACACTCATACTTCAATCCCTCACCATCAGTCCAGTTGTGGCTTTCGGAGGTAACTGAAAATGACATGAGCAATTTAATATATCTAACTTGCAGAAAGTAAACTAATATCAAACTACACACTCATACTTCAATCCTCACCATCAGTCCAGCTGTGGCTTTCGGAGGTAACTGAAAATGACATGAGCAATTTAATATATCTAAATCTAACTACTGAAACAAATGTGCAAGACTGAAATAAACAAAGCAGTAATGGAATTAAACAAAAAAAACTAAGAAAAATAAATTAGCAGCAGAACAATATTGATTCCATGTCATTAGTCAAAAGATATGCAAATGACCGGGCTGCCATGAAAAATTATGCTAAAAGCTATGATTTCAGAAAGCAATCTAAGTAAGGAAATATGACAACAGAATTGAAAGCAACTTATCTAGAGAACATGTAAAAGCCTCCTTGGATAGCAGGGGCCCTCTGCTACCAATTTGGTGTAGTCCTTAGCTCCTTGAAGATAAGATCACAATAGAATCAAATAACTAAGCTTCTTTATTCAAAAACTCATAAATCTACATCCCATTCCATCTTGAACTTTGTTACAAATCTACTTCCTCATTACTTCCTCATTACCTATGATAGGAGAAAGCTTCTCCTATTTATACAAAATATGAGGAGACATCTCATTAATGGGAGTCCATGAATCTCTCCCTCCATCTCTAGAGTTACAATCAAAATAGGAAATGATAAGACACATGTCTTTCTAGAGTTTTAACACAACTTGAGGAATTAGACACATATCCTCTTAGAGTTTCAATACAATAAGGAAGTGAGACACATATCCTCTTGATCCCATAATCTTCTCCAACCAAATTCGAATTTGGCTTTAGAGTGCCACATAAGGGTCTTCTAGAAGTCTCCTTTTGACCTACACATGTCATAAAACTCATAACACATATATAGATATATGAAACTATGTTAATTTTCTAGTTTATAATCATAAATTCACTTAAAATACATAAAATAAATAACTTTGGAAAACGAGGATCCTAACCCATATATTTATGTAAATGGTTATTTGATGTAGGGTTTTAGGTCAAATGGCTATGAAATAAGAGCTAAATGGTTATGACATAATGGAAATATGTATGAATATGGAGAACATTTTTGAGACTCAACATACCCCCCAACTGAAGTTGTTACATGTCCTCATGCAACCATTGCAATGATTCATTTGTCCATGAGTTGATCTTTTATGAGTTTTGACTCATATAGATTCATTCCAAACTTTGCTTCTTGATTTTTCCTTTTTGGCAAAGTATAATACATTTGATTGCAACATTTTTTTTTTTTTCAATGGTTGGTTCTTGTGTAACAACCATTTTTTTTCAATGGTTGGTTCTTGTGTAACAACCATTTTTTTTTTTAAGCATTGGTTCTTGTGTAACAATGCTTTATTTTCTTTGTTGCATCAAAGTTCATGAAAACATTTAGAATCAATTACTTCATCAATGAATTGATCATTTGCAAGGCATATAATCTTTTGGATCATGTTGCAACAATAGTTGGTTGGGAAGTATATGTGGATGGAAATGAAATGAAAATGTATGATAGTGTATGACATGTGGATATGAAATGATGTCCCTTCCCCCCAACTAAAGATATGACAATGTGGAAAAGGGAGTGAGGAATTTTCCAAAGTTACAATTTTAGCATTCTAATGAATTACATGACTAAAAATTAGAAAACAACATACCTTCACTTACCTTAAATGTGGATGAGTTGTGTATGTGTGGTGGCTGCAAAATTCTGATCATATTCTTCTTCAAGTGGCTGAACAAGAGGAGTCATGGATAAAGAGATGAGATGACTTTTAATTGCTTCTACTAAAAATTGCTGAAATCTGCTCCAAAATGCTGAAAATAATAGTCTTCATGTCTTCAAAACTCATTAGCATAATTCCTACTATGTGAAAAGATGTTCTGATGTCGAACATAGTAGGAAATTGTTGACTTAGTGGCCATTAATGGATTCCACTAGTCAACACGAGAACTCTCACTATTGATGACAATGAGAGTCAAGATGCCCAAACACATCTTGCTAGGTACGAATGATTTTGCTGATGTCGAGTCACCTAGAAGATCTGACGAACAAGAGACATTAATGTATTCCCATTGTTTGTCAGCATGAGAACTTGCCATTAAAGCATGCAAGCCTCAAGGTGTTTTTACAAAGAACTTAGACTCAAAGGACTATGGACTCAATAATTTGCATTGAAGCAGGGCTTATTTGCGGAATGAAAATGACAAGAAATGGAAGATGAAAATGGAAATGGGCAATAAGCATGTGAATGAGCCTCTTGCTTTTATTTGTGGGTTATGAATGGACAAAAAGAAATGGAAAGTGGATGTAAATGTAAATGGAAAACATGAAGTGAAATGAGGTGAATGGTTTATTATGAGGTATGGATGTGATGGAGACAATAGTATCTGAAAGTTTTTCAAGTGTTTGGATCTGATTTTGCATCAGCATATTTCCTCCTCTTTGTTGTTGATCATTCTCTTATGAAACAAGTTGGCCTCTTAAAGAGACACCATTCTCTTGTAGTCATTGGTCCTTCCTCCTGGAACCTGCAAAAAAACTAATACTTCTTCTGCAATGGAATGTAAGATTATCAAAGGGAGAGAGGTGATCAATCTCTCTAGTTATGATATTTACACACAAAACTAAGAATTTGTATTACTGAAACAAGTTCTCAAAGGAAAAATCAAAATAATTTATACCTGTTTTGGAATTAGTGCCTCAAGTTGAATGTAGCTTCTTTTCAGCAATTTATTTCATTATTTGCCATTTCAAACTCTAATGATGGATTTATCATTGTATAGATCTTGTTGAGACCTTTCCAACGATACTTAAATCATCAAAATCTGATTTTGTATGAGAAAGTTAGGTTGATTTGAACAATGAGGTTTTTCAGCTACGGAATTGCAGAACAGCTGCGGAATTGGACTTCAGCTGCAGAATTGGACTTCAGCTGCGGAATTGAAGAACAGCTACGGAATTGGACTTCAGCTGCAGAATGTCGACGGTTTCTGTAGCTAAAAATCTTGAATAAAAAGTTAGCCATTCATCATTCATCATCAGTTCAAATTTAATCAATACCTTCAGAAAAACGAGCAAATAACTTGTTCATTTCATTGATTCGAAATTATTCAATTATTTTTTTATTTTTATTTTTTTTAACAACAAAAGAGAAATGCAAATTTTTTTTTTAAGTTTCAAAAAATGATGCTAAATAAAGCAAACTCAGATACATTGACCAACCGTGACCTTGCAATGACCATAGAATGGTAAGTGAAGATCACATAAGATGAAAAATAATATATTGGTAAGCATTGAAGAACATAAAAGGCATGATTGCTATTTCAAAATATAATCTTTCATATCTTCAAAATTTATTTTTGTATCTGTTTGATCCTTGAAGACTATCACAATCAGTGACCGTTCAGGACCACCCCCCTCAGTTGGAATTCCAATTGCAGCAGTTGCCATTACAGACACGTTCAATCTCAATTGAGCTTATCTTTATGCTACTAAGGTTCATTGTGCCATCTGTACGACCATGTGCTTGATAATATCCTCCTGTAGTTTGCTCAATTCATCCCATGCCCTCTTAATGTCTTTCCATAGTGATGTGGAATCCCTTTGAAATAAACATCATAATGGTTGGTGTTTAATAATGTCATTGAAGCACCAAAAATTGCTGGGCAGATGATAAAAGAGATGTGAAATCCAACATTCAGAAAACGAAATTGAATTAAATTCAAAAATGAGTGGAATGTGCATTGAATGCCATGATAAGAGTTTGATTTTGATTAGAATTCCTCTTCCTAGAAATCAGGAAACCGAATTATCAATGCAGAGTGCCGTTTTCAAATTCTTCACTCAGAAAAAATCGTTTTTCCTCACGCGGCAGGCAAAAATGGCCTTCAAAGAACCGAGAATTTCTCCCAGATCGCCACGAATTTCTTAAAACGGTTTCTGGGTTATCTAATTGACCATGTTGGCGAAAAAAGCCATGTTTTATTTTTTCTAAATTCATCTCCAATCGATCAGAAAACGTGTTTGAAAATGACGTGTCAATAACAGTTTGCGTTTTTCTGGGTTCTGCCTCAGCAACAAAAATCGTTTTCTTCAGAACGTGGTTCAAAATTGCGTTTCATGTGCATCTTGTTTTCATCCCTAGATTGTTCAGAATCACAATCTCCCTTTTCATCTACAGGAATGGACAGAAAAATGCTCTGTCATTTCTATTTGACAGCGTATTACAGTGAACAGTATACCAAGAAGGCCGCTCTTTCATTTGTACAATCGCAGGTCTGCTGCTATGATCAGAATCAAAATATTCACCTGGATTGCTGGTTCAAAATTTACAGCAGTTCCATAAGCAGCAGGCATCAAATTGCTCATCTCTGAATGATTGTGACTACAGAACTCACAAGAGCACGATTTCTGCAAAAATTGTTATTCTCAGAAAACTGGACTGTGCATGCATTTGAATTGTTTTGAAATGGGGCGCTAGGTTTGAATTGAAGTGTTTTGCATGCATTTGAATTGTCATATCTGATTTGCCTCTTTGAATAGATGGAGTTACGAGCCTGTGCAAAGGTTCTCAACGTGGAGAAACTTTGGTGTTTTGTTTTATTGAAAAAAAAATGCCATGGCTATTTCATGGATTTTTGTTTTTTGATTTGATTTGTTGTTGTTTTTTTTTTGTTGTTTTTTTTTTATTTGTTTTGTTAATAAAACTATATATGTTATATTTCAAGAATTAAAAATATACATATATGTTTTACTAAACAAAATGATTATTATTATTATTATTATTATTTTTTTTTTTAAATTGTTTTGTTAATAAAATTACACATGTTAAATTTTGGAAAATTAAAAATATACGTATGTAATTTACTAAACAAAAACAATTTATTGATTTTTTTTTTTTTTTAATTATTTGTTATTAAAATTATATATATATTTTCAAAAATAAAAATATACATATATATCTTAGTAACAAAACAATTTAAATTTTTTTTTTAAATTTTTTTAATTTTTTAATTTTCATTTTTTTTTTAATTGATTTGTTTAATAAAATTATGTATGTGATATTTTCAAAAATTTAAAAATACACATATATATTCATTAAACAAAACAGTTTATTGAAATCAAAGTTTTTCATGAAAACAATTTTTTTTTTTAAAATTGTTGAATCAATTGAAATGATGAAGTTTTATTTTGTCTTTTTTTTTTTTTCTTTTTCACATAACAATTCTTTTTTCTGATCCTCCAGATCACACAAAATGCAGGAGGAGAGCATACTCAAGAATTATTATTATTTTTTTTTACATAACAATTCTTTTTCTGATCCTCTAGATCACACAAAGTGCAGGAGGAGAGCATACTCAAGAATTATTAATTTTTTTTAGATGTAAGAAATAAGACTACCTAGTTACACTTCCACGGCAACGGCGCCAAAATGTTTGGTCAATTTAGTGTGTCATAAATTGCTAACATAAATTATCAACCAGGGATTCGTAAGCTGACGAAGTGCGGCGCACTATATGTGCAAGATAACATATCTCTTACTTTTTGTCGTTTTTGGATTTTTATTGATCTTGGTTGGTTTCCTAATGTGAGATGGAAATTCTAAGATGAAAACAAGTTTGGTTATGTTTGTTCAAGGAAGTGATATCCCCTATAATGATTTACCAACTTGAAACTTTAAAAAGCAATTTGAAATTTACAATGACAAGACTTGAAAGGAAATGAAAATGTACTGCTGAAATGAAAAGGTGTTGCTAATCTAATAAATCAAAACAGTAAACTAGTGAGCATGAAAACCAAACTATTCTTGCTGCCAACTAAACACAAAAGAACTATGCTTAAGGAAATTCAAAATTGCAACAAAATAAATCTAAATCAGATTACATCAATTTATCTTCTGACCCTTCATCATTAGTCCGGCTATGATTTTCGGAAGTAATCATAAACAACTTGAGTAACTGATATTTAATTTGCAGAAAGTAAACTAATACTAAACCATACACTCATGATTCAATCCCTCACCATCAGTCCAGCTGTGGCTTTTGGAGAAATGCTTGAAAATGACATGAGCAATTTAATATATCTAAATATAACTACTGAAGCAAATGTGCAAGACTGAAATAAACAAAGCAATACCGGAATTAAACAAAAACTAAGAAAAAATAAATTAACAGCAGAACAATATTGATTCCATGTCATTAGTCGAAAGATATGCAAATGCCCGGGCTGCCATGAAAAATTATGCTAAAAGCTATGATTTCAGAAAGCAATCTAAGTAAGGAAATATGACAAAACAGAATTGAAAGCAACTTATCTAGAAAACATGTAAAAGCCTCCTTGGATAGCAGGGGCCCTCTGCTACCAACTTTGTGAAGTCCTTCAGCTCCTTAAAGATAAGATCACAATAGCATCAAAGAACTAAGCTTCTTTATTCAAAAAACTCATAAATCTACATCCCATTCCATCTTGAACTTTGTTACAAATCTACTTCATCATTACTTCCTCATTACTTTCTCATTACCTATGATAGGAAAAAGCTTCTCCTATTTATACAAAATATGAGGAGACATCTCATTAATGGGAGTCCATGAATCTCTCCCTCCATCTCTAGAGTTACAATCAAAATAGGAAATGATAAGACACATGTCTTTCTAGAGTTTCAACACAACTCGAGGAATGAGACACATATCCTCTTAGAGTTTCAATACAACAAGGAAGTGAGACACATATCCTCTTGATCCCATAATCTTCTCCAACCAAATTCGAATTTGGCCTTAGAGTGCCACATAAGGGTCTTCTAGAAGTCTCCTTTTTGACCTACACATGTCACAAAACTCATAACAGATATATAGATATATGAAACTATGTTAATTTTCTAGTTTCTAATCATAAATTCACTTTAAATACTTAAAATAAATAACTTTGGAAAACAAGGATCCTAACCCATATATTTATGAAAATGGTTACTTGATGTAGGGTTTTAGGTCAAATGGCTATGAAATAAGAGCTAAATGGTTATGACATAATGGAAATATGTATGAATATGGAAAACATTTTTGAGACTCAACATACCCCCCAATTGAAGTTGTTGCATGTCCTCATGCAACCATTGCAATGATTCATTTGTCCATGAGTTGATCTTTTATGAGTTTTGACTCATATAGATTCATTCCAAACTTTGCTTCTTGATTTTTCTTTTTTGGCAAAGTATAATACATTTGATTGCAACATTTTTTTTTTCAATGGTTGGTTCTTGTGTAACAACCATTTTTTTTCAATGGTTGGTTCTTGTGTAACAACCATTTTTTTTTTGAAGCATTGGTTCTTGTGTAACAATGCTTTATTTTCTTTGTTGCATCAAAGTTCATGAAAACATTTAGAATCAATTACTTCATCAATGAATTGATCATTTGCAAGGCATATAATATTTTGGATCATGTTGCAACAATAGTTGGTTGGGAAGTATATATGGGTGGAAATGAAATGAAAATGTGTGATAGTGTATGACATGTGGATATGAAATGATGTCCCTTCCCCCCAACTAAAGATATGACAATGTGAAAAAGGGAGTGAGGAATTTTTCCAAAGTTACAATTTTAGCATTCTAATGAATTACATGACTAAAAATTAGAAAAGAACATACCTTCACTTACCTTAAATGTGGATGAGTTGTGTATGTGTGGTGGCTGCAAAATTCTGATCATATTCTTCTTCAAGTGGCTGAACAAGAGGAGTCATGGATAAAGAGATGAGATGACTTTTTATTTCTTCTACTAAAACTTGCTGAAATCTGCTCCAAAATGCTGAAAATAATAGTCTTCATGTCTTCAAAACTCATTAGCATAATTCCTACTATATGAAAAGATGTTCTGATGTCGAACATAGTAGGAAATTGTTGACTTAGTGGCCATTAATGGATGCCACTAGTCAACACGAGAACTCTCACCATTGATGACAATGAAAGTCAAGATGCCCAAACACATCTTGCTAGGTACGAATGATTTTGCTGATGTCGAGTCACCTAGAAGATCTGACGAACAAGAGACATTAATGTATTCCCATTGTTTGTCAGCATGAGAACTTGCCATTAAGGCATGCAAGCCTCAAGGTGTTTTACAAAGAACTTAGACTCAAAGGACTATGGACTCAATATTTTTCATTGCAACATGGCTTATTTGCGGAATGAAAATGACAAGAAATGGAAGATGGAAATGGAAGATGAAAATGGAAATGGACAATAAGCATGTGAATGAGAAATGACAATGGGCAATAAGCATGTGAATGAGCCTCTTGCTTTTATTTGTGGTTATGAATGGACAAAAAGAAATGGAAAGTGGATGTGAATGTAAATGGAAAACATGAAGTGAAATGAGGTGAATGGTTTATTATGAGGTATGGATATGATGGAGACAATAGTATCTGAAAGTTTTTCAAGTGTTTGGATCTGATTTTGCATCAGCATATTTCCTCCTCTTTGTTGTTGATCATCCTCTTATGAAACAAGTTGGCCTCTTAAAGAGACACCATTCTCTTGTAGTCATTTGTCCTTCCTCCTGGAACCTGCAAAAAACTAATACTTCTTCTGCAATGGAATGTAAGATTATCAAAGGGAGAGAGGTGATCAATCTCTCTAGTTATGATATTTACACACAAAACTAAGAATTTATATTAATGAAACAAGTTCTTCAAAGGAAAAATCAAAAGAATTTATACCTGTTTTGGAATTAGTGCCTCAAGTTGAATGTAGCTTCTTTTCAGCAATTTATTTCATTATTTGCCATTTCAAACTCTAATGATGGATTTCTCATTGTATAGATCTTGTTGAGACATTTCCAACGATACTTAAATCATCAAAATCTGATTTTGTATGAGAAAGTTATGCTGATTTGAACAATGAGGTTTTTTAGCTGCGGAATTGGAGAACAGCTGCGGAATTGGACTTCAGCTGCGGAATTGGAGAACAGCTGCGAAATTGAAGAACAACTGCGGAATTGGACTTCAGCTACAGAATGTCGACGGTTTCTGTAACTAAAAATCTTGAATAAAAATTTAGCCATTCATCCTTCATCATCAGTCCAAAATTAATCAATACATTCAGAAAAAGTGAACAAATAACTTATTCATTCCATTGATTCAAAATTATTGATTTTTTTTTTTTTTTTTTTTTAACAACAAAAGAGAAATGCAATTTTTTAAATTTCAACAAATGATGCTAAATAAAGCAAACTCAGATACATTGACCAATCGTGACCTTGCAATGACCATAGAATGGTAAGTGAAGATCACATAAGATGAAAAATAATATATTGGTAAGCATTGAAGAACATAAAAGGCATGATTGCTATTTCAAAATATAATATTTCATCTCTTCAAAATTTATTTTTGTATCTGTTTGATCCTTAAGGACTATCACAATCAGTAACCATTCAGGACCACCCCCCTCAGTTGGAATTCCAATTGCAGCAGTTGCCATTACAGACACGTTCAATCTCAATTGAGCTTACCTTTATGCTACTAAGGTTCATTGTGCCATCTGTACGACCATGTACTTGATAATATCCTCCTGTAGTTTGCTCAATTCATCCCCATGCCCTCTTAATGTCTTTCCATAGTGATGTGACATCCCTTTGAAATAAACATCATAATGGTTGGTGTTTAATAATGTCATTGAAGCACCAAAAATTGTTGGGCAAATGATAAAGGAGATGTGAAATCCAACATTCAGAAAACGAAATTGAATTAAATTCAAAAATGAGTGGAATGTGCATTGAATGCCATGATAAGAGTTTGATTTTGATTATAATTCCTCTTCCTAGAAATCGAGCGAATTATCAATGCGAGTCATAGTTTTTCAAATTCTTCACTTTCCGAGAAAAATCGTTTTTCCTCCGCAGCGGCGGTAAAAATGGCCTTAGCTTGACAGAAATTTCTCCCCCGGATCATACGAATTTCTTAAAACGGTTTTAAAGGTTATATTGACCATATTGGCAAACAAACCCATGTTTTATTTTTTCTAAATTCATCTCCAATCGATCAGAAAACGTGTTTGAAAATGACGTGTCAATAACAGTTTGCGTTTTTCTGGGTTCTGCCTCAGCAACAAAAATCTTTTTCTTCAGAACGTGGTTCAAAATTGCGTTTCATGTGCATCTTGTTTTCATCCCTGGACTGTTCAAAATCACAATCTCCCTTTTAATCTACAGGAATGGACAGAAAAATGCTCTGTCATTGCTATTTGACAGCGTATTACAGTGAACAGTATACCAAGAAGGCCGCTCTTTCATTTGTACAATCGCAGGTCTGCTGCTATGATCAGAATCAAAATATTCACCTGGATTGCTGGTTCAAAATTTACAGCAGTGCCATAAGCAACAGGCATCAAATTGATCATCTCTGAATGATTGTGACTACAGAACTCACAAGAGCACGATTTCTGCAAAAAATGTTATTCTCAGAAAACTGGACTGTGCATGCATTTGAATTGTTTTGAAATGGGGCGCTAGGTTTGAATTGAATTGTTTTGCATGCATTTGAATTGTCATATCTGATTTGCCTCTTTGAATAGATGGAGTTACGAGCCTGTGCAAAGGTTCTCAACGTGGAGAAACTTTGGTGTTTTGTTTTATTGAAAAAAAAATGCCATGGCTATTTCATGGATTTTTGTTTATTGATTTGATTTGTTGTTGTTTTGTTTTTGTTGTTTTTTTTTATTATTTGTTTTGTTAATAAAACTATATATGTTATATTTCAAGAATTAAAAATATACATATATGTTTTACTAAACAAAATGATTATTTTTTTTTTTAAATTGTTTTGTTAATAAAATTACACATGTTAAATTTTGGAAAATTAAAAATATACATATGTAATTTACTAAGCAAAACAATTTATTGATTTTTTTTTTAAATGATTTGTTATTAAAATTATATATATATTTTCAAAAATAAAAATATACATATATCTAAGTAACAAAACAATTTAAATTTTTTTTTTTCATTTTTTTTTTTAATTGATTTGTTTAATAAAATTATATATGTTATATTTTCAAAAATTTAAAAATACACATATATATTCATTAAACAAAACAATTTATTGAAATCAAAGTTTTTCATGAAAACAATTTTTTTTTTAAATTGTTGAATCAATTGAAATGATGAAGTTTTATTTTGTCTCCTCTTTTTTTTTTTCACATAACAATTCTTTTTCTGATCCTCCATATCACACAAAGTGCAGGAGGAGAGCATACTCAAGAATTATTAATTTTTTTTTTACATAACAATCATTTTTCTGATCCTCCAGATCACACAAAGTGCAGGAGGAGAGCATACTCAAGAATTATTAATTTTTTTAGATGTAAGAAATAAGGCTACCTAGTTACACTTCCCCGGCAACGGCGCCAAAATGTTTGGTCAATTTAGTGTGTCCTAAATTGCTAACATAAATTATCAACTAGGGATTCGTAAGCTGACGAAGTGTGGCGCACTATATGTGCAAGATAACCTATCTCTTACTTTTTGTCGTTTTTGGATTTTTATTGATCTTGGTTGGTTTCCTAATGTGAGATGGAAATTCTAAAAGACAAGTATGGTTATGAATATTCAAGGCAATGATATCCTTTATAATGATTTACCAACTTGAAACTGAAAAAGGAATTTGAAACATACAATGACAAAACTTGAAAGGAAATGAAAATGTGCTACTGAAATGAAAAAGGTGCTGCTAATCTAATAAATCAAAACAATGAACTAGTGAGCATGAAACCAAACTATTATTGCTGCTGTCTAAACACAAAAGAAACTATGCTGAAAGAAATCCAAAAGTTGCAATAAAGTAAATCTAAATCAAATTACATCAACTTGTCTTCTGATCCCTCATCATTAGTCCAGCTATGATTTTCGGAAGTAACCATAAACAACTTGAGTAACTGATATCTAACTTGCGGAAAGTAAACTAATATCAAACTACACACTCATACTTCAATCCCTCACCATCAGTCCAGCTGTGGCTTTCGGAGGTAACTGAAAATGACATGAGCAATTTAATATATCTAAATCTAACTACTGAAGCAAATGTGCAAAACTGAAATAAACAAAGCAGTACTGAAATTAAACAAAAACTAAGAAAAAAAATAAATTAACAGCAGAACAATATTGATTCCATGTCATTAGTCAAAAGATATGCAAATGCCCGGGCTGCCATGAAAAATTATGCTAAAAGCTATGATTTCAGAAAGCAATCTAAGTAAAGAAATATGACAAAACAGAATTGAAAGCAACTTATCTAGAAAACATGTAAAAGCCTCCTTGGATAGCAGGGGCCCTCTGCTACCAATTTGGTGAAGTCCTTCAGCTCCTTAAAGATAAGATCACAATAGCATCAAAGAATTAAGCTTCTTTATTCAAAAAACTCATAAATCTACATCTCATTCCATCTTGAACTTTGTTACAAATCTACTTCATCATTACTTTCTCATTACTTTCTCATTACCTATGATAGGAGAAAGCTTCTCCTATTTATACAAAATATGAGGAGACATCTCATTAATGGGAGTCCATGAATCTCTCCCTCCATCTCTAGAGTTACAATCAAAATAGGAAATGATAAGACACATGTCTTTCTAGAGTTTTAACATAACTTGAGGAATGAGACACATATCCTCTCAGAGTTTCAATACAACAAGGAAGTGAGACACATATCCTCTTGATCCCATAATCTTCTCCAACCAAATTCGAATTTGGCTTTAGAGTGCCACATAAGGGTCTTCTAGAAGTCTCCTTTTGACCTACACATGTCACAAAACTCATAACACATATATAGATATATGAAACTATGTTAATTTTCTAGTTTCTAATCATAAATTCACTTAAAATACATAAAATAAATAACTTTGGAAAACAAGGATCCTAACCCATATATTTATGTAAATGGTTATTTGATGTAGGGTTTTAGGTCAAATGGCTATGAAATAAGAGCTAAATGGTTATGACATAATGGAAATATGTATGAATATGGAGAACATTTTTGAGACTCAACACAATCAAGTAGCTGTTGAAAAGGAAGATTAGAAGAAAACAACTTTTACCACACTGTGGGCAATGTTCATGTATGCCATGATTCCATTCGGTCTCATGAACGCAGGGGCTACTTTCCAGAGAGCAATGGATATAGC